>LOEQ01002186.1:18058-30676 GCA_001685075.1 Bramus lutescens | reverse complement strand
GACTCCACGTCTCTATAGTTTTAAGAAAATCTTCTAAAGTCTTAGTTTTTACAGCTGTTCCCTGCTCTTTCAATAACCTCTTTAACTGAAACCTTAACTCTGATTTACCCGGGATATTACCCATATTTCTTAATTTTTTTATATCTTCCACAATACATCCCTGCCGGACAAAAGGGTAACCCAGTCCACTATCCACTAACCTCACTTTCCTATGTCTCTATACAGCGCTGGCTGGAAACCAAGAATCTATCGGTGAAGGGTGTCCAGGTTGAATGAATACACAGAGCACGAGGTTGAGGTGGAATAGCTTCTTCCTTATTGTTCTGCCTGGGCTGGCTTTTATACCATGGCACCAAATGAGGAGGGAGCTGTGAAGGGACTGTAACCTGACCCCGGCAGGGATCAAAGAATGACCACAATCTAGGTGTTGCTTATTAGTTTTGTGCTTACTCTTGGCCTGACATAATTGGTCAGACTCTCTGTGAGTTTGAGGCCAGCCTGGTCTACAAAGCTAGTTCTAGGACATTCAAAGCTACACAAAGAAACCCTGTCTGGAAAAAAAATAAACAAACAAACAAAATAAAAAAGGGCCCTGCGGTGGTGGCACATGCCTTTAATCCCAGCGCTGGGGAGGCAGAGTTAGGTAGACCTCTTTGAATTCAGCCTGGTCTACAGATGGAGTTCCAGGACAGCCAGGGCTATGCAGAGAAACCCTGTCTAGGGAGGTGGAAGGTGCAGGAGGCATGTAGGTCCTTGTGCTCACTGATGAATACTAGGGAAATCAAGAATATTAAATGCACAGGGTCATCTCTTCAAAGAGAGATGTATAACCTATTTTCTTCCCAGAAGGCTGGGACAGATGACCAGCCTGGTGACCTCTGTGTTATTTGTATGGTCAGACCACAACAGCTACACCAGATTCTTATCTTTATCTTCTTTATCTCAGTCAATCACAGCAGGATCCTCCCCTAGACCCTTATCCTGAGCTTGTATCCTCAGTTAATCTGTAGATCCTATCCTTACGGAAGATGTTACTTGCACTTGAAAAGAGTTTCCATGCAGTCCTGTTTTAAGCTCTGCTGTGCACAGAGATGGAGTTAATAGTCACAAGGAAACATTTTTCCCTATTTTCTATGCTTAAATATCTCTAAAATAAACTACCTGGGGTCAGACTTTCAAAGTCTGAACCAACACTGCCCACTGAGTCAGGTTGAACTGGGCTTCCTTTTGGCTTCCTGTGGATCAACCCTCTGCTGGTGGAGGTGTTAGCAGAGACCCTCATAGGTGTCTTTCAAAAGCAATCTCATGGGGTGAGTGCAGCCTTGTGGGTGGAACATCTCACCACAAGCAGGGTCAGGGGTGAAAGGTTGGACCAATTTTAACTGGTTTCCAAAATTAACTTGGAGAAGGCTGACTTAAGAGCCCCAGTTCTGTCTTGGACCCGTCCTGAGCTCTGAAGTCAGTAGGTACAATTTCCAGGTTACATTAAGGCCTTACTGACCATTTAAGCTATGGTCAAGAGAAGGCAGGTCCATCATCTGATCCGATTGACAAGGACAATCTGAACCTAGAAATGATCTTATTATGTAAAAGAGTCTTGGTCACTGTCAGAGCAGTGTCCCCTCTGAGTAGCACATGCTTCTATCCAGTTGAGAAGGTGTCAACACGCGTTGATACTTGGGTGTGAGAGGCTTGATTTCTGTGAAGTAAAACCTCCATTTCTTGTCAGGGTTAGTCCCCTCAGATGAACAGAGAGTCTAGGTTACACAGAGAAACCTTGTCTCAACCTCCAACCCCCTTCAGACCAAAATAATGAATACTGAATTTGATAGGTCTTTATACAGATTGACAAGGAACAAAGAGAATATTACAGCTATTTTTTTTATCACAAATGAAATAGGCATTGCCACAAACCTTAAGAAGTAAAATAATTACGAGAGAATTCTCTGAAAATTTTTATATAAAATCATATAATGCAGCCACGCACACATTTGTAGAAACATGAACACATGCAAAGCAATCACAAGAAGAAAGTTCACAAACATCTGAATAGAAAGATGGCATTTTTTAAAGATGCCAAATCAGCAATCAGATGGCTTCCAGTAAGGAAAAGTAAGAACAGACATTACCAGTGACATCAACTAAACAAATAGTCCTCAATTTCTCTTTCCTAGGATTAGTTGCTATAGATTTCCTTTAGTGATGCCGGAGATATCTGAATATGGCCAGTCTACTTAATGCCACTATAGTTACAAATTAATTAGGGAGAAATAGTGCATTGTACATTAGTAATACTTTAGTAGCACAACATAAGAGCTCAAAATCCAAGAATCAGTCAGGTGTGGTGCACACACCTTTAAGCCCAATGCTGGGGACGTAGAGGCAGGAAGATCTCTGAGTTCCAGGTCAGCCTGGTCTACATAGTGAGTTCCATTCCAGATTGTGCTACATATTTAGGTCCTACCTCAAAAACATGTTTTCAATAGTGATCTCTCCATATTTTCAAGTCCTTATGTTGTCACGTGTGTGTTTGAGTGTGTGTGAGTGCTAGTGCAGTTGTGCAAAGTGTCCCTGTGGAGTCAAAGGAAACTAGTGTGAGTTCACTCTCCTTCCATCCCAGGTCTGGATGTGCAGAAGAAGCTTCTCTGACACAGTGGAGAGCAGCACTGACCCNNNNGCACTGACCCAGACCTGCACCAGGAGGATGCGGACCCAGCAGCACCAGCTCCCACGATCTTCTGCCTTTCAATGCCAGATTGTCACTGCAGGGACAGCCAGCCTGTCGGACTGAGCAGCTTCTGGGTTCTCTGTCCCCAGTGTGCATGTGACCATTGCTGGACCTAGTGCATGTCACAGAGACTAACATATAATAGTAATAATATTATAAAATATTACATTTTCTCTTATGACTATATTATATACAGACATTTAAAAATAAAAGACACATTTTTTTCTTTTGTTCAAGAGATGGCTGCCTAGTAAGGTGTGGTTATAATAAATATCTACTACAAAATCAATATTTTTGACAGAATTTAACTTCCAAGCAAATACCTTAGCAGAGGTGGGGCCTTTCTAGTCTGTCTCACATTGACCTAGATACACAAGAGTAAAACGTTCACATTCCCACTAAGGAGATCTGGTTGTCCTGTTTCCTATGCTAAGGATGTGTACACAACCATGTCCTTTTTCAGATTTCTAGTTCAAGTAGTTCCATGTTATGGGCAAATCCAACCAGGGCACAGCAAGGAAACAGTACAAGGTGATAAGAAAGGGCCCAAGTGACTGCACAGAGTGAAGACATGAAATGCTGTGTCCGCAGCATCCTGATTCATCTGGTGGAGGCTGATGGAAGGGAGAGTGGRYGCACCAGATGAACTCTCACGACTTCTCTGGAGCATCTTCAGCCTGCAGCAAGGAAACACATCTTTTGAGGGGACTGAGGAAAGTCTGGGTCAGTTTTCCTGGGTTCCCTGTACCCGTCATCACCACCCCACAGCCACCCTCACTGAGGGTCATTAAGTCCCCTCCTCCATGACCCCTGGGCTCTCCATCCTGGATCCCTTACTGTCTTCCTCCTTTCCCATGTCCCAGAGCCCCAGGCCCTGCTGCAGACCTGGGAGATCAGAATAAAGTGGTGATGACTAGCTCTGCTTCCTGACTCAGGGCCTGATGGGAGGGGCTGGAGGAGTCATGAGGACCCCTATCCAGCCTTCTTCTCCATTCTTTCTCAGCCTTAGAGTGACACACACAGGTGTGGATGTGACTGGCCCTGCCCCACCTTGTCCATCTGAGCAGCCCAGATGGGAGCAGACTCCAGCAGGAGCTCAGTCCACCGGTGTGCAGTGGGGACTCTGCTTCAGGGATCTGGAGGCCGCTGCTCTATTCATTTTGAGTTCATTTGTGTGAGCATAGGCTTACATGCCTGTAAATGCACTGTGTGAATGCCTGGTATCTGTGAAGAAGGGGCTGGCTCTCCTGGACCTGGAGCTGTATAATTGCCATGTGGATGCTGGGACTGGAACCCAGGTCCGACACATGAACAGGAAGTGGTCTTGCCACTGTACCATCTCTTTATTTATATCTTCTTTATCTTTGCCTGTGGTATAGAATCTTCTTCTCCCTATACATTGAGTAGAGCTACCACATTCTTCATTTGTGTTCCTAATGTTTCCACATCTGCATCGTGGGACCCTCCTGATTAGGAATCTGCTCTGATCAGGCACCTGCTGTGCTCCCTTCTCATTCCCCACTGGTCTGTGACATGATTCCTGTCCTGTCAAGGGTGAGCATGCACAAGCTATTGCTAGCAGGTGACATGAATTCCAGATCTCCTGCCTCCTTTCTCAATAAGATGCTATAGATGAGGGACAGCATCATGTCTTCAGGAATTCATTCCTGCTTCCTCACTCCTCGCCCATCTTTGTCTCACCTCACTCCTAGCACGGCCCCCAGTACCTTCATTGTCAAGGATGCTCCTCAGAGACCACAGAAGAAGGGAGTAGCGGAGGATTATCAGTGGGACAGAGATGTTGGGCTTGATGGCCAGGGACAAAGGCTGGTCCACTTGTGGAGTAGTGGTTGTTGAGGCTGAAGTAGAAACACAAGTTAAGTCTTTGACCAGACCTCAAATCTGAGGAAATCTCACCATAGCTTCTGGGTTCTCTAGTAATTCAGCAACACAGAGTTCCACCCGCATTGCTATGTAACAACTGTTTAGGTGGATCCTGAGTAGGAAGGAAGAGACAGCATGTTCCGTGACCTCATAAGACTCAGGCAGCTATGGTAGGAGAAGCAGGATAATAATGGAGCCTCATCTTTCCTCTGGCAGGATAGGAGGCATGAGATGACCTGTGAGGATGGTGCCAGGGAAGAAGGAAGATCAGGTGAGATGAAAGCAACAGAGAGTGCAGAATGAGGAAAAGGCTAGGAAATACAAGGATGCTCGGACTGGGACAGCCAGCGAGACCCGCAGTGAGAGAACAATGTAACCACAATCAATGAGATAGGAGAGGGTGAGAAATGAAATAAATGACGGAAAAAAATGAGCATTAACCCAAGGACTCATGGTGATTAGATTACTACACACACGCACACACGCACAGACACACACACACACACACACACACACACACACACCCTAATCTGCAGTGAGTTTTTTCCCCTTCTTCCCAGTTACCTGTAGGCTCCAGCTTTTCTTCCAAGGGTGACTTGATCATCTCCTTAAGCCAGGCCCTGCAGTCCCCCTGTGAGGTCCTGGATAAGAAGTCTGTTAAATCCTTGTTTTTCTCCCACATCCCTTTCATCCACCTGGATCCAGGGTCAACTTCAGTCCACTCTCCAGTGCTTGAGTCAACATGGACCATTTTGTGTCCATTGAGGTCAAAGTCCCAGAATCCATTGAAATGTCCGTCAACTTCATGCCAACAACACATCGTGGCCTGCAGAGTGAGGGGCTCTGTGCCCATTGGAAAGAGATCAGTCTCTGCCCTTGATGAGTCCTGTCTACCCTCCCTTCCTTCCCATTATCTGACCTTGCTCTACACATTTTAGCCTTGCTGCAGGACCACTTAGGTTGGACCACCAGTGATTCATTTTCTTCTCCTCCATGAAAATAATGAATGTCCCTAACACATCACAAATCCTGTTCTTTCCTTCAGGGCCCACCTAATATATTCTTTCATTTAGTTTGTAGCAGTGTGGATTGACCTAGGGCCTCATGCATGCCAGGCAAGAACTCTACTCCAAGAATATGGAGCCATTTGAAATTTACCTCTGATTGTCTTATTCTCCTGCTTCATGTGAATCACTTGTTCTTTGAACAGGTCAACTCCATCTTTCAGAGTGTCAACCTGTTTGCCACAGATCTTTGTGGCATTCAGTCGGTTCCCCAGAACACCAATGGCTTGGCAGTTGTTGCTGTCATAAGAAAGAAAAGTCTCTTCGTTCAGTTGGCCTTGGACTTGGTGCCTCCATGGTCCAGACCCTGACTTGCCAACAGTGAAGCTGTAGCAAAGAGAAGCAGCATCTGTGAAGGGAACATGGAGTGAGGTTAGGGATGCGGAGCAGGGGCTCAGAGACAGTCTCTGCTTGTGGAATAAGGAAGTCCTCTGGAAGGGAGTCTTTAAAAAAAAGAGAGAGAAATAAGTAAACAAAATAAAATGTCTGACTGTCCTTTCTCTGAGCTAAGTAAAGCATAGTCAGTCATTCTGTCATACTTGAAGATGCAGGTTAAGGTGTGGCCAACCCCTGATCTCCACCTACAATTCTCTCATCTGCTATCACCTGACCTTGCGAGGGGTTGGCTCTGTCATTTATGGCAGGAAAATTTAGGGTATTTTTTTTATGGATCTGTTCATTCTGTAGAATCTCCAGAAGCTGCTCATGTAGACCGTGTGGACACAGGATGGTACATGAGGCTCATGGGGCAGAATGTAGCCGGGTGAATGCTGAAGGAATTCCCTCAGCCAGTAGCCTTTAGTTACCAGCCCACTTGGGTGTGGCCTCTTATACTATAAATGCTAATGTAAAGGGCTGCTGGACTCAGTTTCTGTTCCCCATTTGTCCAATGGACTGTGATCTGTGAGTCTATCCCTAAATAAATTACCCTTTATTATACTTAATTCTGAGCTAGTATGGGATTTCTTTTTAGCATGTCTTCATCTGGCGCCCACATGGATACCAACTCCATACCTCCTGGGTAGGTAGATTAGTGTGAGCTTACTCACATTAATAGTAATAGTGCATAATAGAGTGAATACTTGTGAGCTCTTATTTATAGACAATTCACATTGGTATAGATTCTTGTATATTGATATAAATTCAAATTATATTGAATATGTTCCTATTTCTGTCTACAATATTTATACACCTAAGCAAAGTTATTTTGTCATATTGTATGCATGCATGCTTCTACCTGTGCTTAAGACATCTTGTATACTGAGACAATTTTAGGATATATTTATTATATTGCACTATACATTTCTAACTCTGATCATGATACTTATACATTGTTTACATTCTGAGGTCATTGTGCTCATTTGTTGCACATTTGTTTAAAGATAGTTTAATATTCTAATATGACATCTTAGTCTGTAAGCTATATAACTATTTAGAATTATGGTCAATAGTCATCCATGTTTGTCATACTTATAGTTAGACTAATCAGACTCTTTAGATATGTAGAAGTTGTATTCTGCCTAGATAGGTGATCCTCAACCACTTCAAAAATCTGCAGAACATGACATTTAAATAACTTAGGATTCTGTTGACGTGAGACACGATTGTTCCTGGCAGCATTGATGCACCAAAGACATGCCAATGGGAGTTTGTTTTCTTCTTGGCAAACCTGGCTTTTGGACAAGGAACTGCCCATGCCTTTATCACTGACAAAATGCATGATGTCTGGACAGGACAAGCAGGATACAAGAAAAAAAGACTGTCAAATCTTGCCAAGACAGGCAGGGTAAGACGGTTTTGAAAAATTTCCTGTCTTGGTCAGTTACTCTAGGCAATAGCCAAAGCTGGTTACTCCAACATTACAAATGAGACTTTGGGTGATTACCCAGGTAGCCAGTTGTCTCTGTCATTTGCCGCACATTTTGGAAGTTGCTTGATTGCATTTCCTGTTTACTCAAGTAATATTAATTCCCTTCTCAGGTCTTTGATGGGGTTGAAGGCTAGATAGTCGTAGTTACTTTCCTCTCATGACTTGGCCAAGTTATTTCTAATACAAGACTTAGATTGCTTAAGATAGAATAATTATTAAAATATTTATCATGTTTCTTGCTTGATATTATTTATGCTGGTTTTAATTCTAATTTTTATACTTATATTTGTTTTTATTGTATGTAATTTGTATTAGGCTTGGAACTCTCTTATTATAACAAAAGGGGGAGGTGCTGTAGGAACTCCTTTAGTCAGTAGCCTTTAAGTTGCCAGCCCATTTGGGTGTGACTTATTATACTATAAGTGCCAATGTAAAGTGCACGCTTGCTCTCTTCCGGTTGCTGGACTCGGTTTCTGTTGCCTGTTCATGCAGAGGACTGTGATCTGTGAGTATACCCCTAAATAAATGACCCTTTATTATACTCAATTCTGAGCTAGTGTGGGATTTCTTTTTAGAATCCGTCTTCAAGTGAGGATGGAAGAGAAGTTGCATGGAGAGAGATTTTACTGATCTGTACTCTCATATCAGAGACTTGAACATCTTTGCTGGTTAGCTCTCTCTGTCAGTTTGATACAGCCTAGACTCACCTAAGAAGAGAGTGTCTACTGAGGGATTATTTTGGCTGTGAATGATGTAGGAATGTCAGGCCACTGTGGACATTACCATTCCCTGGGCAGTTGGTCTCTAGCTAGATAAGAAATCTAGCTATTCAGGAGCTGGTGATCCAGACAGCAAGCAGCATCCTCCACGGTTCCTGCTATGCCTCTCCGGCTGTGAAATGAGTTCCTTGGTATTAGATAATGCTATGTGGAATAGCACGTGGGCCTGCCTCTGAGTACCTGCCCTGACCTCTCTCGGTGACAGACCATACATTGCTTTGGTAGATTTTTTTTTATAACAATAGAATGACACTAGAAAAAATATTACCAGATACCTGGGGCATAGGTTAATCCACAGCACAGGACACAGACAATCTAGGCTGGTTAAATCCGGCAGTAGAAGAGTAGGGATCAAAAATCTCAGAGAAGTGCATGTGCCAGAGTGTATGGAACAGCAAACATTTCCAGGGGAAGCGTGCAGAGTCCATGATGTCTGTGGATGCTGGAGCATCCCTGCTGAGAAGCACAGTGAGAAGGACCAGGGAGAAGGGCACCAGCATTGCTGGAGACTCAGGGATGGTGATGATGATGGCTCAAGGCTGGGGTGGGGTTAGGAAGCTGTATTTCTAGCTTGGAATGTCAGAAGCATGCAACAGAAAATCCAGTGGAGTGGTCAGGAGGCAATAACATCAAGTAAGTGGTCCATTGATGAGTAGGGGGACCCACCTTGAAGCCTAACCAGTTAAGGGGGTCATGGTTAACAGAACACAAAAATCCTAACTATAGAGAGATGGTTAGCCAACCCAGATTTGGCTGGATTTTAATAATTAAAGACAAAACAAGTGATCCAGAAGCCGAAAGCTGCTATTTCATGAAAATCCCAGGCTCCTGTGCCCAGTGTTTAAACTGAACCACTGGGACTAGAGAGGTGGTGCAGTGGTTATGGACACTTGTTGATCTTGCGGAGAATCTGTGTTTGATTCTCAGCAACTGCTCTTGGTGGCTCACCATTGCCTGTAACTCCAGTTCCAGGAAACCAAATGTCCTCTTTTGTCCTCCAAAGGCACCAGGCACATATGTGGTGCACATACATACATGCAATCAAAACAAAATAAATATAAAACACAATCAAAACTGATCCACCTCAAAGACAGTGTGCTTTAACTCGCTGCTCCAACCACCATGCACGACAGTTGCTATGCTTCTCTGATGAGAGATGGTCATGCCTGAAGACACCTTAGCTAACCAGGGGCTAGCACACCTTGCCAACTATGGAGGACTCTGGCAATGGTCCTATTCTGGTTTGTTCCTGGGGCTTGAAAGCAGTCAAACTCAATACATCCATGAAGAGCATGGCTGAACCTATCTCTAGAACCCTCTGACCCTGAACAATCTTTAAGCCTAAGGTGTCAATTCTAGGAAATGGCCCTGGGTGGATTTCATGGCAGTTCTGAATATGACAATGGCTTTGCTTTGGTAGGAGCCAGCCTGAGGTTCCTGCAGCAGGGAAAATTTCTCCATTTCATTGTGGCTCCTGTCCAGGTACTGGGCCCTGATAGAGAGCAGCCTGGGAAGCATGCAGTTTTTACAGTACTTTTTAAGACACTCTGGGAGGATGGTCACCAATACTGGTACATGGGGTATACCTTAATCTGGGGTCAGAAGGACAGAGGACAAGTCTGCTGTCCTATTCATCAGCTTGTTGCCTTCTGCATCTGTCACACTGATGCAGACTATATGGGCTTGGGAGCAAGGACAGAAGATTTCAAATACCCCAGCCAGGACCATTGCCAGATTCTTCCATAGTTGACAAGGTGTGCTAGCCCCTGCTTAACTAAGGTGTCTTCAGGCATGAGCAGCCTGTCACCTGGTGGAAGATGGGGTAAAATGCACTTTATGGGTGGTAAAGTGGGGAAGGCTGGGCGTGTATGGAAGGGTAACAGGCTGGTAGATATGAACCACTTGGGAATCAAAGTTGAGGTTGGAGAGACAAATCTAATCAGGAATTCAGAAGACTAAGGGAGGAGGGGATTATTTCAGATTAGTTCAGAAGACTAAGGGAGAAAGTAATAATAATAGATTATTACTATTATTCTGTAGTTTGTGCTATGGTATGAAATCCTGCCATAGATCAGAAAGAAAGAAGGTAAAGAAAAAAAAGTGGGCATGTGTGTTGTTGTGGTTGCCTTGTCCCTGGAAGCACGCTGTTGTCCTGAGCTCCCACCCCACTCCCAGAAGACCCTTCATCTCACTCACCGGCAGTTGTGGCCTTAGCAACCGTGGGCAATAGTATCAGAAAAGATAGAAGCAGTGTAAAGTCCATGCCTTCAGCTGGTGCCGTGGCAGACTATACCAGAATCCAGAAATTTATAATAGGACCACACCCAACTCTCACCACTAACAGACCCCTGCTCACCCTATCAACCAGCTGTGACCAACTCACACCACTTCTGGGCTCCTCCCTGTCTTCAGACTGCAGTTGTTCCATCAATCAAGCAACTCCCTGGCTCCTACCTTTTATGACTCAGGTCACACATTCCATGGGTGGAGAGAATGGCTTTGTGCCAGTGCCTGTGACTTAGGACTTGGCTGTTAATTTATTTGTCCTCCTGTCCCTCCATGGATTCATCACTGAACTCTTCCTTGGAACAAATTAAATTTAAAAAGCTTAGCAAGATGGGATAATTCTTACACAGCATGAACTCTTCCAGTTAATAGCTTTCTGATTGTCTTACATCCCTCATCAGTCACACATGAATGAGAGACTCAGGGAATGTGAGTGGAATTGAAGGACTGCCCTGCACAGTAGAGGTCAACCCAGGCTTAAATTAAGATCCTCTCTCTCTCTCTCTCTCTCCTAGAAAAAAAATCAGTAATAAGAAGCCTTCTTGACGGGGCTGGAGAGATGACTCAGTAGTTAAGAGCATTGTCTGCTCTTCCAAAGGTCCTGAGTTTAATTCCCAGCAACCACATTGTGGCTCACAACCATCTGTAATNATACACACAGACAGAATAGTGTATACATAATAAATAAATAAATATTTTAAAAAAATGAAGAGTTGCCTTGGTTGAGATAGGTGATAGCGGTGCATGCCTTTAATTCCAGTACCCTGGGAGGCAGAAGCAGGTGGATCTCTCTCAGGTTTGAAGCCAGTCTGGTCTACATAATTGAGTTCTAGGAAGCCAGAGCTATTACACAGGCTAACACTGTCTTAGACCCCTCCCCAGCCCCCCCAACCCCAAAGGGTTGCCATGGTGCCTCTTCACAGTAATAGAACAATGACTTCTGCAGTTGCCTTGCTCATGGTCTCCCTTCCCAGTACTGACTATGACAATCATATTTACTCAAGTCATCCAGGAGAATCTTCCATCTGTCAGCTCATCAGCTCACAGCACCTCTTTTTTCCATTTAACTTCTGTTTTTCATCTTTTATTTATTTCTTTTTATTTTTTTAAAAAGAAAACGTTCTCCCTTCATTACACACTCCAATCCAAGTTCCCACTCTCTTCCCTCCCCCCATTCCCTCCACACACCCTCCCACCCCACCCTATCCACACCTCAGAGAGGGGAAGGCACTTTGCTTTGGGGAAGGTCCAAGGCCCTCCCTACTATATCTGGGCTGAGCAAGGTATCCATCCGAAGAGAGTAGGTTCCTAAAAAGCCAGTACGTGCAGTAGGGATAAATCCTGGTGCCACTGCCAGTGGTCCCACACTCTGCCCCAGTCATACAACTGTCAACCACATTCAGAGGGACGAGTTTGGTCCTATGCTTGTTCCTTCCCACTCCAGGTCGAGTTGGTGAGCTCCCACTAGCTCAGGTAGACTGCTTCAGTGGGTGTACCCATCATAGTTTTGACCTCTTTGCTCATATTCTCATTCTTCCCACTTTTCAACTGCATTTTGGGAGCTCAGTCCAGTGCTCCAATGTGGGTCTCTGCCTCTGTTTCCATCAGTTGCTGGATGAAGACTCTATGGTGATATTTAGGATATTCATCGGTCGGACTACAAGGCAAATTAAGATCGTGACACCTCTCCTCTATTGCTTAGGGTCTTAGCTGGGGTCATCATTGTGGATTCCTGGGAATTTCTCTAGAGCCAGGTTTCTTGCTAATCCCATAATGGCTCCCTAAATCAAGATATCTCTTTCATTGCTCTCATCTCTGTCCTTCTTCCATCTCAAGTTCACTCAAGTTCTCACCACTCTGCTTCTCCCCTCCTCTTCCCCTTCCATGCTCAAATTTTCCTCCCACCCCCATGCTCCCAATTTTGTCAGGTGATGTTGTCTATTTCGACTATCCAGGTGGATCTATATATGTTTTTCTTAGGGTTCACCTTATTACTTAGCTTCTCTA
>LOEQ01002185.1:175131-185451 GCA_001685075.1 Bramus lutescens | reverse complement strand
CTTTGCTGACTGTTGGTGTTTTGTAAGTTTTACCCTTAAAATAAATACCCCTTTAATTCCCAACTGGTGTGGGATTGTTTATGACTTACGCCTTCAAGAAATGAACCTGAGAATGATTTTGAAAAGGAAATGACAACACATGAGTCCTAGGCAGATTATGTGTATGAAGGAAAACAGGGCAACATTGGAATTTCAAGTCTGGGCAATGGTGACTGTCACACTGGTGGCTGCAAGATGAGGAAGAAAATTGGGCAGTGGTAGGAAAATGAGGCATGACTTATGTGTGTTGAGCTGAAGGTAGTGATGGGGTGCCTACATATGCACATCTGTCAAGCAGTTAGAAACACAGACTTGAATCTTGACAGAGGCTGGGACAAAAATATTCACCATGTAAGTTGTAATTGAAACACAGGAGAAGAAGAGCTATCCAAATGACAGTGAGATCATACATAAAAGGCCAAAGTCCCAAAGGCGAGGCTTGAGAAACAGATCATCTTTTGAAAGAAGGGGGAAGAAAAATGAAGATCTAGGTAACAGTGTTAGTCGGCTTTCCTTCAGTGTAATGCATCCCTGAGAAAATCAGCTTCTCAAAGGGAAAGATTTGTCTGGGCTCAGAGTTTGGGGGATTTTAGTCTATGACAGAGCTGGAGATTATATGGCTTTTAGGACTGTACTTGGGTACAGCACAGCATGGCATGAGGACCAGATGGAGCAAGCAAAAGTCACCCACAACAACCCCTGGACTGGGCACGCAGCTCATAGCTCACAGCACTTAGCATGGGAGAGGTCCTGGGTTTGCTTCCCAGAACTGAAAAACAAAGTTAAAGGACTGGAAGCTAACCCAAGAAAGAGGAAGGGGTGAGCACCCCACTGTCCCATTCAAGGACATGCCCCCAGTAACTTAAAGTCCTAGAACTAGATCCTACCCCTTAGAGGATGCTCCATCTTTTCATGGCACCGTGGGATGGAACAGTCCCAGAATAGCTAACAGTCCTTGAATGCCTTTGGGAGATGTTGAAAACCCAAACTGTAGCAAATGCTGCTTGCCAAAAATGGTAGCATGCCCATTCATGGCACTCTAGACCCAGAGCAATGAGAGTAAACCATGGTTAAGAATACATTTTATTCTTGCAGAGGACCCAAGTTCAATTCCCTGCACCCACACATGGCAGCTCACAACAGTCTGTAACTCCAGTTCCAGGGGATCCATGACCTCTTAGAATCTCCACAGTCACTAGGCAGGTATATGGTGCACATACATACATACATGCAGGCAAAACACTAATGCACACAAAACAAAATAAATAAGCCTAAACAGCATTTTATAAGAAATAGAAAAGCAAAGGGCCCCAATGAATTGTAGGTGCTTTTGTGAAATTCATGTAATTCTGAACACCTTGTACTCCAAGGAATAAGAAACATGCAGGTAGTATCTTGAGACTCAGTTGAATGAGACTGCCTAATAATTTTGTTCTAAATTCTATTCTTCTGTCCAGGTTTGAGAGCAAATGCCTTTAGTCCCAGCACTCAGAAGGCAGAGGTAGGTAGATCTCTGTGAGTTCAAAATCAGCCTGGTCTATGTAGTGAGTTCCATGCCAGCCAGGGCTATATAGTGAGACCTTGCCTCAGAAACAAAATCCATTTATTTAATTAGATTTGCAGTGCTAGCCTCACATGTGCCTTATAAGGCTTAGCTTTACTCTTTCTCCATTTCAGGACCAGTGACTATATTCAGAATGGTCTCTATTTAATGTTCTTATTTGCTAATATAACATCTAGTTTTGGTCGGGCTATTTAGGGAGCCAGGTGGTGACAAACAGATAAACCAGAAAGTACTAGATAAGGCAAGTGAACACCAAAGGATTGAAGGAAAGAAAAGAAATGAGAATAAAAGGCTTCCACACAAGTGATATCTAAATCCAGATTAAATAAATTTATTAAATGGTAAGAATTGCAACAACTAAAATAAAACAAGAAACGACAAAAGAATGTAAATTCACTACAAATAAATTTTTTTTGTGTATGTGTGGAAGAAGCTGCCAAATACCCTAAAGCAAATATGCTTGTACTGAGTGTAGAAGTAAAATCCAAAAGGAGGAACAAATATGAGTGAAATGAAGCAGATATGGAATGAGAACAGATAAATATGAAAAATTTAATTAGACATGTGAAAATAAAATATTTACATCATTGAAATGGAAAATTAAATCACTGAGATGCACAATAAATTGGACACAAAAAGAACCAGTGAATTTAGAGGCAGATGTGGCTCAGTGGTAAAGCATTTATCTAGTATATGCTAAGCCCTGTATTTGATCTCCAGCCCTGAAAAATAGAGGGAGTGGGGAGAAAGGAGGAGAGAAGAAGAGAGGAGAGGGAAGAGAGAGAGATAGTAGAGAGGGAGATGGGAGAAGAGTGAGGGGAGAGGAAGAAAGAGAGAGAGAGAGAGAGGGAGGGAGGGAGATAAAGGGAGAGGGAGAGGGGAGAGAGACAGAGAAAGAGGGACAGGTAGGCGAACAGACAGACAGACTGAGAGGATATGAATTGTGAGGCATCACTTAGAATGCATGATGAGGGTAAAAAGTAAGGAATAGGAACAAATCGTTAGGAGACACTGACAGAATGAGAGGGTCTGAAGTAGAAACAGGAGGAGATGGCAGAGAAGAAAAGCATAAACAAAAATGACAGTTTCCCAAAGGTAAAGCATTTTCTGAGTTCAGATAATAGAAAATGTATTTTCAGCACTGCATAGAATAAAGTAAATCTACAAAAAAAGCATGACCATCAGTGTGTAGAAAGTTGATATCTATAGAGTTTTAAAATTACTAAAGGGGGAAATGATTTCTTAAAATTTATTATTATTGTTGTTGTTTTTCAAGACAGGGTCTTATTATGTAGCTCTGGCTGTCCTGGAACTCATTCTGTAGACCAGGCTGGCCTCGAACTCATAGAGATCTGCCTGCCTCTGCTTCTCAAGTGCTGGGATTAAAGGTGTATGTCACCATGCTTGGCTATTTTATTTTTAGGTAAGGCAGAGTGAGAGTAAACTTCTCACCCATAAAATATTCCAGAAAGAAAAAAGTATTGAAGAAGGAATTATTTTGAGCTAGATTATGACAACCAACTAAACTCCACAGAGAAAGAGGTGAAAGAGAACCACTTTCAGACCCAGAAGCCAACACTATGCAGCCTTATGCCTTCTGTCATTATTACTTTAAAAAATGTAATTGCACTTATTTAGTGTGTGCATGTGTGTGTGTGTGTGAGTGAGACTCTCTCTCTCTCTCTCTCTCTTCAGAGGGTAACACACGGGTGTCAGTGGTCTTTCTTTACCAAGTAGGGTTTGACCTCAAGCTGTCAGGTTTAGTGGGAAGTGCTCTTACTGTTGAGCCATCTCTCCAACCCCCTTAAAACCTTAAACCTTTTTATGAAACAAGTGAAGGGTGCACCTAAGGGTTGGTATGGTGAGCAAGAAATAATTGTGACCACAGAGACTGATAAAGTACCAAACATGCTTAGCTGTTGACCAAACCATCCGTGAGTATTGTTTGCAAAGGCAAACTGAAACTCTACTCAACAACAACAAAATAAAGATTTGCATTCAGTTGAGAAGAAGTTAGAAATATTATGGTTTGCTAGAAAGATTAATGTTGAAAATTTATTTAAAAGGCCTAAAACAAAAAATAGAAGACTAGAAATAAAATCTAAACTTTTCAGATCGGAAGAGGGCTAAGGATATTTTGACCATGTTTTGTGTATTAAGAGCTTGATCATGGAATGAGAGGAAAACAATGAAGGAAAAATAAAGACTATGAAAGATAATAAGGTAAACATAACTGAGTACATCAGAATAAACACAAAAAGAGTCAGCCCCTTACTGGAGGAGAGTATTGCTCTAAACCAGTGGTTCTCAACCTTCCTAATGCTGAGACCCTTTAATACAGTTCCTCATGTTGTGGTGACCCCCAACCATAAAATTATTTTTGTTGCTACTTCATAATTGTAATTTTGTTGCTGTTATGAATCATAATGTAAATATCTGATATGCAAGTTATCTGATATTCGACCTCTGTGAAAGGGTCATTTGACCCCCCAAAGGGTCACAACCCACAGTTTAAGAACCTCTGGTTTAAATGAAAACAAGCCTCAACTATTTTGCTGATTAAAAAGAGATAAAACCACACAGACTCAGTAAAAATACAGAGATAAAAACTATCCACAAAACAAACTCTGTTTTAAACATTTTTAGTTCAGAAAGGCTATTATGTAACCTACAGTAGGATTTAGGGCAAAATTGTTTGAAAGTGTTAGGAATAATTTGTTAGGAATAATCTTAAAATGAGCCTCTCTGCCAACGCAAATAATTCCAATCAGACCAGATTAGAGCAAATCAATGCCCATGTTTACTGCAGCACTCCTGGGTGGCCGGGAAAGCAGGCGGACGGGGAGGGGGGCACACAAAACCCAAAAAACATGTGTTCTTTTTCTCCTTGGCAGCCTAAGTAGCCTGTGGGTGGGTCCTGACCCTCCTTAGGGGAGGGGTCAGCGTTTAGAGGCTTTTCTGGAGGTGGAGTCCAGACTAAGGCAACTCCCAGAGGTTGAGATGGCGCTTTCTGCTCCATTGGGTGAATGCCAAGGGCTGGGATGATGCTTTCACTCAATCAGAAAGGAAGAATAACAGTGCAGCAGACTAAGAGAAAAAAATCACTATGAAGATGTAACCATTAGACAGGTTTTCACTTAACAATATAATCTTTAATTTACAGACATGTTATTACTTATCTATAGGTAACAAAATGGGCAGCATTATAAGGAGAAATGAATTAAAACTGTAATCAAAGTGGGATAAAGAGATAAGTATGCCATAAACTAGCAGAAGCCAGAGAGAAGCTCTGAGGTTAGGATGTTTTCTGCTCTTCCAGAGGAGCAATTTGGTGTCTAGCTCCAGCTCCACGACATCTGATGCTCTCTTCTGTCCTCCTTAGGTGTGTGTGCACACACGCGCACACATGCACACACACATACATACACACACATACACACATCTTTAAAAGGCTAGTAAGGGTATAGAAAACTTCCATTTAAATTCAACAGGGCAGCCAGGCGGTGGTGGCACATGCCTTTAATCCCAGCACTCGGTAGGCAGGCAGATCTCTGTGAGTTCAAGGCCAGCATTGTCTATAGAGCAATTTTCTGAACAGCCTCTAAAGCTATAGAGAAACCCTTTCTCAAAAACAAAACAAAAGAAAACAACAAAACAACAACAACAACAAAATCAGCAGGACAGAGTCTTGAAGTGGTGGCACACACCTTTAATTCCAACACTTGGGAGGCAGAGGCAGGCAGATCTCTGAGTCTGAGGCCAGCCTGGTCTACAGATCAAGCTTTAGAACAGCCTGGGCTACACAGAGAAATCCTGTTTTGAAAATAAACAACAGCAAATCAGTAAGGTGAGATTTGTATTTTTGTATTAGAGCAAGACTAACATTGTACTAACCCTGGGTTAAATTCCTAGAATCACAAAATCTTCAAACCAAAACTGACTCTATTTTATTTTTTCCTCTTTTTGGTTTTAGAAACTCTTTCTCTGTGTAGCTATGGCCATCCTGGACCTGAGTCCAAAGATTAGGCCTGCCTTGAACTCAGAGATCTGCTTGCCTCTGCCTCCCAAGTGTTGGACTAAACAACCACCACTACCTGGTCTGACCTTTTTATTTTTCTTTTTGGTTTTTCAAGACAGGTTTTCTCTGTGTAAGAGCCCTAGCTGTCCTAGATCTAGCCCTTGTAGACCAGGCTGGCCTCAAACTCAGAGATATGCCTGCCTCTGCCTCCCAAGTGCTGGTATTAAAGATGTGCACCACCACTGCCTGACCCTTGCTTCATTTATTTATTTATTGGTCTGATTCTTTTTAAAAAGAAGAAATTAGAATGTTAATTACAAAATGACTCAGAAACCAATGACAGTGAATTTTATCTGACATGTATACTGAAATTACCTAGTGAGAGCGAGAACGGATCATGAAACACACAATGAAACCCACTTTAAGAGTTTATTAAGAGGGAGAAAGACACGCGTGTAGGCCAGAGGAAGTTGGTGCAGGGCGAGTGCATAGAGCAGGCACATCCAGCTTTTAAAGGCTGCCTAGCACATGCGCACAGGGACTCACGCATGCGCACAAGGGCTTAAGTGGCTGCGCCATGCATAGGTGATGTGACCATGCTGCAGGTAGGTCACGTAGGGGCTTGAGGACCCTGGGTGGCTATGTAAGTTGCCTGAGCTCTTGTTGAAGCATTCGTGGCCCTGGAACCTGGAAGTGTCACCCAGAGTTCTGGGTGGTGGAAATCATAACACATACAGCCAGTGCAAGACTGACCAGTACGTACGTAGCTTGTAAGTGCACTTACTATGAATAGTTAATAACTGTCCTATTTAGCTAGACACTAGAAACAGACGAGAGAAGGCCACCTCACTTCTGCTTCCGCTGCCACAACAGTGGAGTTTCATCCTCTAAGGTGACCCACTGTCTTTGTTGGTCCGGGATGGAGGGGATGGTAGATTTTTAATGCTATACTGAGATAGTTACAAGTTCTTCTTAGCCTTAGCCATCAAAGAACAGATAAACCTAATTTGATGTAAATAAGATTAGACAAAGAAAGACACTAACCCATTCTTTTTTTTGTTCAGACTACTATTGTCTTAATGTTGTAACTAGAAGAGAAAATTATTAACGAGGGGCACTTTTCATGACATGTGCAAAAATTCTAGAAAACAATAGTTAAGTCAATTCAGAAGTATTAAAGAAAGATAGGATCAAATTTATTCCTGGAATATGAGGATCCTTTAGAATTTATTAATATGATATATTTCATTAACAGATAGAAGACATTATGGCCTACTTCAAAGATGATTTATTAAAACCAGTACAAGTTGGGATTGGGTCTGTGGTTGCAGCTGTTTGGGAGACTGAGGCAGGAGGATTGTTTGAACTCAAATGTTGAAAGTTGGTCTGCTCAGTTCAGCAAGATCTCAGTTCAAAAAACAGAAACACACACTGGGTGGTGGTGGTGCATGCCTGTGATCCCAGCACTTGGGAGGCAGAGGCAGGAGGATTTCTGTGAGTTATAGGCTAGCTTGGTCTACAGAAGAGAGTTCCAGGACAGAGATACACAGAGAAATGCTGTCTCAAAATAAACCAAAATCAGCCAATCAAATACAGCATGAATAATAAAAACTCAGAGACAGATATTGGGGTTCAAACTGAAGAGCAGAAAAACAAAGCAGTCAATTATTAGAGAGACCTTTTACTTCTACCAAATCTTCAGACAGAAAGGGCAAGACCCTGTCTCTACGTATCCACAGACTCCACACTCCAGCAAGTTCTTGTCTCTTCCCCTTTATATTCCTCTCTCCAACCAGCCATATCGTTCCTGTCTCCACCTCCCTAGTGTTGGGATTAAAAGTGTGTGACTCCAAAACACTGGGATTAAAGGTATGAGCCACCACCACCTGGCCACTAGTGGCTTAGTTTTGCAATCTGATCCTGAGGCAAGCTTTAATTATTAAAATACACACAAAATATCACTACAACCAAACAAAAACACAAACACCAAAACAACTCAGTAGACTTCTGGTTTCCTACTCCCCAAAGTGGGAGCTGTCTCTCCTGCCCTCACAGTAGAACACAGAAGTTTACTGACTGTTCCTAGATCTGCTAGTGGGCAAAGGCCAGAGTAAAAATTGTGTGTCTCAATAACCCATAGCTGCTGTAAGGAAATACCAGAAACTGGAGTGTTTAGCAACAACTCGAAGAAACTGTGCCTCTTTAAATGCTCAGTGGAAGACTCTTTGCTGGTGTAGTGCTTGGTTCCAGTCATTGTGGCGTTCTGTCATCTCTGCCTCCATCTTCACATGATCTCCCTTCTGGGATGTGTGTCCCTTTCCAACCTCTTAGGGCCTTAATGGCCTTAACTTGAGTACATCTCCAAAGGCCTTATTTCCAGATATGGTCATGTGGTGATGTTCTAGCTGAACACATATTTGGGAGAATCAGATTCAGCCTATCACACACACACACACACACACACACACACACACCCCACTACTAACAACAAAACAAAGCACAAAGCCCGGATGAACAGGTAAGATAGACACTCTCACTCTACTGAATCAGTAATGCATGAAACACTCTAATGATTACTCTGTAGCTGCTGGAGCGGAGGGAGGGTAGACCAGCTTGATACAAGAAAGCCCTGGAGGGGGCCCTCTTTTATGAGATTTACCTCTAGAGGCCCCAAGAGGTTCTCCTGGTGAAGACCTGAGAAAGGCATTCTGCTTATGACAGGTAATGAGAAGATCACGCTCTTTAGGATCCAATCGGAGTTGTATGTTCTCCACAATGAAGGCTTTTCCCCGGGGAAAGAGCTTTATTCAAACCTTGCCAAGCTATAGGACAGGGAACTAGACAGCTGGAACTAGATGTTCTTCCTCACATAATGGTTGTGTGTGGGGCGGGGGCTAAGAAACTCTTCTGTAGGTTACAGTAAAAAGGGTCCACTAAAAAATGGAGATTTCATTGTGGGACTATAGGCTGCTTCTCCCATGTAATACCTAGCCGCCATATCAACAGGGCTCTAGCGTACTACCTGGATTATAAGTGAGAGGGATAAGACACTTTAGTTGAGGAGTTTCTAGGGAAATTTAGATAGCCAAGGAGACAAAGAACGATACTAAAGGAAGCTGAAGCCTCGGCTACTCACAGCTCCAGTCAACATTAAACACAGCTCGAGTCCTATATAAATAAACCCTCATGCTAAACATTATTTACTTCAGTTCCTACTACCTGATGCATTTGGTCTGGTACTCAACAACAACAACAACAACAAGGCATGCATAGAAACCAGTAGGAGTGGGTTACTACAATGAAATCCCTGAGGCAATTAGTACAAAGATGAATTTATTTAGTTCACAATTCCGGATTTTCCTGTCTAAGATGGGGCAGACCATTGATTCGGGCCTCTGGTGAGGGTCCTGGATAGCAAAGGAAGGAAGTGTTTGTCAGAGTAAATTGCTTATTAATGATCCAGGAAACAGAGAAACCACAAAAGTAGACTCCATGCTCCTTTTTGTGGACATAGCCCCAGTGACATACGGACGATCCAGTCTTCCTCTAAAGGTCAATGATATGTCCCAGGAGTACCACGCGGAGGACCTAGGGTTTAACACACAGATTTCTAGAGGACACTGTTCGCATTTAAAGCAGGTCAGCATGCTAAAAGGAAAAAAATTACACAGGCCAAAAGGCAAAGCAAGCATTGGAAGCAAACACAGAAACGGCAGCTTAGGATGATTAAATAATGATTTGATTTGAAATGAGTGTGATTATTGTGCTAAGGGATCTGTTAGCAAAATGGACAACATGAAGAACAAATGGGTAATACAAGCAGAGACCTGGAAACTCCATCTAAAGGAAATTCTGGAAATAAAAAAGCCCATTATGATAGAAACGAACAATGTCTTTTACTGACTCATCTCTAGAATTCTGCAGCACAGACTGAAGCTTTAAACTATGGACTCTGCTTAATACGGTAGGATCATTGCTTCATCAATGGCAACAAATGCCGAATGCCAGTAATAAAGTCTCTCTCTCTGTGTGCCTGTCTGCATGTGTGTATCTGTGTATCTGTGTACAAGTGTCTGTGCATTTATGTCAGTGTGTATATCTGTGCATGAGTGTTCATATTTGCATGCATGTGTATCTATGCATGAGTGTGTGTGTGTGTGTGTGTGTGAGAGAGAGAGAGAGAGAGAGAGAGAGAGATGGAGAGTGCATACAGGGATTCTCCGTCCTATCTGTTCAATAAGTTTTTTATTAAAAATAACTTTCCATCCTTAAAAGTCCATTGCTAAGTATAAGAAAACTTTTCCTCAGCACACTATAAAAATGTCTTATGATAAACAGCAATGTAACGATGAATTGTAGAATAGCCTGTAAAATTTGGAGTATGGAAAAGATGTCACAGTGCATTTATTCAGTATTATTTTGAAGATTATTTCCAATGTAATGAGATTAAATGACAAACATAGTTGGAAGAGTGAAATAGATCTCTGATTATTTGCAGATACCAAGTTTGTCAATGTAGAGCACTTTGGGAAAATCTAGCAGGTATTAGAGCTAGTACAGAGGTTATCAAGTTGCTCAGTCTAAGGTGAAAAATAAAAAATTGATACACCCTATTGCTAATAAAAATGAATTAAGAGGGGGCTGAAGAGATGGCTCAGAGATTAAGAGCACTGCCTGCTCTTCCAAAGGTCCTGAGTTC
>LOEQ01002185.1:143644-158243 GCA_001685075.1 Bramus lutescens | reverse complement strand
AAGTGGCAGGGTTGCAACATTAGGGACTCAAGCACTGCTCCAATGGACAGTCCCTGAGGCTGTCACCTGGCTTCCACATGCACGCCTACACATGACTATGTACACAATGGTCTCCTCACTTCTGCTCCACAAGACAGTTACATGGATTTGAATCTTAACTGTTCACGGGAAAGATTAGGTATTTATTGTTTTTGCCCAAGGCACTTTGGTATACATCAATTCTAATGTCAGCTCCGAGAGAGAAGAGCTAGTATACTAGTAATTTGGCGCTATCTCTTAAATGTGTCCTAGATAGATATTTTCTGTTTATTCTTGTCATTGCCACTTAGCGATGGAGTTGAGCACAGCCCTTCTCTATTACAACAGCCTTCTAATGTGCTTCCCTTGTCTACTTCTGATGGCAGATCTTGGCTGTCAATTTGACACACCTGGGAAGGGGGAACTTCATTTGAAAAATTACCTCCATCAGACTGAGCTGTGGGCGAGCCTGGGAGACATGTTCTTGATTGACGATTGATGTGGGGAGGTCCAGCCCAGAATGGTCGGTGCAATCCCTGGCCAGGAAGGCCTGAGCTATAAGAAAGATAGCTGAGCAAGCCAGCACAGTGGGCCAGTAGCCAAGTTCCTCTGTGGTTTCTGCTTCAGGTCCCTCCTTCAGGCTCCTGCGTGACATCCTCCAACACATTCCCTCAATAATGGGCTATAGCATTTAAAGCAAATCAACCCTCCCCGTCCCCAAATTATTTTTGGTAAGTGCCTTATCACAGCCACAAAAAAGCTAAAGAGAGCACTGCTCTTCTTCCCATCAAGTCTACTGTCACATAGCAGCTTGGATGAGCCATCAAAAATACAGAAACCGGCATGTCGTTGTTTTCAGTTTTAAAGCCCATTGGTAACTGCCCATCAGCGCTGACCTGTAACAAAGCTCTCTGACTTAGAGAACGGAGTAAATGCTTTCTAAGCAGCTGAACACTGAAATATACATAGGGTAGCCGCTGTTCTGTGGTAACATAGTGAAGTTCCCAGAAACTTGCCTTATTACCACCACAGTGCATCCCAGGTCTTCTTCACCTTTTCCTTCAAAGGTGGAATTGTAAACAGACTCATGACCTGTGCTCATCTAGTTAGTGCAAAGTGCAGGGACCTTCCTCTCCAAATGTGAATGTTCTTTAGTTCTGCTCATAATGACGAGCTACTGGCCGGCCACACCCACCAACTGTGTTCCATAGGAATAACTGTTAACCCCATTTGCCTGCATTCCCTACCCATGCAGCTGGGGAAAAATAAAAGGCTGTGTGTGGCCATGTCTCCATCTCCTGTGGCTTCTGTAAGAAGCCACCAGAACCTGGGTGGCTTAAAACAGTCACATTAGCTGCAGGCCTGACAGCTCGTGTTCTTGTCTGTCTTCCTCCTTGAAACAGGTCTCATGCTACAACATCCGGTAGTCTCGAGCTTACCGTTCTGCCTTCACCTCTCAGATACTGGGGTGATGGGCATGTACCACACATGTGATTTCCTGCCTTGCTTTTTAATTTTAGTAAGAACACGCTGGTAGTTCTCTCTTAAGTAAGATAGTCTTTTAGATCCTGGTACTATATTAATGAAGTATCCATCTATCAATTTTTCACTTTATCACAATGAAAAATATTTATTTTATGTGTATGTGTGAGTGCTTGCATAGATGTATATGCACCACTTGCATGCTTGGTGCCCAAGAATGCCAGAGAGGATATCAGATTCCGTGCCCCTGAAGTTCTAGGTGGTTGTGAGCCACAATGAGGGTGCTGAGAAATGAAGGCTCTGATCCTCTGGAAGAAGAGCAAGTGCTCTTAACCCCAGGGCCATCTATACAGCCTCCAAAGTTGTTATTCGTTTATTTATTTAGCATGGATGAGTTGAGTTAAATTCCTTTTCTGTATCCAAGGCAACCATGTGATGTCTTTTAACCTATTAATATGCTGGATTAGATTTTTGGCAAACTTTGAGAGATTTTGTGCTGATGGCAGTTAGTTGGTTTGCAGAGTTTGAAGAAGGTAGAGGGAGTGAGTTCTAGACAAGATCTGGAAACAATCTTCTGTTTAGTACAGGAAGTGAGTTTGTGGGGTTTTGTCTTGCTCTGCAGTGCAGCAGTATTGAAACTATTCACTCTTTAATGTGCTTAGTGTTCCCCTGTGAAACCATCTAGTTGGGGCTCGTCTTCATCTTCATCATCATCTTCATAATCTTCTTCTTAAATAGAATTTTTGAGCTTCTTTTTTTTCTATTTGTTCTATGACATGTTTTCTGTTTAGACTTTCTGCTTTTTCTACTCAGGTGAAATTTGGTATGTTTTATTTCTTAGAACAACAATAATACATTTCATGTAAGTTTTCAATGTTGTTTATATGAGATTGTGCAGAGGCCCTATATGAATTCAAATTGATATTTACTTCTCCTTATCATTTGTAGTATTATGTGTTTAGTGTTGTGTGTATGCTTTCCCCTGGGTCTCCTACCCATTAATTTCAGCTTTTTTTACCCCTCACTTCATCATTTAAAAAATACTTATTTTTATTTGTTTCCTTGAGTTTTGGGATTCTATTAAGTTAACTCTTATCAACATAGGCATTTCATATAATACATTTTTGATTGACACTCCCATTAGTGGTAGCTTACAGATTTCTGGTCACAGATTTGAGATGTTATTGTCATTTTTAAAGAAATTCTGCAATAGAATCTCATATTCTGCTAAGAGTCATTTACGCTATAAATTCCAATATGGTAGGGTATTTTGTTTTTCCATCTTGATTTCTGTTTTTATTGTGCTGTGTTCTGAAGATGATGTGCTGCTGTTATTCTTGAAAGCCTTCAGGTTTTCCCGTCCATGTTTGTCCATGTTCCATGTGTACCTGTACTTGAAAGACAGTTGTAATGTTTATCATTGATACAGAATATCACACATGACAGATAGCTTAACTGTCTTAAGTCTAAGATGATTCCATATGTACGCTGGTTAGCTCTTCTACTCTCACTGATTTTTAGTGTCCTTGGCTAAACTGGGAGAGGTATGTTAGGATCTCCTTTGCTAGTGTGTTTTTGCCATTTCCTGCATCCATTGTGTGTTACTACTAATGGAAGTTACTTGTGTTCTGTTGTGTGTATAAATATCAGTGACTAACACCTTCACTGTGAATGTGGCCTAAAGCATCAGGATGTGCACATGTGCACCTAGGAAAAGTTTTGTGACCTTGTCAGGTATCAAGAGTATGGCTCCTGTTTGCTTCTTTGTATGTTTGTGTTTATCTGCTACATCTTGTTTTTAACTTGTTTGAGCCTCTTGGTTTCAGGTATTTTTTTTCTATTCTGTGTAGTGTTGAGTTTTCCTTTATTAACTAATCTAAAAATCTCTTTCTTTCAATAGGTCAGTTAAGCCTATTTACATCTGCTCATATGATGAATATGTTTGGCCTTAGTTTTATCATTATTTCTTATGTCTTTTATATCAAAGGCTTTTTTATTATGTAATGGAATTTTAATTTTCTTATTTGTTGTATTCATTAAAATTTATATTAATTCATTTATGTAAAGGTAATTAGCTCATGTAATTTTCAGCTAATTATTTCTCTACATTGAATATTACATTAGAATTATCTGTATCCTCCCCTTTCCCAGTATCTGATATAAAATAATATCCTTTTATTTATATTTAATGTGTATTAGTGAGTCATATCTACATGCACTATTTATTCCCCAGGCTTTCCTGCTTTTTAATAATTGTACAGTCATTATTGTGTTCTCTCCCTGTAGCCATGGATCAGCATTGCTATAGCTTGCTCATTGATAGTTAGTAGCCACTGCTTACACCTTCTAAAAGATTCCATCTGAAGGACTCACAGGAGCAATGTGCCCTGATTTTGGCAGGTTTAAGAAGGTTTGTTTGTGGCTTTGTACTTGAAGGCTAGCTTGGGTAGATATAAAAGCCTTAGCTTATATTTCCCTTACTCAAGGCTCTTAAATTTGTTATATTCTATTCTCTGGGGTTTAAGAATTGGTAAATAATCTATGGCAACATTATTTCTATTATTTCTCTTTTCTTGCTTACTGATTTTGTCTGTTTGCCCAAATGATCTTTTTCTTTGAAGTAGCTTTGACACAACATGATTCATTGCTTGCCATGCTGAAGTCATTGCTGTGTGGCCTTTCAATATTCAATTTCAAGATATTTTAGGAAAATGTTTTGGAAATATTTTTTCCTATTTTTGGTATTTTTCTCATGATCCATATCTTTTGTACTTACCTCTTTAACATAATTTTGTTTATGTCACATGTGTGAGTATTTTCCCTGCACATTCATTTGTGCCGCTGTGCGTGTCTACCTGTGGAGGCCAGAAGAGAGCACTGAATCCTCTGGAAGTAGAGTTGCCAGTGGGTGTGAGCTATGTAGGCAACAGGAATTGAACCTAGCTCCTCTGGAAGAACAGTCAGTGCTCTTAGTTGTTGAGCCTTCTCTCCAGTCCCTGGACCCCCCCCTCTCTGTTTTTAAGTTTCCTTCTGAGTAGATAAATTTCTGTTGAGTTTTTAATTGATTAATTAGTAACTAATCCGTTTTGATTTTTTTTTTGAGACAGAGTTTCTTGGCCTTGGCTGTACTGGAACTAGCTTTGTAGACCAGGCTAAACTCAAACTCACAGAGATCAGCCTGACTCTGCCTCCTGAGTGCTGGGATTAAATGTGTACTCCATCACTGCCTGACTCTGTTGACTTTTGAAAATCCATCCATCCATCCATCCATCCATCCATCCATCCATCCATCCATCCATCCATCAATCATCTATCTACCTATAATTTTTTTAAAAAATTATTTATTTTTCATGTGCTTGTGGAAGTCTATAGGCATCTGTGTGTGTGTGTGTGTGTGTGTGTGTGTGTGTGTGTGCATGCACGGATGTCAAAAGAGGCCTTCAGGTGTCCTCCATCACTCCCTACGTATTTCTTTGAGGCAGGGTCTCTCCTTGAACCTTGAGCTTGTGCTTTCTCTGCTAGGCTAGAAGTCAGCAAGCCTCAGTGATCTTTCCCCCTCAGAAAGGATTAGAAGTGTTTTCAGGGACACCTGACTTGTGTGAGTGCTGGGATCTGAACTCTGCTCCTCATGATTATCCAGCAAGCATTTATTGATGAGCTATCTCCCTACAGGCCTGTATTTTTTTTAAACTACTCACACAGTATACCTTCATCAGTTTTTTTTGAACTAGCCAGTTTGTGGTGATTCTACACATATATATGAATACATTTACTTAGTCCTTAATTTAAAATGTTAAATATAAATAAAAATTAACACTATTTAGTTGAATATTGCTTTTTCATGTTTACCACCTTGTTATCTGTATAAGCTTATAATGCATAATCATCCACATTTGACTATATCATTATGTTTTGTTTTGTTTTCCAATTATGAAAACAGTTACATATAATAAAATCGATCCTCTTTAAAATGTAGCTGGATGGGTTTCCTAAATTCATACATTCATGTAGGCACTATCATAATCAGAGAGACAGACCCTCACTGTAGAAGAGTGCGTGTGCCCTTGGCCATGATCTCCTTCTACCCCAGCTCCAGGAAGACACTCCCTTTGTGTCCTGTCTTTTGTAGAATTTTGTATAAATGGACTCAGCCTTTCATGCTTATCTGTTTATCTCTTTTCTTGTCTCATCCAAACAGGAGCTGAGACAATCAGTTTATAAGGAGGAAGGGGTAATGTTGGCTCCCAGTTTTAAAAGTCTGTGGCTATCTCTGGGTCTCGGTGAGCTGGCACACCCTGGCAGGAGCACATAGCCAAGAGAGATGCTTAGCTCATGGCAGTCAAGGGACAAAGAGAGAGAGGAGAGTTTGGCTTCCCAAAAGCTCCTTCAGGGACACACTAATGACCGAAGTTCTTCCCATTAGGCTCCACCCCTTGAAGGTCCCTCCATTTTTTGAAAGTGCCACTGGATGATGTCCAGTGTAATAAATGGGCCTTTGGGACCACTTATTCCAACTACAGAGGCTCTTAATCGGCACAGTGTTTTTGAGGGTCATTTGTGCTGTCGTATTTATTAATGTCGCATTTACTTTATGGCTCTGTAGCATGCTGTGGCATGTGTATATAGCATTTATTTCCACATTTACCATTTGGTAGATATTTATATCATTTCAAGCTTTCGGACCTTGTGAACAGTGCTGCTGGGAATGTTGGCATATCTGTTTTCATGTAAGATTTTTTTATTTCTTTGTTGTCTGAGCCAGCATCTCACTATGTATTCCATATTGGCCTAGACCTCACTTTGTAGTCCAGGTTGGCCTTGAACTTACAGTGTTTCTTCAGCCTCAACTTTTCAAGTGCTGGGACTGTAGACATGGCCCATGTGCTTGCCTTTGAACATGTGTTTTATTTCTTTGTGTGTGTTCATATGTGGTCCATGTATGTCACTATAGAGATGCATGCATTGTGTGTGCACATGCAGAGGCCAGAGCAGCATGTCAGGTGAACTCTGTTGCTTGCTAGCTTATTTCTTTGAGGCAGAGTCTCTCACCATACTGGAAGCTGGGCTGGCAGGCCAGTGTGCTCTTGGGATTTTCCTGTCTCCACTCTCAATGCTGAGGATGTAGGCACCCAAGACATGCCTGGCTCTTTATGTTAGAGATGTGAATTCAGGCCCTCATGTGTACACTGAGTCATACCCCTTCCTCCTGTTTATACCTTTTGCGTTCAATACCTAGAACAGAATTGCTTGATAATATGATAAATGAATATTTAATGTTAAAAGATATTTTCTTAGTGCTTTATATACAGTGATGGTAGCGTTTCTCACTCCCAACTAGAACTGTAGGCGAGGGTTCCTGTGTTCTTTATCTTTGCCTGTACTTGATGTCCATCATTTGAATCCTTATCTTTCTAGTCAGGGTGTAATGGAATCTCTTGTGATTTTAATTAGTATTTCTCTGTTGACTAGTGATGTGCAACTTATTTTCTCATGCTCAGCTTATCGGCTGTTTGGATATCTTCTAGGCAGTGCCTGTTTCAGCCTTTTGCCAATATTATTTGAACATTTTGATTTTATTGAGTTGTAAGAATTTTGTGTCATCTGTAGGCTCAAGCACTTTTTTTCTGAAAAACTTGCTTCCAATATGTAGCTTACTTTTGTATTTTACTAAGTATGAATTTTAAAAAGTGAGCGTGTGTGTGTGTGTGTGCGCGCGCGTGTGTGTTGACAGGTGTGCACAGGAGTGAGTGGTGGCGTGTGGAGGAGAACCTCTGCTATCAGCTCAGGAAGGACTCTCAGCTCCTTTGAGACAGGGTCAGTTATTGACTTGGAGGCTCACTTGTTAGACTGTTTAGCCTGTAGCTTCAGGCATCCACTTGTCTTGCCTCTCCAGCACTGGGAATGACAAGTGTATGCCGCCACACTTGGCATTTTTATATGTGTTTTGGAGATGGAACTCAGGCCCTCATGCTTGTGAGCATCTCCTCAGCCCCTAGTTGTGATTTTAAAGATGAAAAGTTTTAAATTTCATAGTCCATTATGTAATTTTTTGCTTTTATCATTTGTGTTTTTATCATTTGTACTTTTTGTCCTATTCAATATTTTTTCTGATTAATGTCATAGATATTTTCTCCAATGTTGTCTAGAACTTAAATTGTTTTGACTCTAAATTTTAGGTCTGTGAATACTTTAGAGTCAATTTTCATGTGTAATGTGAGGCAAGGTTTGTGGTTTATTGTTTCCACATACAATATCCATTCACTCAGGCTCCATTTGCTATGAAAACCATCTTGTCTTTATTGAAGTCCCTTGGGACCTTTGCTGAAAGTCAGCGAACCGTGTCTGTGTAGATTTATCTCAGGGCTTTGCTCTGTTTATTCATTTAAACCCTTCTCTTTATTTCAAGACACACTGTCTTTGTTACTCTGTGTCTTACATTCTTTTTAAAATTTGTTTCAGAAAGGTTTTAAAATCAGTCTTTTTTAAAAAAAAATACTTGCATTTTGGTTTCTTGAAAATTTTGAGGAGGATTAAGATATTAACCCGAGTCCTCTGCTCTTTGGAGAAACACACACATGTGCATGCATGAACACACACACACGACCATATGCATGAATACATACATACATGCATGAACACACACATATGCATGCATGCATACACAAACATGCATGCATGAGAGTACACATACCCACACACCCATACATGCATGCATGAACACACATATGCATGTATGAGCACACACACACAACACATACACACACACACACGGAAGTCTTATTTAGTTACCCTTTACAAGGTTGCATCTTTAATTAGATGTTTTTCTAAGTAATTGGCGAATGGAGTTTCTTTCTCAATTTCATTTCTTGGGGTTTGGGCGTGGAGCTCAGTGGTGGAGTGCTTGCATGGCCCGTTCAAGTCTGGGGGCCCATTCCTGTAATTCCATCACTAGGGAGGCTGAGTCAGAAGGCTTGTTAGCACCTAGGCTAGCCTGGGCTGCATTGTGAATTCCAGGCCATCCTGAGCTTTAATATTAACCCCTATCTTAAAAACAAAACAAAACAACCCCCCCCATAAACAAAATCCAGAACAACAGCAGAACCCGCCAAGGGGTTGGGGAGATGGCTCAATCTATCAATTACTTCCTGCACAAGGATGAGGCGCTGAGTTTGAATCTCTAACATGTATGCATAAAGCTAGTCTTTATGACACACACCTGTAACCCCAGTACTTTTGAAGCAGAGATGGAAAAACCCTTAAGACTTATTGGCCATCCAATTTGACCAATTAGTAAACTTGATTCAGTGAGAAACTCTACTTGAAGTAAATAAGATGGAGAAAGATTGGAGAAGATATTCAATGCCAACCTCTGGCCTCCACATGCATATGTAGGAATGTGGATGTACACATATGTGTGCACTTATGAATACACACACATGAACACGTGAATGTACATATTTGAACACACACACAATTATAAAAAGCAAAAGCAAAGCGCCAGCTGACGACAATAAAAGAGTTAACTTTAGACTTTTGTTTTCTAAATGTGGTTGCTGTGTAACTATGCAGCAATGGTTTTGTGTGTGTTTGTGTTTTCACTGGCACCCCAGGCCCACTTGATTATATAGTTTAGCAGGTTGGTTCTTAGCTTACTCGAGATCTTCAATACACATAATCAAGCATCTTTCCTATGTTGCCTTTTATTTTTTTAATCACCTTATTGCATTGGCCTGGACCCTGGGAACAAGGTCAAAAGAAACAACGTGGGCAGATGTTCTTACAGTTCTGAGCCTCTCAGGATTAGACCAGCCTTATATTCTTGAAATAAACCCCTTTTGGTTAGAATCTATGTCCTTTTGAAACATTGTTGAGTTCAATTTGCCAGTAATTTGTTAAGGATTTTCCTGTCTGAAAAATACTTGTCCGTAATCTGCCCCACCCCCTTTAATCGGGGCAAAATTGCTCTCACCAATTGAGTTGAGAAGATTTCTTTTTTTCCATGTTTTTGTAAGTTTGTGAAGAGTTGAAATCTCTCTCTCCATCTCTCTGCTTCTCTCTCTCTAAGGTTTAGGTTCAACTCTTTAGTCAATAGAGCTGTCATAGATTTTTTTTCTTTTTCCTTTGGTGGGGGTCATACGATGCAGGCAAACAAACTCAAACTTAGTTCCTGCTACTGTGAGACCACAACACAGATCACTTCTGTCACCTGAAAGGGATAGGGGTTTCTTTCCACGAGCACACAGTCAGTTAATTCTGCAGCGATGTGAGCTGGGTGTTTTCCCATTGGGCTCCCTTTTGACACTGTTAACCTAGAGACCCCAAAGTTTGGGAACTAGTTCCTCAATTATGCCTGCCCCCCATATGCCAACCCAAGACCCCATTGGCTTCACCTGAACACCCAGATCACCGTCTACAAAGCACACATTTCAAACTCAACTCAGGTTTATAAGCCTGCTTGCGTCAATCACAGAACCTCAGGGAACCATGCTTGCTGCTTTCTTATGAAGGACGCTGCAAAGGTTCCAGAAGAACGGATGCCTAGGGCCGGGGCATGAGGGAAGGGGCGGGGCTCCTATGCTCCTCCTGACTGTACCACTCTCCAGTATCCTCCATGTGCTCTGCTGTCTGGAAGCTGTCAGAACCTTGCCTTTTGTGTTTTCATAGAGACCTCATTGCATAAAGCGTGACTGAAGCTGTAACCCCAGCACTGGGTTGCATGAAGGAGGATCTTGCATCTGGATCTTCCTGGCTAACCAGTCTAGGCAATCAAACATGCACGCACTTTTTGCGCATACCTGCACAAACCTTTGCACACATGTGAACACAAAACCCCCAAATATACATGCTATCTCAGGTCAGCTGTGGTTATCTGTGTCTTTCAAGGGATTTGTTCATCATGTCCATTTGGCAGATTTGTGCAAATGTCTGTGTATTAGCATAAAGTTGTGTTGGCAATTCCCCTTTTGTTTGTAGAATTTCTTGCTGTATTTTAAAATTTGCTATTATTATAGTGTGTACAAGTGTGCTGTGTGTGTGTTTGTGTTTGTATCTGTGTGCATGCATGTACACTTGCCTGTGCTCACCCGCATAGAGACTGGAGACTAATTTTGGGTGTCTTTAGCTTATTCTTTTGAGACAGGGTTTCTTGCTGAACCTGGAGCTTACTGTTCCTTCTTGACCAGTGGTTCTCAATCTGTGGATCATAGTCCCTTTGGGGGAGGGTGTCGAATGACCCTTTCACAGGGGTCACATACCAGATTTCTTGTGTATTGGATATTTACATTGTGATTTATAACAGTAGCAAAATTACAGTTATGAAGTAGCAACCAAAATAATTTTATGTATGGGGGTCACCACAACATGAGGAAGTGTATTAAAAGGTCACAGCACTAGGAAGTTGGAGAACCACTGGTCTAGATTGACTGGCCCTTGAGCCCCAAGAATCCACCTGTTTTTGCACTCCCAGACTTGGGGGTTAGAGATGTACATCACAGTGCTTGACCTTTACATGGATGCTGGAGATCTGAACATGGGTCTTCATGCTTAATGACCACACACTTTACCCACTAAACTTTGTCCTCAAACCTGTTCCTTTATTTCTAATATTGACTTCTACAATCTATTTTTTGTTCTTGATTTTCATGGTTAGAGCTAATGAATTTCACTGGTCCCAAAAGCCAATGTTTGGTTTGATGCTTTTCTTCGTGACACTGTTTTCCTCGTTTGGTTTGGACTTAATTTTCTTGAGTTTATTGAAGTGAAAGCTTATATTATTGAATTGAAACCTTGCTTCCCTCACAATGTGTAAAGCAGCTTTAAAGCCATGTATTTCCATGTAAGTCCCACTTGAAGTGCATTCTACTATTCTATCATGTTTTGTTTTGCTACAATGAGATCACGGAAGTGTGCCATCATGTAGGCCCACAATTTTGATAGGTCATATTTTCATTATTTGGCCCAAAATATTCTCTAACATCTCTGGTTTGCTTATTTATTTATTTTTGAGCCCGAGATTTCTTATACCAGTTAGCTTAATTCCAAATATTTGGGATTTTCCCGTTACTCCATTGTTTTTGATTCCAAACATAATTACACTCTGACAGAGAGAACATATTTTGTGTGCTTCGATTCTTTTTCACTTTTAATGTGACTTGTTTTATTATCCCAGATATGATCTGTACTGATAAACATTCCATACATATTTGAAGGTAATGTATTTTGCAATTGAGTGATACGTTAAATTCTTCTATATTTTTCATGAATTTTGTCTTGCTTCACCAATCAGTTATTGATTAAAGTGTGTTGCAATCTTTGCCTATGTTTATATGATTTATGTTTTCTTTAAATCTATCAGGTTTTGCTTTGTGTGTTGGAAGCTGTGTTATTACAGGCATGTGATATTTTCCTGTTCATATCTCTTTCACTATTACAAAGCCTGTGATTTACTGTTAATGTGTTTTGTTTTCATAGGTATTTTATAGGATATTGATATTGCTACCATGACCTGCTTTTGCTTATTATTTGTGTGATATACTTTTCTATCCATATCTTTTCAATATTCTAGAGTGTCTTATTGGCTTCCTAGCTATCCTTTTCTTTTCATCTAAAACTTAGTGGTTGGTCTGGAGATGTGGCTCAGTTGGTAGAGTAGTTCCTTGTGTGCATGAAGTTCTGGGTTCAAGCATCAGTGCTGAATAATATGGGTGCAATGGTACATGCCTATGATCCAACACTTGGGACCTGGATGCAGGTGGATTGGAAGTTCAAGGTCGTCCTTTGCTGCAGTGACAGTTTAAGGCTAGCCTAGGTTGCATAATACCCTGCTTTGGAAAAACCTAGAAATGGTTGCTTTAGCAATGATAATATATATTCTTAATTTACAATAGCTAACAAAACATAAATATTCAGATTATATAGAAATCCTGCAGCCCAATAGGCTTGTGTCTGTTTTGTAGTGGTAATATGTCTACATATGTTATAAGGTCCCAAGGGCAACATTATAACTTTAATTTTTCAAAGTACATGATTAGTAAATAAATTAAGAGGAAAAGAAATGCTTTTGTGTTTTTTTTTTATCAAAATCTTTTCAATTGCTGAGACCCTCCCTTATTCTCTCCCTTCCTCCCTCTTTCCCTCCTTCCTTCCTTCCCTCCATGTTTTCTTCCTTTTTAACTGGGGAGTAACTTTTTCTTCTTGCTCTGGAGATTCAAGTTTCTACCTGATAGCACTTCTTATTTGCCCAACAAACTGCTTTGACTTTTTTTTTTAAGTCGTATAGATCTGCTTGTGACCAATATCTTAGCTTCTTTTTGTTGTTGTTGTTTTTGTTGTCAAATTATTTTCGTTTTGGGGCTTTCAAGATATCTTGGTTTTTGTTTTTACTGGTGTGGGGACCATGTGGCTCACACTGGCATGGGCTCCCAATGTGTTTACTTCTGTGTGTATATTGTGTCTGAGAATTTCTGTCTTTTGGGAAATCTTTGATGACTCGCACTTTCCATGCCTCTACCCATCGTTTCTGCTTGTTCCTCTGAGAGTCTCACTAAACATCCATCCTGTCCTTCGGTATTGTCTAGCAGGCCTCTGAAATTCTTCATTCCCCACCCCCAATCTTTCCCCTATTTTTCACCCAGAATACTTTCTATTAATCATCCCTCTGTTTTGTATGTCCAGCTGCTGAGCACATCTGGTGAATTTTATTATTTTAGGCCCCAATACGCAAAGTTATATTTTTCAGCTCTAGAATTTTGATCTCATTTTTCTTTTATTTACTTTTTAAGGTAATTTTTTGAATTCTGTGTACCATCATGTCTGTGTGAGTGGGTGCATGGAGATCAGGGAACAACTTTCGAGAGCTGGTTCTCTCTTTCTGCCAGCTCCAGAGCTTCTGTCTGCCCAGCCACTCTTTTGTTAACCTTTTCTGTGGAGACGTCCCATCTCTCCAATGAGAGTCTTGTGTATTGAAAGCATGCTTTATTTCATCTAGGACAGGACAGGTGTAGAGACTTGATAGTTGTTTCTTTTTGGTGTTGAACTAGACTGACTGTCTTCTCACATGTCATTATCCTGCTTCTTCCTTCTGTCTGCTGTCTTAAAGCAATCCCTGGATCTCATGAAGAATAAGCTGTGCAGGCTTTGGGCTTTCTTATTTCCTGTAGGCGAAGCTGTTGACTTTAGTAGATCATTTTTTCCTTTGGGATTGAATTGCAATCTCAGTCTCTCCCCTCTTCTCCCTGTCTCCCTCTCCTTCCTTTATTTTATTTTGTTTTCCCTTGAGGCAGAATCTTTCTCTGGAATCCAGGTTGGTCCAAAACTCATTCTGAAACTCACCAGGCTGTCCTTGAGCTCATGACAGGTCTTCCTGCCTCAGCCACCCATGTACTGGTGTGACCTACCAGACTCTACTTGAGTGGTAGACTCTCTTGTTCTCTCGGCAGCTTCCCACTCTGCTCAGGTCTTGGTCTTTAGCTGAGCTACTCTCTGCCTGTTTTGCAGAGGTCATCAACAGAGGTAGATTGTCTCTCTGGCTTCCCCCCTTTACCATTATACCACTTGTTTTAGTGTTTACAGTTTGCCTGGAATCTTTTTTGTAATTCCCTAGTCCAGTGAGAGAGTGAGTTTTTCTGTCTGCCCCTACAGTGTAGACTGTCTCCAGGTCAATGCCAGATGGGAACTGACTTGCCTACCTCCTTCTCCCATCCTTCTTGGGAACTTTGGTCCACTATTCTGTTGCTTTCTCATTTGTGCGATATATATATCGACATACACAAACACACATATATTTGTGGAGAGAGGTGGGATCCTTGGTAGAGATAAAGATGATCATAACAAGCCACTTTGTTTCTTTCTAATTTTTCAGAATTCCTAGGGTAGGTGGCATAGCTCAGTAGGTAAAGACCCTTCTGGAGCAAATGTGGTGTTCAATCCCTGAAACACACAGAAAGGTGGAAGAAGAGAACCAGCTTCACAAAGTTGTCTTCTGACCTCCACACGGACATGTTGGATGGAGGCCACTTGTTCTTACCAGTGGCCTGGCTAGCTTGGGCCCAAAATAACCACACAGAAACTGTATTATTTAAAACACTGCTTGGCCCATTAG
>LOEQ01002185.1:129835-143440 GCA_001685075.1 Bramus lutescens | reverse complement strand
CTCTCTCTCACACACACACACACACCAATGATAAATGAAATAAAGGGATTTTCATTTTCCTACTTCATTTCTTTAAGTACTGTCCTTGGTGGTTTTTAGCCTTATACTGACTGATGTAGTTTTCAGTATTGAAATGTTTATTTCATTTTTCTCTCAAAGTTTTTCCACTCTTCATCATCTCTCTTTTATTTGGCCATCTAATTTTAGTATTTTAATAACATAGATCTAGCAGTTTTCTCAATTATTTGGGGGGCTTGTTTGGAAATATTAGCGTATGCTGTATTTTTTTTTTCTGCTCAGTGGACATACTTACACTACTCCCTTGTTTTTAATTATTTGGTTTTTGAGTTGGTAAAACTAATATGGATCACATAAAATTAAAAAGCATTTTGTGGGGTGTTTAAATGGAGCTACTTGGTTGATGTATTTTCTCACATCTTTTTTCCTACAACATATTCTCTTCTTATCATGAATTTGCATGGAATTTTATTTTTATGATTTCCTTTTTTAATCATTTACACATATTAATTTGTGGGATTTTTTGTTACTCAATTTTTAGGTTAAATAAGTGTTCCTACAATTTCAGGAAGAAAGATGTTTTGTTTGTTTTCAAAAAGTATAAAATTGTTCTTAATTAAGTCTATACGCATGTCTCTGTGTGATTTTGTACATGAGAGCTCAGGTGCCCTCTGAGGCTAGAGGAAATGGGTCCCCTAGAGTAGCCTGACAAGGTTGCTGGGACCTGAATTCGGGTTCTAGGGAGGAGCCGTGCACACTTCTCTCCAGCCACTTTATACTTTTGCTTTTGTCTTTCCTGAGCTTTCTCATTGGCTTCTCTGCTCACTTCCATTTATGCTTTCTTTTCCCTCCGAGTCCAGCATCATTACGCTCTTCCCACATGCACCAGCTCCCAGGGACTTGCCCTTAGTGCGGAGCTGGATTCTGAGGCAGGGTCTTGGCTCGCTAGTTTTGGGATTGGGATTCTGTCCCTTCGCTTTGACCTCTTATCACCTGAAGAGCCCTTCTTTGCCTGACTGCTCTTTTCAGACCAGCCAATCACATTTTTCACTCGTGCCTGTTGACTATTTGGGAGGGCTCCTGATCACCCGCCTCTCTTTTGTGTCCTCCTATGTGAATGCTGATGACACACACAAGTGTCGCTGTCTGCAGCTTGTCCTTACCCTGTGTAATTGGTTTAGGGATGCACTCTTCCCTACTTTTGTGCACTCCATCAGTGGTCTTTGCTGTTATTACCTTTCCTGGCCTGTCTGGTTTTAATGGAAGACTTTGGGTTGAAACCCGGGTGCTGCTGCCAGGACCCCCTTCCCAGAACCCTCATCCTGTGGCATATTTAGATAGACTTTCTGGATGCTCAAGAATCTTCTCTGGTACTTAATGCCTTTTCTTGACTAAACAGCAGTTGTCTTTAGAACTAGATTCGTGCCTAACCACCTGCCCCTGTTTCTGGGTCCAAAGGGAGCCACAGCAGCCCTTCGTTCTTTCATGAAGAATGGTACACAGAGCTTGTTAGTGCAGGAGCCACCTGTATTATTGTATTCCCTACGCCATCAGGTCTAGCTTAATAGATTGAAATAGGTTTGAGGAACACACACTCAGGGTGAAAACATAAAGAAAAGTCAGGGTACAAGGAACAGGACAATTAGAAAAGGATGTCTATGGTGAATGAGAACAAAGTAGTAGGTATGCTCCCAGAAGGTACAGAGATGCTGTCTTCTCATCTGGGTGCTGTTTGGGGGTGCATGTGCTCATAACTGTATGCTCTCTCTCTCATGCTGCAAAGATATACGAATGCCATCTCTGGGACATGGTCTGAATTCGTCTTTGAGAGTCCCCTCCTTGGGAAGTAACTAAGCAGGTCAGGAACAAGTCTTAAAGAGTGTCACCCTGCTTGGGACTTTGCAGTGCTCTGGGATGGGAGAGTTGCTTTGTGCTTTTTGTTTAAGCCAAAGCAGATTTACCTCTAGCTCTTAGAAGTAGCTCAAAATAGAACACTTCTGTGGGGTAACTGAGTGTCCTTAGCTGTTAAGGACATTGTGGAAGAGGTAGGAACTTCACTGGCTTAGGAACAACTGAAAATCGGGGCCATGCTTGCCCAGTCAGTCTGTCTGTCTTAGGTTGAAAACACAGTATATCAACTATGGGAGACTTTTAGTGATGACAGTTTTTGCCAGTCTTTTCTTAGCTATGGTCCTCTGACCTTGACAGGTTGCCACCCATACCCGATGCATTACCGGGTCTTGGTCCTCTGAGGAGAAACGATGTGTTCGCAAATGTCCAAACATACTGAGGTCTTGGTCTGTAGTCTGCCTGAATATGCATGCCTGCTTTGGTAATAGTTTGTCTTCTGCTTTGGTGATAATTTGTTGTCAGACTCTGAACACATTGTCTCATTCTCGCTTTGCTTGCAGTACCTACTTTTGAAGAGTCCAAAGCCATTTGATCTTGGGTCTCTCTTAAGCAATGCAAAAATTTGAGAAATATCCAGATGCGTGTAGAACTTTTTCTTTGTCTATAGCTTCTGACCTCTTGTAGTAATATACACTGTTTGTCTACTTTTATCTTGTGATGGATCCCTTTAAAATAGTTTGTTATTACTGTGTATGTGTGTGTGTGTGTGTGTGTGTGTGCACGCAGGCGCGTGTGCTCCCACGCATGCACATGATGTGAGTGGGGGCACATGTGTGATGGTCACAGGACTGCTCCATGTGGTAAGTTTTCTCCTTCCACTTTTACTTGGGTCCTCAGGATTAAACTTGAGTTCCCAGGCTTCAGTGGTAAGCGCCTTTACCTGCTGAGCCATCTTGCTAGATGGGCCCTTCTAAGCTGCCTCTACCTGAACATTCCTTAATCTCATTTACTGGCTTTAGCTCCTCTGGTTTGTGTGCCTTTTCTGGTGCTTCTGTTCGAACTTCAGTCTCCTGGATTTGTCATTTCTCCCTCATTTTGTGCCTTTGCCTCTTGGCTGTACTAGGGGATATTTTTTTCAACTATGTCTTTTAGTCTTTCTGTTGATTATTTCTAAAATCCTGTTTTAATATTCAACAGCTCTGTTTTCTTGTCATTCTCTGTGTGTTATTTTTGATAAGCACACAATATTTATTCATAACCAGAGTGACCTTTGTGATATTTATAACAACTTTTAAAATTTTTGTTTATTTTACATGTGTGGGTGTTTTACCTGCATGTATGTATGTGTACAACATGAATGTCTGGTGCCCACGGTGGCCAGAAGAAGTTGTAAGATCCCTGGGACTGGAGGTACAGACCGTTGGGAACCACTATGTGCAGGCTAGGAATTGAACTCAGATCCTCTGGGAGAGCAGCCAGTGCTCTTAACCTCTGTGTCATCTATTCAGCCCTTATAACAGTTTTTGCATGCTATTGCTATTGACTTATTTATTTATTTGTGTCTGTGTGTGCGCTCATGTGTGTGTATGCTGCACTCGGGGCATTCACCTATGTAAGCATGTGTAGAGGTGAGCATCCAGCTTTAGTTTCTTCCTTTGTTGCTCTCTAGTTCTTTGAGAGACATCTCCAAGAGCCTCGAGCATGCCATTGTTGTCTAGACTGCTTGGTCAGTGAGCTCTAGGAATCTGCTTGTCTCAGTCTCCCAGCCCTGAGCATTGCAACACCATCCCAGGCTTCTAGGTGAGTGCTTAGGATCTGAACTTAGGTCCTCATACTTGTGAGGCAAGCACTTTCCCCGTATAAATATTTCCCTAGCCCCTATAATATCACACACGCACACACGCACGCACGCACGCACACACACACACACACACACACACACACAGTTTTCTTCTTTTACTTAGCTTTCTCTTCCTCAAGGTAATTTTCTGTCTTTTCTTCTCTGCCTTGTATGTTAAAGGTTTTCTCTACGTGGCTGCTTGTTCATTGCTGTCTATTCAGCTTTAGCGTTGGAGCAAGACACTGACATACCAGGCCTGCTGGCTATTTACTAGGGGATCCGTTGGTGTCATTGTCCTTTGGTTTCTATTTTTATTTTTTTATTTGATTGGTTGGATTTACAGGAGGCGGAACAAAAGCAGGTCTCCAACCTCCAGCCTGAAGGATGAGGTGGCTGTTAGGTGCAGAAGAACAAGAGCTGGTTAGCGCTGTTGTCAGCACCCACAGTTTATCAAGGGGGTAAACCACATTGGCTTCCCCAGTCTTCAGCTGTGTGTGGTCTCCATTAGATCCCTCAGATGCATGCTCTTTCTAGGCAGTGAACTCCAGATCTGCCAGGTTGAGAGCGGTGTCCTTCAAGAGACGTTAAGGACGGGACAATTTAGGGCTCCAATTACTCTTAACAGTTTTCTAACATATCTTTAAAAATTTTTGTTTGGCCTCCTGTTCTTTCCCCTCATCTCTAGTTTGCTAGCTGTCTGGTGTGGCCAGGATGCTGCTGTAGAGAATTCTGAGCTCTGCATTTGTTCTTCCTCGTTTCCCCTGCAGCTGCCCCAGGACCCGACTTCCTCTGGCTTTGCCAGAGCACATGCTTTCTACCTTTTGGCTTTCAAGCTTCCCAAATTCTGTTGTTTTGTGTCTCCTTCTTTTCTCCTTTTTATATTAAAAAAAAATCCTTACACTGATTGGAGTGACCTTCCGGTGAGTGTGATAGATGACGTCTTCAGGTGGCAGTCTTAATTCAGGACATCCTTCCCCCACTCAGGTCCAGTGTCGTCTCGCTTTCTAAGGCTTACTTAAATATCATCCTTTCAGAGAGTCTGCCTCAAAATCACACTGTGTAAAAGAGACACCTTAACTTTGTTTTATTCTCTGTCTTAGTTCCATATATATTTCCTTACAGACCTTTGAAAATACTGCCCTGTTTTTATTCATCTTTTGTTCTTTTCTGTCTGCTCATGAGGTTGAAGGTGAGGGCTGTCTTATGTGCTGTTGAACCTTAATAAACATTTTCTGCCTGAGTAAAAGAACAAAGTATATGTGGATAGCATGTATTTTCAAAACTGATACCAATTTCCTCAGTCTTCTTTTCTACTAAAAAATAAGGATGGAAGAATAAAGCCATGGCTTGCCTCATGCAATTGTCTTGAAATTTACAAAATGGCTAAGTGCCCCTGGTACATGGGGATGCTACAGAAATGCTAGTTATGTTTTATTTTTGCATTTTTAAGAACAGTTCTCAATGGGCTGAGCTCTTCTATTTGATTGGTTTTTGGTTTTGAGAGAGTGAGAGACCATTTCCCCATACGACGGTGTAAACTGCTCTTGAGTGTTATGTGTCCTGGCTCATGGTCCATCTAAGTTTTTACTCCAGACTGATCATAGCACTCCACCCGGACTTTGGCATTGTCACAGAAGACAGCATGCTTCCACAAGAAAGTGGGACCCGAATGGCCTGATAGTTGAGGACAATGGTGGCTGCAGTTAGTTTTCTTATCTAGACAGTTTTGGGAGAGCTTGTCTCTTCCTAGGGGGCAGAATCACATTTTCAGCATCTTTTTTTTTTTTTTTGAGTTGAGCAATCCTGAAGGGAGGTCTTCCTTTCTTTTCTATCCATCACGCTGGGAAAGTCAAGGCAGCTGGTCATGCTGTGTTCACCTTTGGAAACAGGGATGAAAGTGGCTGCTGCTCAGCCCCCTCTGTCCACTTCTACAGCCCAGGATTCCCTGCTCCAGGAGCAGTTTTACCCACAACTGAGACCTGGCTCCTCCCAGCAATCAGTGTAATCAAGGTTATAAGACTCCTCACAGGCATGCTCAGTTGCCCATCTCCCAGGTGGGTCTACATTCTGTCGTGCCAACTGTAGCCCTGAAATTGGCTGGCAGTTCAATACTTCTTGAGTATTTAATCTGACTGTAGAAACGCAAAGAAGATCAGAGTCATCATCCTGTTACCACTGAAACTGAATTCTACCAAAGACTTCTTAAAATCTAGCCTTTTAAATTGTTTAATTATTTTGCAGAGACTATAGCATTTTGTGGTGAACGTTTGCTAGATCTGTATTTGTAAGTCTGTGCTGTTATGGATAGACCAGTGGTACTCTTGTCTTTTCTTCCACAAAACTTCAAATATGGTATTTAGGAGTCTTGTCATATCCAGTTAGGAAGTACAACTGTTGAGTCACGTGATGCTTTGGAAGATGCTTAATAACTGGGTTTCAGATTCTTCTAGTCCAAAATTTTGATTTGTGGAGGCTGCTTAGTCAGCTTTATAACTGAGCTTCCGTGACTAGTCCTGTTGTGTTTGATAGGACAGGACTCTTCCATTTCCACCCTCCCTGATAGCCTACCCTCTACTTGACGAAAACACACCTCCTGAATCACTCCACCACCACACTGCCAGGTGAATCTGACATACAGGGTTCTTAGGTTAAGCTCTCCTGACCAGCAGAATTCTAGAATTGACTTAGCAACCTTAAACAGGTGACCCCGCTCTTCTTAATTGCAAGAACCTCGTTTCCAGCAAGGGAAACGTTTCTGTGTTTATATTTTGTCAGATGACAAGAGGTTTAGACTTGCTGATTGACGTCTGAAAGCTCACTGAGTGGTTTTATGCAGTGGCACACTTCTAATAGATAAAATTGTGCAGTGGCCACAGCTAGTTCTAGCGTCTCTTACTAGGTGGTGTAACAGAAGGTGGTTCTATCCTGTACCTCTCCTGTGACCTCAGGGCGACTTACCAAGGTGCTCTCAACTGCAGTTTTTCACTGAAAATACTGGAGCGATATAGCTGTTATTTCCATGTTGACTGGCATTATGCAAGGCACATCAGAATGGAGAATTACCATTGTAGATCTTCCTGACCTTCTGGAGGACGGGGATTGTGCTTCAGTAATTGTTGCTTTGTTAGTACCCTGTCCTTAGTTAATGGATGTATAAGAAGAGCACGTGAGTCTTTTACTTTTGTGCTCAATTTGTTGTGTAATGCCTCAATTTCCCTAAAACTTCCAATGTACTTTTTTTTTTAACAACATAAATGCTCAAAACCTAACTGAATAATGTATGTGGAAGTATTTTAAAGAATGTAAGCAACAAAACAAATGCAGTCTTTAATGATGGTGATGGTGGTGGTGACGATGGAGTTCTTTGATGAGGAACAGGGGATGTTCTTTGTTGACCTTTCTTGTCTGCTGAAAATGCCAGGTAAAGTTTGCCACCCAGAGCTTAAATTGACTGAAGAAATTTTTGGAAGAGCTTGATGAGGTGTACATGGCATCTGACATCCCTGGACAGCTTCGGCTCTCTGCCCGTTTGTTTCCTTTGCCGTTACCCTGCCATTGTATCTTTTGTGAGGTCTTGCTTTCAGTGGGAATGACCTTCCTCACAGGAGGAGTGGCGTTCTTTGATCAAGGGTGTGCACAGAACCCTGCGCATCCACCAGGGCTCTCAAATAATGCTCTCTTGCTTTGTTCTCACTACATTTTAATTTCTGAATATCTTCATTATTAGCGACGTTTGTACATTATCTTTCATTGAAAGGACAGAACATTAGTCTAGGAAAGAGACAGGGATGGAGAGACAGAAGCCATCTGTAGTAGCTAATTGGGATTGTAACTTTTTTTTTTTTTACTGTGTTCCAGTCTTTGTGCTGCATGTCGTTATATGCAACCACGTGAGATAAAAAACAATTGCCCTCATTTTATAGATTAAGGAATTAGGACTGAGTGAAGTTTATTGCTTTGCCCATGTTCTCTCAGCCAGTACACAGGGGAGCCCGAATTCAAGCAAAGCTTGGTATCTAGTTGCTTTTCTCATCACCATGACAAAATATCTGACATTAGCAACTCAAGTCAGGGGAGATTTATTTTGACTTCCGGCTTCAGAAGGCCCACAGGCCATCATGGCAGGAAAGGCAGAGTGAAGAGTTTGGTTGTGGGCAGCCAGATTGCACAGTGAGGCTTGTCCCGGGGCATAAGACGGGAGGCTTGAGAGCGCAGGACAGGAATTAAGGACATGCATCATCCTCTTGGGTCACCTTTCCACCAGCCTGGCCTTGCTTCCTAAGGGCTGCTGCATCATGGGGACCAAGTGTTCAAATTAGGAGCCTGGAGCTGGGTGTGGTGGTGCTTGCAGAAGTGGAAGAACTGGTGCAGGTTTGTGGCCAGGCTGGTCTACATAGTGGGCACTGAGACAACCAGGGTGCATAGAGAAGCCTTACCACACACAAACAATCGCACAGACAAAAACCAAAGCAAAGCCTGGGAAGGGACATTCAAGCCATAGTGTTGTGCCCTGGTCATCATTAGGGTCCTGTAAAATGCGTTCAATTTAGTGACAACTTCAGGAGTCCACGTAGACTGCACAGTCCCACACTGTTTAAAAGTCCAGACTCACAGCCAATTCTTATCTGTGAGTCACTGTAAAAACAAACAAACAAAAACCCCAAATGACACACTTCCAAGTCTATAACAGCACAGAGTAAACATTGCATTCCTGTTTCAAAAGGAAGTGAAGGGAGCATCACTGGGGAATATTGGATTAGAGCAGGACTGGAGCCCAGCACGGCAAACAGCTGCAACCTTGAGGCTGCACGTCCAGCGTGTGAGGCAGGCGGTGCATTGCTGTGCCCCTGCAGCCCTGACATCAGCAGCTCCACTGGGCAATCTCTTGGGCTTGTGTCACATTATTTCAGCTAGATCTTCTCCACACCCACAAATAGTGATGGAATGAGGATCCTTGAGAAGAAGGTGATGCAAGGGACCCTTGTGATGAGGAGTAGGAAGAAGACGCAGAGAAAGCCTTAGTTACATCCAAGATCTAAATCTAGTTCATGAGAGGACATAAACTTTGAGCTGCTTTGTTGTAGTGAGTTGTATGCTACATCCACTTACTCATTCAACAAATAATTTATTCGGAATTGGGCACTTATTATATACCGAGTGTACGGAATTAAAAGAGATGCTTCTGATAGTCGAGTGTGGAGACAGTTACTGAGTTATTGGCAATATCATGGAGTGGTAAGTGGCAGAGAGAAGCCAGGGACTGTAAACATTCAGAGGAGCTGCAGTGAAGGTGGCATGGGCTAAGGAAGGTTCTCTGTCCACAGGTGACATGGTGAGACCTGAAACTTGAGGAAAATTTTGAGGCCAGGCAGAGAAGTAGGGTTTGTGTTTATGAACAAAACCATGTTTAAGTAAGACCATCAGCTAGGGTCTTTTAAGTTCAAATGGTTGAGGTGTGACATCCAGGGAAAGAGCAGATGAGGAAGCTTGGATAGTAGGCAGGGAATTAATTCTTCCTGGCCTTCATATATTAACTTAATTTCAATGAACAGAGAATGAAAAACATTTGAATTCTGGGAAGATGGCTGTGGATGTCATGGTGAAAAAGGATCAGAGTGCAATCAGCCTGGTTATTATAGCAATTCATCTCAGAAGGAGGTTGTGCAAAATTTAATTCAGGCGATGTTGTGAGGAAGAAGAAAATAGATCTTGAGAGATGATTTCTTGTTAGAGCCAATAAGACTACCAAATAATCCCATTTCTATTAATGCAAAAAGACTGAATAAAGACAGGTAGGCAGTGATAATTAAGGCAGACATCCTGTTCATAACCTATGCTTGATCAAGAGAAGAGCAAGACACCAGGCAGATTGCTGCTTAGACCACTGTGGGGAGGGGTTATGGAATCCCATTTGAGAAATATGTCCAGATTCTTTTTACTCACATCTGTCATTTCTTTTAAAAATGTTTTACACTTATTTCCTTATGTGCCTCTCTGTGTATGTGCAAATGTGTGTACCATGGTATATGTGTGGAGACCAGAGGGTAACTCTGTGGAGTTGGTTCCGTTCCTTCTCTCCACCTTGATATGGGATCTGGGGACCAAAAACAAGCCTCCAGGCTTGCTGGCCAGTATCTTCACCTCCTGAGCCTGCCTGCCAGCCTCATGTCTACTATTCCTTAATGAAATATTAATCTGACGAGAAGGCAGTTTAAAAGGAGACCATACCAAATCCGTTAGTGAGTTTACGTGGTACAAGAAGAAACTGATTAAAATTAAGGTGGAATTAGAACACAGGCGATCAGGTCTACAAATTAATAGCAAACATTTGCAAAGAATGTACCGGAAATGCTATTTTAATTCTCTTTTGGTAAAGCCCAAACACAATGAAGCAAGAACCCACAAGAGTCAAGGTATTAACTGGCTTGCCTGTGGTCATACATAGCCTAGGGTGGGGGAGACCCAGAGTCCATCAAAGGCTCTCTGCAGGGCATTATGAAAACCCCAGGACACTCAGCCTGTTAGAACCAGAATGGTCAGTCAGAAAAAAAAAAGAAGAGTGGGTATTCAAATATAATAAAGAACTTGAAATCCTTTGAAATATGTACAAAGAGAGATTTTTATTTTTTAGGTTCTGTTGGAACAATGGACGAAATTAACCATGAAAAAGAATACTGCATTCTTTATGTAATTTACATAATAAATTGTATATGGAAATAATTTGTACAAATAATAACAGAATTTTAAAAGAATTTAGAGTCTATGTAGGACTTAGGGCAGTTGACATTTTAAGCTTTCTGATCTCTTCAGCCACTGCTGTTGCTGGCCATCTGCTGTGCACCTAGCATCATGACACATTCTGAGGGATTTATAATGAGAAGACAGGTCTATCTTTAAGGGCATAGAGGTGTTAGGGAAAATGGATTTGCAAACATGAAACTAATTGGAGCAATCGAGGTTTGCTTGCAGTTACTGGAATATGCACATAACGAAGTGGCTATGTTTGGAAAGTAGATGGTGGCACTCTGCGTGCTTAGAAAGGGCACAGTTGATGACATCTGGAGTCAGTTAGAAGGCTCTGGGAATGATGGAAGGACACTTACCGTCTGATGGGGTGGTCTTCGGGAAAGTCCTGAAGGATGAAATCATTTGATTTTTCAAGGAAAGGGCAGACTAGTGAAGTAGATATATTTGTTTTTGTGTTTCTAAAATATGTATTGGAAATTTGCTTTAATAACTTGCTATATCTACTACTTGCTATAGTGTTATTTATTGAGATATTGCAAACAGTAGGATCAGTCAAGTGTTATTTCATGCCATATCCCTTGTGGTTGGATGTCATGAAAGCATTAAGAACGACCAGAGACCAGTGTGGTCTGGGGAAAAAGCGTGCTCTCAGTCAGTTAAACGACTAGTCCTACCATGTTCGAGCTCTGTGTCCAAAAGGGGGCCACCCACTTTTGTGGTTTAGTAAACTGTAAATTTGAAATGATACAACACAAACACTTATGCAAGATTTAAAAATTAAAACATGCACAATTGTGAGTGCTCAACGGCATTATTATTTATGCTGAAGAAGTGGACTATCTTTTGGAAAAACGGTTTATCAAGTATCCTAAAAAGCTTTATTTGTTCTTTTTAAAAAGATAATTTTTATTTTATTTTTTTTAAGTCCAGTGTCTCACGTAGCCCAGGGTGGCCACAAACTTTCTATTTAGAATGGCCCTATGTGTAGGTTTTGCCTACATTATGTTTGTGATCACTTGTACGCCTGGTGTCTGTAGAGACCTAAAGAGAGGGTTGGATCCCCTGGAACTGGAGTTAGAGATGGTTGTGAGCTGCCATATGGGGGCTTGGAATTGAACATGGGTCCTCTGGAAGAGTAGCTAGTGCTCTCAACTGTTGAGCCATCATTCCAGCCCTGATCTTGAACTCCTGAGTCTGCTGTTTGCACCTCTCAAGAGCTGGGATTACAGGTACACACTACCACACCTGACTCCCCAAATCATTTCAAAGAGTTTAATATTTGTGTAGTTCCTCATTGAAAATTTATTCTAAGGACATTGTCAGATATTAAGGGGTATTGTTTGCAACATTAGTGATTTATTTTATTTTAAAATTATGTGTAAATGTGTATGTCATGTGTGTAGATACCTGAGGAGGCCAGAAGAGGGAGTCAGATGCCTTGGACTTGGAATTAGAGGCAAAATGCCTGATGTGGGTGCAGAGAACGCAACTCATGTCCTTTGCAAGAGTGGTATTGGCTATTATCCACCGAGCCATCTCTCCAGCTTCTTTATTGCATTACGTAGAATAGTGGAACCACCCAAATCTCACAAACACCAATAGATGAGTGGTGAAGTAAATTATGATTTGCTTAAAAAAAGAAATTACAGAGTAATTGAAATGATGTAGAAATCTATTTCTGCTGTATGGGCAAAATGAGTTATAAAATTATATACGTCTATATATATATGCGATGTTCAGTTACGCAGAAAAAAATTTTCAAAAAGGTTAATACTCTAAAATGTCATGTATGATTGAACAGCAGCCTTTACGTGAGTTTTATATTCTTAGTTGTGCTTATCTGACTTTTGGCTTTTACTTTTTTTGGTAGCCTAGATAATTAAAAACTTGAAAGTAGTATTGGATCGTTTTAAACGTACTTCATGACACAGGAGCACATTAAAGGTTAAGGAGCTGCTTTGACGCTTGTGTGGTATACAATCCTAGTTTTGTTGAATCACATTCATGTCTATGGCTAAATTTTTCTTTTGTGTTCTGTCTCTGAAAATGTGGTTAAGTGTCCAAGAAGAAAAGTAGCAGGGAGCAGAGACTGGATTAGTGTATGTTCAAGTGAAAACCAGCGCCTTCTTTGTGAGATGAACGCCTCACGACCATTTTGGCTTGCGCTCACTTCCCTTTTGCTTTGGCAGGTGGCTTCTGGGTTGTAAGGAACCAACGTTTAGTGACTGAAAGCAGTCACTGCCCTGCTGGCTACCTTTGTTTCACCCTTTACTTAGAACTCAGCATAGTCGGTTCTTGTAGGCCCCCGGTCTGTGCAGTGGCGAGCATGTCCACTTGGAAGAGACAGTGAATGCTATTCAGACAAATACACGGTTGCAAATATGTTGGCCATTGGGGGGGGAAACCCTAAAACAGTGTGTTATTATAAAGAAAGATGGGAGGGCGGGTCAGGCAATCAGTTCAGATGGGGACGTTGGCAAAGGCCTCTATGAGCAAGTAGCATGTAAAGGCACCTCGGAGGTATGAGTTGACATTAGTCACACAAAGGGTGCAGTGACAAGATCTCAAGGAAGAGGCTGAGCACATACAAAATTTTCATGCAAAAATAAATAGAATTGTATGACAAACTGAGCGGGAGCAACTAGTGTGGCCGTGGGTGCAAGATCAGGCTGGAAGAGTGTGGGAAGAAGTTTGGGTTTTACTGGAAGGGCAGCGGGTCACAGAGGATCATGCAAACATCTTAAAAGGCCTCTTAGGCTGCTCCTGGTGGGGTGTGGTGAGAGAGAATCTGGAAGGTGATCTGGGAGCCCTTTGAGGCCCTCTGGAGGTGGCGGTAAGTCATGCCATGGAGGGGGGAGAAAGAAGATACTTTGGATGTGGATTTTGTTGGTTGTGTTTATAGGAGAAGGTGCTGGATCAGGATAGAGGAGATAGTGTGAGGACGCTGCTCATCCTTTGTGCAAACTTGGTAGATTGCACAGATGGTACAGGTTTTATTTGGGGATGGGTGGGTGGGGGAGGGTTATTTAGCGTTGGATGTGTTTACTCTGAGTTCCATTTGAGATTCTTTGGTGAAAAAATGGAGAGGAGGTCTATTACTGTAGTGATGAGGGGAGCGGGCCTGCTTTTCGTCCGGCCCAGCTCCCGCA
>LOEQ01002185.1:111663-129608 GCA_001685075.1 Bramus lutescens | reverse complement strand
AGGGCCAAGGCAGTTTCTTTATTAACCAATGAAAGTAACACATACACAGATGACCCTCCTACATCATATTACTCAAGTGACACAAGTTCCTGCAATGGAGATGTATTTTTCAGAATTTCTGGCAGCCATCTGGGTAGATGGGATTGCCCAGGGAGAGATGTTGACAGAGACAAAAGGAGTCAGTGTGGGCTCTGATAAATTCCAACGTTCTAGTAGTCTGAAGGTGGCAAAGCAGTCTAAGGGGCTGTTTCTCAGAGGGAATATGGTGTTAGGGAAACCAAGGGAAGAGGGTTTTAAGAAGTGTGGGAGCGCTGGACTATTTGGAAGAGCTTGAAGGGACAGTAATGAGATGGGTGACTGGGAGGTGTCTTTGGATGTGGCAGTCAGGATGTTGTAGAGGGAGATGGTTGTTAAAAAGCCAGATTCAGTGCAGAGATGAAGGTGCAAGCCAGGTTGGGGTTAATAGAGACTGTGTGGACGGACAGACAGAAACGCGCACACGCACACACAGACACACACACAGACACAGACACACACACACACACACACACACACACACACACACGAGACTGCTTCTACAACTCTTAATAATTTAAGCTCTGAAGGCAGAAGCCAGTACTAGAGGGAGTGGAGTAGAAGGAATAGGGAAGGTACTTAGCTTGTTTTCCTCTGTCAGAGGAGCTTCTATTAATGAGAGTGACATTAATTAATAGACTTAATAAAGAGGGAGAGATTAATGACGCTGGAGGGATAGCCAGTAGGTGGTGGGCTCTCATGGTGGACTTGGTGTTTGGTAACAGGAGGAAAGAGACACAAGTCGGCTTTTATTATTTACTGCAAGCGAGTATGTGCTAGATACTGTCCTAAGTGACTCTCTGATATGAGCCTCTCCATTTTGCAGATGACAGACTGAGCTTTACTAGAGGGGGCAGCAGAGCTCTTAATTCAGAGCTCTTGCCTTTCTTTCTCTTACTTACCCATGTGATGGTGTGTTACTTTTCTCTAGCTGCCATAAACCATCGCAGATGGAGCCGCTACAACAACAGACATTTATTTTCTCACAGCTCTGAAGACTTCCAGTTCAAGATCAAGGTGTTGGCAGATTTGGTTTCTCCTGAGGTCTCTTTCCTTGCCTCACAGATGGCCACTTTCTCGCTTGTCCCCACTCAGCCTTTCCGGTGTGATCCCGCATTACTGCTGTCTCTCACAGTGTCCTAATCTTTTCTTACAAGGACACAAGGAAGATTGGACGAGGAGGCACATCGCTGTAATGACTTCATTTGAACTGGGTTATCTCTTTTAAAAGCCTTTTCTCTTGGTACCTTCACTTTTTGAGGTGAGGGTTTCAGTTCTGAGTTTTGGGAACACACTTTACGACAGGGGGCTTCTCATGGTACAAAGCTAGAAGAGCTCACCAGGAACATTCTGAAGATGTAACTAGAACAGGTCAGTTGTGTTTGGAGATGGTCAGACATGTCCAGTCTGCCAGTGCCAGTTGTCTAAGTCTGCAGCGGCAGTTTGGTACATGTGTGGAGCAAAGAGCCCAGGTCTTTGCTTTGATGAGCTGCTGGGTCCTCCTGGGTTCATGGGCCAGCCAAAGCACCATCCCCTGCACACAAGTTTGAAATGCAAATGAGCTTCACTCATATCCTCAGCAGAATTACAAGTTATTTTTTGTTGGAGTTCCTTCTGATTGTTTTCTTTCCTCCTCCTTCTCCTCTTCCTCTTCTTTTAAATGCATGAGGGTGTTTTGCCCAAGAGTACCTACCATGTGCTTGTCTAATACTTACGGAGGCCAGAAGAGGGCATCAGATCCCCTGGAACTGGAGTTACAGCTGGTTGTGAGCCGCCATGAGAGTGCTAGGTATCAAAGCTAGTTCTTCTGGAAGAGCAGCCAAGGGCTCTTAATTGCTGAGTCATCTTTCCAGCCCCATGATCATTTTCAGGTAGTTGAAATTAAGAGAATTAAATCTATGAGGGCTGAAATTTTGTTGGTTCTCCACTATGGAAAGTAGTGTGAGCATTTTCCAACCTGTTCTGTAAACTGTCTATCATGATTGTGCATGCAATCTTCTTTACCCCTTTCTTTATCCTTTTCTTCCACCTTTAATCACTGGTAACTTTCTGAGTACTTACTAGTTGTCTGGGATCTAAGAATAAAGAATCTATAAGTACTATATATATATGTATTTTACACACACACACACACACAGAGTGAGAGAGAGAGAGAGAGAGAGAGAGAGAGAGAGAGAGAGAGATCAAGTGTAATGCTGTTATTAACTCACCTAAATCTTATGACTATGCTGGGTACCCACTCAGTTCTAGGCAGTGTCTTTAAGATTGGGATGGGAAGATAAGTGAGATGCTTCCCAACATATTCCTACCTTGATATAGAAAAAATAAACAGGTAAGTGAACTACGTGAATCTGTAAACGCATTGTAAATATGTAAACCGTACAAAGATCTCAAAGAAGGAAGGGCCTATAGTGTCTGCTTTCCCGTGCAAGTTTGGAAACTCATTGAAAGTAGCTGTCCCTGCATTTTAATGCAAGTTGCTATAAAAGTACACTCATTCATCTCATAAACACGTTTGAATGCCTGCAATCATTGTGGAATGATGGTTTTAAAGCTCTTGAATTATGAGCAAGCCATTGAGTTGGGGGATCTTTGACTTTTCTCCTATTTCAGCTTGTTGTCCAAATCCTGTGCTATCATCAAGTTTCTTTTTAGATAGTAGAATGATTAATGATGTTCCCTAAATTCTCCACATAGACCTTCTGAGCGTTAAAAGTTGAGAAAAGTCCCAGTAATAAAACACCATTGTGATAGTGGGTGTGAAGAAGTATAAGCTGGCCTGGCATTTTTCTCAGATATTTGGAATGTGAAACTCTACATTAGCATGAGTGTTTCTTGTAATGTCATTATAAAAATTAAGATGAATGACAGGTCAAAGACATTTGGAAGAAAATGGATTCTGTTGATTATATAATTGATATATTTTCCAGGTATTACCTATTTATAGTTCATCTCAGAAAAACTGTTTATAATCAAATACCATGGGTTAAATGAAACAATAGATATTAAAGTTATTGCTGTCTTTGGAGAGGATGTGTTGTACAAACCCAAGGCTGTCTCTCTGCAATGTGAATGTATTTCTTTGGGAGAATGCCCAGAAGCAAAAAGGAGAAAAGGCAAGTCTGATAAATGGAAGACGTTAGTTTAGAATAGTGATTAGCCAAACAACTGCTGACAATTGCTTTGATGTTGTGTCATGAACATATACCGTGTGAATGCTGGCTCAGTCTCAGAATTGTATTCTCGAGTGTGTCGTAGAGGAAAGAGCACTGGATCATGAGTCAGGAGAACTAACCGCTAGCCCTGCCCTACCGCTATCCACCCTTGTGCCTGATTTTCCCACCTTCAAAATGAAGTGGTTAGGGGAAAAAGGGCTCTAAGCGTCTCTGTGTTGTGATACTTTATTGTTCTGTGGTTCTCCGTTCCACACCTGTCAAAAGCATTTGACTTTTTTTAAGTTGCTTAAGCCAGCGTTTCAGTTAGAGCCATCCAGGAGCTTATTCCCACTGGCTGTTGGGAACAGCAAAGCCTTGCTTCTCCGGGACTTCATATGTCTTCTGCTAACTGCTGACAGTGAGCCATGCCACCTAAAAGGCTCCCTGGCTAGCCTTAAAGATTGAAAGGACAAACGGACAGTATTGAGAACTCTGTGGAAGAGGAGACCAGAGAGACGTTGATCATCATGGCTCCTTGGGATTTGCAAAGAGGAATGACTAGAACTGGGCCATTCACTACAGCCAGGTCAAAGGTCAGGTCAGGAATGTGGACAATGCTGGTGACTCCAGGTAGGTGTAGGAGTATAACGACATGTGTCCCTCCTGTCTGACTGGGAAGCCAGTCTCAGAAAGCTATTAGGATGGTTTCTGATTTATGCAATTCATTGGAAGAAAAATGTGACCTTTATTGTTTGTGTTTTTATTGCCACACAATCATTGTATTCTTACTTGATATCCACAAAGTAAATATAATCTTAACATATTCATAGTTAGGCATTCATTAAACACACTTTCATGATTATTACTGAGTTAAAAGAATCAGTTTTAATTGATGCCATTATACAGGGGACACACATTTTTTTTTCAGGGAATTTTAGAGTTTTGAGGTTTTTTTTTCTTCATAGTAGCTATAACTCTCTAGTGACAGAGACTTATATTTATTACTATTTTGATAACAGGAAGCTTATCTGGAGATAATTAGAAAGCTATTAGAATAATGCTTTTCTTAGTGACTGAAAAAGGAATAGACAGTACATGTAAGGATATTAACCCAGATAAAAATAATTTTAATTGTTGAATGCAGTTATAAGAAATTAGGTGTTTTGTATTAGTGTTTCTATCATGGAATTCCAGCAAAAACTTATATGGATTTTTAAAAATATGGATTGAATTCTCATACATAATTATTCACTTTGTGTTTGATACATATTACAAGAAGGCTCTTTTTCTTCTTCTTCTATTTTTTTTCTTTTTGCTTTTATCTAGTTTCTTCCAAGATCCGGTACTTGCAGGAATATCATAATCGAGTTCTCCACAACATTTATCCCGTGCCATCAGGAACAGACATCGCAAACACCCTGAAGTACTTTTCCCAAACATTGTTAAGGTAAGCCTTACATACCCTTGACTTCAAGAGTACTATTAGGTAGTATCGCTGAATTGATTGGGACCTAATTTCACACTGAGCTGAAAGTCTTGAAAGGCCTTAGTGTTCTAGTGCTCTGTCAGAAGAGTCTGGTCTCCAGCCCCCTGGGTGTGTCTAGCAGATCAGATCCCAGTTTTCTTGGGAACATGGGCAACATGATAGTGTCCTGCTTCCTCAGTTGAGAGTTCTTTGGGGGAATCTGCAAATGGTAAAAACATTGTGTGTTTGACGCAACAGCTCAGGATTAAGGGAGTAAGGTTTAAGTCTTTAAAATTGAGAGCGAGGAGCGCTTAGAGAGCGCTTAGAGTCTAAAAGAAATGGAGAGTTTCATGGCGGCCTAGGCTTGCTGCTGGTACGTCCCGGTTCTCAGATTAGTGCAGGAGTTGCAGCTGCTTCCATCCTATGTGTAACACCTGATATTAAGTACTGCGAGGACAAGGGAGCAACAGCGCTGGAGCTCTTTTACCCTTTCTCCTTTTACTACAGGGCAGAGATCTGAGGGGGCATTCCCCTTTACCCTTGCCGCTAATACAAAAGAGCAAAGATGAGCCCTTTCCAGCTGTAGAGCTGTCTTTGGCAAATAGAATTGAATTCAGAATATTTCACATACCATTACACCCCAGCACTTAGTCTCCTCTTTGAGTTTGCCCCGGACTCATTGCCGTTTCTGTTATTTCGACAACAGCAAGGGTTCTGTAAGTCAGACATGGGGAGGGCATGCCTTGGAGTGAGGGTAGTGGCTCTGGAGTTTCCAGACATCTGACACTTGTTGTATGCAGACAGGCTGACCACTTACAGAGAGACACATCCTGCGTGCAGCCAGTCACTGGTCTTAGGCATTGTGTCTACCGTTCTTCTTTGGATATTGTCTTATCTTTAGAATCCTGAATATCCCTGTCCTAGTATGGAGGGATTCTATCTATCAAGTTCCTGAGGTGTTCTAGGCTCACGTAGCTGGTTTAGGACCCTGGAGCAAGCTAATTCCCCTTTTCAAAGGGCATAGCTAAGTTATCCAGGTTTTCTTAGTGATAATCAGTTGAATGTGGGAACTAAGACATCTTATTCCATCCTTTTACGTTCTCCTTTCGCCTTTGAGGCTGGGGACCCCAAAGGGAAACTCTTTCCCATATTATAACCCACAGCGAGGGGCACTTTCCTGGTAGGAAACATTGTGGATTCCGTTTGTGAAGAAATGGTGACACCTTTGTTGGCTTCAGAGTGTGCCACTCAGGGCTTTGAAGTTGTGCCAATAAGTTAAGAAATTTAGGACACTGTGAGGGTTCTGTTTTGATCATTATGATGAAGTCAGGGGTAACAGCATCTTCATGGTGAAAGTAATGTTCCAGTAGCCTATTCTAGAGATGGTCAGAGAAGATCTGTGTGACTGAGTCCATCTTGAAGGGGTGTCAATAGCAACAGCCATTAATGGCGACAGTGGTGATAGCTATCATCCCCATAGCAACATTATATTATGATAGCTGTATTTCTTCACATCAAGTGCTGCTCCAAGCTCTTTAAATGTGACATTTCCTTTAACCCCTTGTAATCAGATAAGGACACTACTGTACATATTTCACAGACAATAAAACTAAGTCACAAGTGTGCTCCAATACGTTGTTCAGTGTTATAGATCTAGTAATTTTGGAGTCATTAGGTCATTGGTGATCTTAGTCCACAACACACGCTGTGCCACCTGTGCCAATGCTGCTGCTCTCTGGTTATTGTCACTCATCAGGGATACTTCTCTTTAATAAAAACTTGATTTCGCCCTTGGGAATGCTAGCTAGCATCTGACGGAAAGTCGTAGAGTGCTGTTGGCTACCTGTAAAATCAAGGGAAGACAGGGAGTGTTTAGTGCTTGGCGTCTCTTCAGAACTTTTGCTCCACGGAGCTGAGCTGAGGTGATGGGGTGGTACAGCAATTCCCAGATATCACAGTTCCAGCCAGAAGGTAGCTGCAGGTGGTGGAGCAGAGCAGGCCTGGCAGACTCTGTGTATGCCGACAGAGTACACATGTGCACAAGACATTGAGGAATGTAATGCATCATGGATCAGACTTAAATAGGAATATTTACAGGTCAACTATTTGGTCTGAATCCTATGTATTTCTTATCTTCCCTGTGCCTAGTAGAGCTTTTATTCATTAAAAAATGGAAACACAAAACTTTTATCTTTTGTTCTTTATATTGAACCATGTTAGAAGCCCTTTCGCTGTTGGCACCTGCATCCATTCCAGCCACACTTAATTTCCTTACTCTTAAAAAGCTAGTAGAAAGTTTAAGCCGCATGAGATGAACTAAGTCTTTGGCTCTTTGATTATTGCCAGTAAAGTTCTCCACCACAAACAAGATGGTTCCCTTTGTGTTTATATAATTTTTACATTCAGAACTACTTGCTGCTTCCAGGACTCAGGTTCTTGCAAAGAAGTAGGAAGAACAAGCTGAGTACTCTGGCTCCTGCCTGAGGTATCCAAACTAGGGAGCTGGAGGCAAGAGGAGTGAGACCCTGGGAAGGACTATGTGGTACCATTTTGCAAAATTCAGGTGGCTTTATTTGAGTTAGGATTACATCGTTAGAATGCTAGTTGTCTGGTGTCTGTGCATTCTTCCAACCTAACTGCATTCGGGAAAGCTTTGTATGGCAAAGCTGAGGTTGGCCGAGATGGTCAGTGTCAGTCATTTAGTCCCCTGGAGGAGAGAGAGTGCATGTCACCACAGCTGACTGTAACATCGGCTGCAGCATTTATATACGATAATTCGCCTGCCGAGGTTCTCTATATTCAAGTTGGAGAAGTTCTCTGTCATAGGCAGTGTACTGAGCCCTGTGCCCAGAGCAGCTTTTGTCCTATCACGGGGGTCTGCAAAGGAGGATGCACACATATACACACAGACACATATGTATACGTATACATATACACACACATACACACAAAATTGACTTTCATCAAATTTCGTCCAGTACAGAAGCTTTCAGAAGCCTTTCCTGCATCAAGCTGGAGACCCAGGGTGGGATGACATACACATGCTGAGTTGTGCTCATTTTAACTTAGCAGGGTCCCAAGTCTGGCAGTGGACACAGATTCACAGAACTTTCCCATAGAGGTTGCTCTGCTTATTTGCTTCTTAGCATTAGGGGCGGCAATGAAGATTGTCTAGTTTACCCCCCTCAGGGCTCAGAGGTGTTTGTTCACTTCATGCTAGAAGCATATTGTGATCACATTTCCATCATCTAAGGTCTTTAAGGATCTTGCCTTTTACCTGGTGGCTGGATATTTATCAGCTCTAGTGTTCTTCTTGTTTCAGACTTGTTGGAAATCTTCCTCTGTGTCTCTCTTCTGGTGTTCTTGGAGCTGCTCGAATGTAAATCTTTACATTTGCTACCAACTTGCTAGAAAATGTAAATACGTTTTAAATAGATTCCAGTTTCAGCCCAATATTCTTAATAGAATAGGAATTTATAAGAACACACACATAAACACATATACACACAGACACACACAGAGACATACACATATATACACACATACACACATAGATACACATCATATACACATACGTACACACATGCAAACTCAGACACACATACGTATACACACAAATACACACAGATACACACAGAGACCTGCACACACACACACACACAGATACACACAGACACAGAGATATGAGAACACACACACATACGTACAGATATGCATACAAAGACACACACAGACACATACATGCATAGACACACATACATATACACATATACAAACACACAGAGAGAGACACACACAGACACGAAGACACATACAGATATACACAGACACACACAGATACACACATAGACACACACACAGACACACACACAGACACACACACACAGACACACACAATCTAAAGTCTACAGGATAGTTTTAAAGCATAGTATAGCATAGTCAATTTGTTTAGTGCATAGATGCAGTGCAAATGTCAAAATTCTTAATTGTGTAGAAAGCTGATTTGATGGCTTAACTTTCTGTGCAAGAAAGACCTCAGGACACTCAACCCCCTTGCCCACCCCAGGAGTCTTCTTCCTTCTTGACAATGGAAGCCAGTGGTCAGAAAGAGGGTCCAAGGGGGAAAGGAGAGGTGAAAAGCTGGCCACAATGTCTGACTCTTCTGACAGGGCATTCTTAATATTCTTTTTGATTGAATCTGTATATAAACCTTTGGGAAAGAATTTCAGGTGGATGTAGAAATTGTTGGTCATCAAAAGTTAAACAGCTTGGCTGGGGAAATAAGTAATTTTTTTCTCTGAATAAGACATCATAAAGCAAAACATCATAAGATCACAATGCATTGTACATTGATTCATGAGCCCTTCTTAAGTTTCCACAACGAGCACATTTCCTTACATTGAGCCATGAATGGCGATTTAAAACTGGTTTTATGGATAACTCATTTCCACCATTTTTTTCCCTCAACTTCACCTGCTAAATCTCAAGGCAGAGAGAGAAAGTTGTGCTGTTTCAGCGCTGACATTCTTCCCTCCCTGAACGTAGGACACTGTCATTGCTGTCACCTGGGAATGCACATGCACAGGAGGGAAAAATATCACAGAAGCAGCTTCCAAAGTTGAGCCATTACCGTTTGCTGCAGCCCCTCCAGCTTTGGAACAACAGCAATATGTGCTTAATAATGTGTTATATCTCCCACCAAGGCGGTGGTTGACTAGACTTAAAGGACACTTTACGTATCATGTATGCATGATATCCAGCTACTTTTTTTTATTGACTCAGGGACAGTGTTGTTCTTTTTGAAGATACGCTGGCAGCTAGCCAATGTATGCTGAAATTTGGGAAACTATATCAACATGTCCATTTTGTGATTCTAAAGGGATTTTAGGGGATAGACTCCTACAGGACTAAAATTGTTGGTAACTGGACTTGTCAATAATATAACATGTAAAGATGGTAATCTAAGGAGTAATTTAGTTGTGTGGGAAACTATAAAAGTCTGATGTAAAAATACAAGTTCTCTATAATAGAGGTAGGCAGACGGTGAGAGGTGGAGATGGCGTTATCCTATCGTACAGTTTAAGGTTACAAAGCCCAGTATAGCACACACTAATGCAGGTAAATTAAATCCCCTTTTACGAAAACAAATACAGCAGCTCTAAAGTTCTTTATTGCTAAGAAGTATTACATAACTATTCTGAAATTATCTTTATTATCAATTGTTTTTCCTTGGACATTGGGTAACAGAAGACAGAGGAAATGGAGGTAAATTAGGCACATTGAAAATAAAAAGCATGTAGTCATTTTTCTTACATTGTAACATATTTCTGCGCTAAGAGAAAATTAAAAAAAATCAATGTCAACTTGACATAACAAGCATGCTGGCACTAACCAGTTCCTCACACCACTGTGATATTGTAGATGTCACACCATTAGCTGAGAATTTAGTAATGTTGGACGCACATAAAGTTAAGTATAAGACAATGAAAAGAAGCATTTAGAAACTGTTTTCTATTTCGACTAACGAATAAGTATACTATAGAAAAGCACTTAAGTGCTGTAGACACTATCATGCATAATGGTTGCCTACTGAAAAATAGCATAATCTCATTTTAAAAACCTAAATATTTGGCTAAGAAGTAACTTGACTTTTAAACCAACAACTTTTCTGCTTTGTAACTTTTGCTAAAAGTTTCATAGATTTCAATGGAGACTAAAAGTAAAACAATATTTAGAGACTACATTTATTCCCATTAAGTTTTAACTTTCTACATGATCTTTTCTCTAGTTTTTAGTGAGTTTTGTTGACTAATAAAGTAAGTAACAGCAGTACCATCAGAGATCTCGTTGTATGATGCACAGCTTTTCCGTAGATGACGCTTGCTTAGCTCTTAGAGTTTTCACGGTAACTATTTAATAAACACTGTTTGTATTCATAAAATAAAACGTTTCCTCCCAACATGCCAAATTAAAACACACACACACACACACACACACACACACACACACACACCCATTTTCTTTAGTTCACCAACACACGCTATGGGCCATTTACTATATATTATTTTATAGCTTTTCCAATGTAGTTTAGTTAACACTTTAGAAATATGTATTATTTCTAAGTTCATATGCCTGTTTAAACTTCATTATCTCAAATGATACTGACAGAATGTCATGAAACAGTATCATAATATACATATAGACATTATTTTGATGCAATAAACATGTGATTTTTAAGACTTTCTTAATAAACGCACATGTTTATTCTTTGCTAAAACATGTTTCTGCAAGTGCCATACCTATATTTTGCAAGTTTCTATTTACATGACAAGATAGTACTGCTACGTTGCTTTGAAAACTCTGTATAATTAGGAATAAGAGCCCTCACAGATGAAGCCAAGTCAGTGTTCCTCATGCTAGGAAACCGCTCCTTCACCAAATTGACAAACTGTAAAACATGGGTTTGGCACTGAAACATGCATTTTTATATTTTTGCTCCTTATAAACCAGATAACACATGAGATGCAATGCAACTTCCACAAAGTCCACCTGTGTTGTTGACATCTCTGAGCACATGGCTGAGCGACCAGCACTAGATCCATAGACTGTGCTGCGGTGGCAATTGCATCTTATGTGGGATGTATCTGGTGTTTTATTATTTGTTTTAGAGTGTCATTTCAATGTAATGTGCTGTTCTTTGTGTCTTTGTTGTCTCTTTTTTTTCTTTGTCCCCCCAACAGCATTTTGTCCCGCACAGGGAAGAAGGAAAACCAAGATGCCTCCAATTTGACAGTGCCCATGACCATGTGTCTTTTTCCTGTGCCATTCCCACTCACCCCATCTCTAAGACCGCAGGTCAGTTCCATCAACCCTACTGTTACTCGCTCCCTCCTTTACAGCGTCCTGCGAGATGCTCCTTCAGAACGCGGCCCGCAAAGTCGTGATGCTCAGTTGTCAGACTACCCTTCTTTGGACTACCAAGGCCTCTACGTGACTTTGGTGACTCTCCTGGATCTAGTTCCTTTACTACAGCATGGCCAACACGGTGAGCATTTTTACTGAAGTCTTTGGAAATGTCCATGCGTGCTTATGAATATTTATGATGCTGAGCAGGTGGGCTTGGAGAATGTTGTTACTGTCGTAAATCTCTTGAAGGGTTTTGTGTGTTTGAAGCCTTTCTGACGATGAAACTTAATAATGGTGCTTCCCTTCCATTCATTTCACACGGTCCTCATGCCCAGGGTTGTTATTCAGGGGTTTGGAAGCAGGAGACAATGAACTGGAGACAGGGAATATAGTGGGCACCTCCTTCACTGATTAGTTTATTGTGGGGACTCTTTGTTAAGGCCACAATTAAGAAGCTGAGTTTGAAGCTTTGCCCCAGAAAATGTAAGAGGTTGCATCTGAATAGCAGGCTCTAATCCTTGACTGATTCTGAGAGTTTCAGGGGCAAACCAAAAATTCCCTCCAAGACTCACTTTTTTTCTGGTAAAACAAATGCCTGATTTATCTAACAACCAGCAGTTACTGCAAAATACTGGGTCAAGGGTTACAGCGCACGGTGTGCGGTGCGATTTAGAGTAGAATCTGTTGGTGAGCAGGCTTCCTCTCTCGGCCCCATCCTGCCGTGTCTTTCCACTGTTTGCCCTCTGTGTTCTTCAGATCCACAAAGAGGGGTGCAGTGACGTCTGCTCAGCTATCCACTATGGATTTGGGGGAACTTAAAAATTCAAAACTATATGGAGAGTAGAGATTTGCTTCTTAAATGCAGTTTAGAAGCCTGAGCTGTCTTTAAAACATTTGCCATTTGGTCCCTGGAAGTGTGATAACCGAAGAAGTTTCATTGTACAGAAAAGCAAGCCTTGGAAATGGGTGGGTGGTGGGGATTATTTTATTTTTTTAATATGGTTGTCTGTCCTAGAAGAATGCTTAATGGTTGATTTAGTATGAAGTGTTTGTAACTGAAAAATTTTAAAGTTTTCTTTCATAAAGTGATGAAATTATTACTGAATTTGCTTTTCTTGTCTTTACAATGCTGTATTATGCTGTGGAGTTGCTTATCTTGAACCCTTTTGCTGTCTTAAACCTACCTAGCTTCTTTAGCTACAATCCTCTCCCAGCTCAGAACCAAAATGAGACAAATTGGGAGCTTGTAGGTGTCAAGTGGCACCCAGTCCTAAATTCAGCATGGACTCATGTGTCCCTGGGGAGAGTCACTGGGTCAGACTAGATGCTCTTTATTTTTAAGATTTCTTGATTGTGATATTTTGCTCGCTAAATGGCAATTCACATAATGTGTGAATCTTGACAATTTCAGTATTGATGATTTATGTTTTTGCTTTCATGCCCATGCCTGCCTTGTGACCTTATCTTGATATTTACTTATTGTGTTCTTCTTCTGAATAATACAGCTTAGAAGCTAGGATAAAGCTCACCAGCATTCTAGTGAAGGGTTTAAAGAGCACAGGCAGCCCCCTCTCTCAAGGTTCTCTACACAACCTGGGCCATAGGGACCTTGGAGAGTGCAAATCCAGGAAGAATCACTGAGGAGTGGTCCTGCCAGCTGATGCTCTGAGCGAGCTTCCTATGAAGCTTCTTCTGTTAGAGAATGATTGACTGCTCCCTGGCTAGAGTCTCTGTCCTCATTCCGGGTCCAGGTGGCCTACAGGAATGAGCAGGAGTAGTTCAACTATGGGTGAATTGTGAATCGTGCAGTTCCTACTTGCTCTGGATCTCAGTTTCCTTGGGTAGAAAAGACCCCAGGTGGACTTCTAGGCCCTTTCAGTGCTATTAATCTGTAATTAGGCTTTTAAAAGCCTAAGGCTAAAAAAAAGGCTCAATGAACATAGCTGAGGTGTCTCTTATGCACAGCCTCAAGGAATTTACACAAAAACATCTGTGAATTTTCTGATTGTTGGTCTGAGCTCAAAGGTGATGTACCTGGGCTATCCAGGTTGTGTGTTGACCAGCTGCCAGTTGACAGGCCAGTCAATATGGTTTGTTAATTCTCACAATTATTGGAAATAATTTGAGGACTGCACATGATTCTGGAAGATGAATCAGAGCCAAAGCAGACCAGAGTCTGAGACTTCACTATCTTAATGAATACAGAAGTAATCCATTTTCATGTCAAGCCTTGGCTGATGGTCTATATTTCAAGAGGTTCAGAAATATCACAATGTACATCAAATGCAATGGATTTATTCTTCATGCTTTCTAAAGCTGAATAGTTGTGGTTTGTTTTGAAGGCCCTTTATGTTTACTTCTCATGCAGGTAACAATGATAGTAATGTTAATGGCAATAAGTAATAGCTAATGTTTTTGGAGTACATGCTATGCTGAGCTCTTTGTATTTATTTCATCTAAACTCCTATCAAGCCAGGTAGGTATTGTTATTATCTGTATTTTAAAGCCTTGAGAGATTATTTTGAGGAGGGCCAGCTTCCCTGACAATTAGCAGGATGCACAGGGCTGTGCAGTACCAGCCCCTAGCTTCCTTTCTGTGAAGCACACCTAATCTAGAGGTCACAAACTACCTCGCTGCCCGAGACTAAAGGTGTAGGACCAGTGTGGCTTGGCCAGTGTAGCAGAAATTGCCAGGTCTTAATTTCTACTACTGCCCTGGACTTTTCTGAAAATTCTACTGCGCACATTACTGTATTTCAGTTATCTTTATGAAATACAACAGAGCTAAATAATTTTTGAAGGATGTCAGCATTCATTTGGAAAGTGCTTTGATTAATGGGATCAAGGGTCACCTGAATAGTGAGGCTTACAGACGACTGATACACTGACGAAAACTCATGGAACAGATTTATTTCTTAATATAGTCACCAACTAACTGCTATGTACATCCCCCATTCTACTAAGCAGTGTATTTCTAAATTATTAGTAGAAAAGGAGCAATAGATGCTTTTATAGTTTAAACTAGATTATTAAAATATAAAGCTAGCATGTTTTGTTAATGGCACCATCTTCAGTGGCTGACTAATTAATTTTGTTTTGTAGATCTTGGACAGTCAATATTTTATACAACCACATGTTTGCTACCCTTTCTCAATGATGATGTTCTGAGCACTTTGCCCTACACGATGATTTCAACGCTAGCTACCTTTCCTCCATTTCTTCACAAGGATATTATTGAATACCTTAGCACATCTTTTCTACCAATGGCCATATGTAAGTTCAATCTCACCTCATCCTAAAATTATCTTTATATATTGTACAAATGGAAACTGTGTTTACTGTTACAGGCGGTTGACTTTCAAGATTGTAATGGAATCACGTGATAACGTACACCTGCTATGATCTAAATTTCATTGTTTCAGCATTTACTTTATGTTAGAAGTCAATGATGTGAAAGATTATACCTTTGACTCATCACGCTATTCGCTCAGTTTGCCTTCATGGAATAGGAGGAAAGAATGTGTCAAAGCATTCTGTGTTTCCTACTTATAAATTACAGTGTCTTTTTCCACGTTAGAAAAGAAGGTGGACAGAGTGTTTTCTGGTGTGGAGACTGCTTCCTCCTGCAGGTGAAGGCAGCTGGAAGGATGGATAGGGCAGCAGAGAGTGGGGAGACGTAGCCTCCTGTTCCAGCTCTGCCCCAGGTTGCTGTGGAGGGTTGTACAGCTCAGTTCACGTGGTTGAAATTTAATTCGATGCTGGTGACTGGATCAGCTTTCCTTCTCAGTATTTTGATGACAAAATGAGTCAAAATTTATGACATGCTTTGGAAATAAAGCCAATGATCATGACTCCTATGCAAGTTACAGTCGCAAGCCTGGGACCAGTCTTGTGTGTCTATTTATTGATATTTTTGGAGACTGGGCCTCATAACTCCAGGTTGTTCTGAGATTTGATTAGTTCTGTAGTCAAGAACTTCTTCAAATTCTTGATCTGCTGTCTTGGACTCCCAAGTGCTAGGATTATGGCTTCTTTTCAACTTTTATATACATAATTCTACAGGGTCCTCAGACAAAGGACCTTTGAAAGCAAAGAGAAAACAAGCAGAGTTTCAGTTTCTATAATCACAGTCCCTAAGGTGTTCTTTAGAAGTGGATTGTGGATCAGCCTATGTTTCAGGGAATAAGCTGAAAAAATGACGGCTTAAGAATTCAACCAGATCAAGATGCAAATCTCAGCTCTGCCACTGGCTAGCTATGTGAATTTAGGTAGGCGACTTCAATCTTTGATTGCTATCTGTAAAATAGTAATCATAGCTTCCTCGTGAATAATCACAGTTCCTTTGTGACTAGTAACCTTAGCTGCCTCACGAATAGCAATTGTGGCTGTATCTTGATGTGTCAAGGAGTAGCATAATTAGCCTGGGCTCTGGTAAAGTGCCACCCCGAACCTGCTGGCTGTGCAATAGGTCTTCCTTACCCCCCCATCTCTCTAAGATAGGGTTTTCCTATGTACCCTGGTTGGTCCAGTATTATGTCACTCATGGTTACCCTCCTGCCTCAGCCCCCCCCCGAATACTGGGATTTTAGGTGCACACCACCATACCTGCTTTCATTCTCTTGATTTTTTTTTTAAATAACTCTATTGGTCTTATCTAACTCCTGGTATCAATGCTCGTCACATTAAGTTATGTACTAATTCCCTTAGTAAAGTTGTTGTGTATCAACAGGTGACAAGCTGTCCCTTTTGGGCTACACTGGTTCACCTTATATGGAGTTTAATTTAGGTATGGGACTGTAATTTTCATGTCTTTTCAGCAAAGAGTCCGACTCTTTGTCAATAATTTTTAAAAATATTCAGCAAATATTTAATATTGCTAAACATCACATTTAGCAAATATTTAAACATAAAATATTTGCTAAAATATCCTAATTATTTAGCAACAGGCAAAAAGGAGCGAACTGATGATGTCACTCCAAGTTGTAGAATACTTCATTCTGTTTCACCTATGCGATCTCATGAACCAGTGCTCGCTTGTGGATATAGTTTCAGAATTTTGTGATCTTGTTTTTAAATAATGTCGACTGTTAAGCAAATGAACAGGCATCTTAAAAAAAAAAAGAATGGCAGATGAGACAGTTTCTTACTGGTAATAATCTAGCTCGCTGTGCCCCTGTTCTTGGGGATAAGTAATTTGTGGGGAGACATTGATGCAGTGAGTGTCTTACCGCACTGAAGGTTGATCAGGTATTGTCAGCTCGTTTCTTTGCAGAGCTGGTGACTAATGCCTCTTTAATTAGAAGTGGAGATTCCCAGACATAAACCTTGTCATGTTAAAATCCTCGTTTTACACAAATATCTGAAGCAACTGAGTACTAAAAATGAGTGATACGAATCTAAAAATATGTGTGAATTTCAGTATTTCTTAGTGGAATGGCTTGATATTTATTCCTTTGAAGGTATGAGCAAGTCACGTCTCTGAGACATAATGTTGTTTTTCAGCTTTAAAAGTGGGGATGTTCATAAAATAAGTTAAAGCTCCCTGGTTATTTCTGGCTTAATTCTAGGTTGAATAACATCAATGTTAATTTTTTAAATTGTTTCTATTGAGCCATGTATTTTTTTCTGCTCCCCTCCCTTCCTTTCGCCTCTCCTTCTACCCTCTACCTTTGATCCCCATGCTCCCAATTTACTTAGGAGATTTTGTCTTTTTCTGCATCCCATATAGCTTAGATCCATGTATGTCTCTCTTAGGTTCTTTTTGTTGTTTATGGTCTCTGGGATTGTGAATTGTAGACTGGTTTTCTTTGCTTTCCGTCTAAAAGCCATTTATTTGTAAGTACATATTATATTTGTCTTTCTGGGTCTAGGTTACCTCACTCAATCAATATGATGTTTTCTAGATCTATCCATTTGCCCACAAATTTCAAGATGTCATTATTTTTTTTTCTGCTGTGTAGTACTCCATTGTGTAGATGTACCACATTTTCCTTATCCATTCTTTGGTCTTAGGTTGTTTCCAGGTTCTGGCTATGACAAATAATGCTGCTATGAACCTAGTTGAGCACATGTACTTGTGGTACAATTGAGCATCCTTTAGGTATATAACCAAAAGTAGTATTGCTGGATCTTGAGGTAGGTTGTTTCCTAATTTTCTGAGAAATTTCCATACTGATATCCAAAGGGGCTGTACCAGTTTGTTCTCCCACCAGCAATGGAGGACTGTTCCCCTTACCCCTCATCCTCTCCAGCATAAGTTGTTATCAGTGTTTTTCATCTTGGCCATTCTTACAGGTATAAGATGGAATCTCAGAGTTGTTTTGATTTGCATTTCCCTGATGGCT
>LOEQ01002185.1:96986-111629 GCA_001685075.1 Bramus lutescens | reverse complement strand
TGAGCATTTCCTTAAGTGTCTTTCAGCCATTTTAGATTCCTCTGTTGGGAGTTCCCTGTTTAGATCTGTACCCCATTTTTTAAATTAGATTATTTGTTTTATAACATCAATTTTTTTTTGCATACTTGGTACGTACCTTTGCCATCCATTGGTAGGCCTGGCTCACGTGTTTACTTGTCGCTCTGTTTTAGCCTGTTGGCTTGAGCGACTTCTCAGCACCTTCCTGGTCATTCACTTGTAGTCACTCTTTGCCATCTTTGAAATGAACTGTGGTGGTGGCCTGCATGCCTGCTCTTAGATGACTGAGTTGTTTCTTCATACACAGACCTCAAGACAGAAGGGACAGACTTTCAGATTCCTGTTAGAATGGATTGCAGGGAGGACTGGAGTGGGTCTTGTTATTTTATCCATGCTGTTTCTATTTTTGGTAGCTGTTATGGTAGCTAGAGCTTTACACTGGATCAGGACAGGGACATTTAACTTGGTCCAGAGTCTTTTTATCTCAGGACAAAGATGTTAGATAAAAGATATTGCATTTTCTAAATGCTTGGTAGTCTTTGCCAGAAGGACTTGCCTGACATGAAGGTGCAGGTTTGTAATGCTAGCACTTGGGGGACTGAAGCAGGAGGATCACTACAAGTTCAAGGCTAATGAGACCCTATTGCAAACAACAAAACACAACACAAAACAAAATTTACAGGAAGATGTTAAAAAAATCTCTTTGGTATGGAATTTTTACAGTCAATGTAAAGCATGGATTTTTTTCCATTTTAAAATGAGTATCATTAATGATTACATAATGACTGATTATATAATTAATGATCATATTGTCTGTATTACTTAGATGATGCAGTTTTGAGCTTTGAAGTGGATCCAATTCTCCAAACCAAGCATTGGATGCGTAGCATACATACTGTTCATGCCATCTTTGTTACCACACTAATCGTTTATGCTTTTATTTTTAAATAACTCCTTTTAAAAACTCATCAATTTATTATAAAAATTCTTCTTGACATGTTTTTCTTATTAACTCCTCCAAAAATAAAATACAGATCTCTTTACTTTATTCCATATGTGTGGAATCTATGCTGTTTATAAAAGTGTATTAGAAGAGTTACTAAGCATTGAAAAAACAAATCATTTGCACATCACCATGGAAACCTCTCTTTTTCCAATAAAGGATTTGTGATTTGTTGTCCAAATTGAAATATGGATCTTTGGATGATGATTCTTCCATATAGTTCAAATAGGCATCCTTTAATATAATTTAAATAAACATCCCTTCATGTGGGCTGTCTTATTCTGAAGACAGAAACAGTGTTGAGGAATACAGCAGCCTGGACTGTGCTATCGAATCCAGTATCTTTCCTACCTTAGATTTTCTCAGTCACCGACCCTCAGGAAGAAGAAAGGCTCATTCAGATCGTTGTGTTGACTTAAAAACACCTGTGTGACTTCACTGCATATCTAGTTCCAAGCTATGGTTTTTATTGTTTGGTTTTGGCTACACATGGAACATGTGGTATAGTTCTATGGTCTTATGAAGACTAATGGTTCACAGAAAAAAATAAATAGAAGGCAAGTTCTTGGTGACATTTGAATAACCATTGTCATGCAGATTCTGCTCATTTGCTAAAGGTTGCATTCACGAGGTAGGTGTTGCTGTGAGAACTTTGTTGTTGAAAATGTTTGGCACCAGGATTCACTGGGGGCAGAGCTCTAGTTCTTTGGCTCTTCACAACTTTCTCTCCCCATTCAACTTTTATTTTCTTAGATACAGGATCGTCAATAATTATAACTTGCCCTATCTACATCCCAGCTTTGTTGTAAAGACCATGAAATGAAGGCTACATGAGACTGGAATTTGAACATTCTATGATATGCGAATACATAATGGATCAAATGCACAGGCAAATCGTAGACATATTAATTAAATCACATTGCGACGAATCCTGGCACTTCTCTGCTGAGATTGTTCATGTTGTCTACTGCTTTTCCCTGTTAAATACACTGCTGAGCAAAGGGCCATCCAGGAGAGGTTGGACTGTTCCTGGCTTGCTTTGTTCCTTATGTGACAGTGCACATAAAACCACCGCAGGTTTTGCACTCAAAGTACTTGTGAAGTTGGGTGTCTTGCTTCACTAGCCCAAATGGCAAGTATTTTAAGGCTGCATAGACTTGAGATTCTTGTGATCCTGGTATTCTCTTTTGGTTTAGCTGATGCCTTCTGAAGTCATGGCTCTCTCTAACAGAGACCTTACCTAATCGAGCACAGTCATCTCCACTAGCACAAGCCCAAAGCCTGTGAGAGGAGAGGTCATGTCTCTATCCAGATAGTTCTATCTGGTCAACTGTAGGGGTTTCTTCACCCTAGCTGTCTTTCTTATCTTTATCATTTAGGAGACTATAAGGCTAATGGGATTTATTTTAACCTATCCTTAGACTATGCCTTATGGTGGTCATTTGGATCAGACCAATAACTTCAGGTCTGGTCTCTCTCCATCCTTGGTTAGGCTTCCTATGGCCTGTTCTTTACCCCAAACACAGAGTCATCTTCCAAACATGTGGCTTATGTCATGTTATGTCCCTCCTCCAAATCATCTAGCTTCTTGTCACTCTTAACAATTAGATTCTTCCTTGGCTCACAAGACTCTGATCTGGCTGTGGCCAGCTTCTCTACTTTCATCGTTGCTTCTCCTAGTGACTGCTCTGCGTGTCTGCCTTGCTGTGGTCTTACAAAGGCTTTGTGTTTATACAGCACCGCTTGTCTCAGAGCCCCTCTAAATGGTCTCATGGTGGGTTTCCTTTAGGTCGCAGTTCAATACCACATCTTTTAAAGAAGTGTGTGTGTGTGTGTGTGTGTGTGTGTGTGTGTGCATTTAAGAGAGAGACAGACACAGAATGAAAGAGACAGACAGGGAGACAAATAGAGAAATACTAAGAGACAGTGAGAGACAGGGAGAGACAGAGACAGAGAGACAGAGAGATATTCATAGAATAACATTTGGGAGTCAGTTTTCTCCACCTTGTTGAGGCAGGATCTCCTTTGATGTTTCTGTTGCTGCTCCGTATACGCCAGGCTAGATGGCCCAAGATTTCTAGTGGGTTCTCCAATCTCTATTTCCTATATCACAGTGCCAGGACTTCAGAAGCCCCCCATTGCATCCAGCTTCTCATGTGGGTTCTGGGGATGGAGTTTAGTTTAATGCAGCCAGCACTTTTACTCCCTGAGCCGCCCTCCTGGACACTCTTAAGGACCACATATTTTGAGATGCCTTCCTTTCTAACTTAATTCAGAACCTTCCACCATCTTCTCTCTGTTCCCTTGCCCAGATTCATGCTTCTTCATGGCCAATGTATGTTCTTTTCTGTAGAGCAACACTGTCCACAGAACTTTCTCTGATAATGGAAATAGAAATAAAATTCTATGCTGCCTCATACTGTAGCCATTGTCACATAGGGTTACTAAGCACATATGATGTGTCTAGTGAGGCTAAAGAATGTAATTTTAAATTTTTCTTAAATCTTAACTAATATACATAACCACCTCCAGCTATACAGTACCTAACCCAACTCTGGCGATGGCCTCCTTTGCCACTGTAACCAAGGGCCGAGAATAATGCCTGGTGCAATTTTATGAAAAAAAGTAGTGTGTGAGTGAGTGATTGGAACATTAGCTATGATTATACTCATCCTGGACTGTCATTGTCTCAGTAGTTAGGCTGGTGCATTCCTGTCGCTAGCTCATCTCTCATTTACAAAATGACTTTTGTCATCTGCTTACTTTTAGAGGTAAGAATCGTGTGAGAACTGCGCACCTAGCCCATTGGGGATTATCAAATGCAGACACATGCCAAGGGATTGGTATTGTTTGTGGGAGGAAGGCATGATGGCAGGTTTTGTTCTGCTGCTATTGGGGGCATAGGGGAAAGGCCTGGAAATTTTTCGTTCTATTTCCTGAGCACAATAGTCTTTTCCATTTAATTGTATATGCTTTTTTTGGTGATCTTATGGGATCGAGCTGTGTATCTGTTTACATCATGCCTTTTAAACAAGATTCAGTAAATGATGTGTGCTTGTGCATGCTTATTAAATTAGAGTCATGATTTTATTCGGTCTTGTAGAAGGCTTTGAAATTGCAAGATACCATCTGTTTATATAAGTATTGGAGCCAATTTCCTGGGGCTCGTGTCCTGGGGGAACTCTTTTGGCTTTATGGATGGCCATCCTTGAGGGACAGCATAGATTTGCAGAGGTAACAGGGACATCCAAAGGTCGCTGAGCCACCTGGGCAGCTCTCCAAACAGACTTCACTTAAATCATCTGAGACAGTTGGGCATCTCTCCCGTTTTTAGAAGCCGCTGGGCACAGTGGCTCCCAACCTCTCTAACAGTTTTCATTGTTGAAAAATGCTTATTATTAAAAAGTTTGAGTTGAATTTAAATAAAGGTGAAAACACTTGTCACCAAAAGAATATATATGTATACATGTGATGAGAGGGGGAGAGAGGGAAGAGCTCTCTCTCTCTCTCTCTCTCAGAGAGAGAGAGAGAGACTCTTCTGTTGTTTCTGTTGTTGAGTATGTTAGAGCAGGCATTCATTTCTTTTCTTTTTCAATAAAAGACACAGGAATATTGTCTATGTGCTCACTCTCTCCAGCCCTGGGTATTGGCCTGGGCATCCCCTTGCTTACCTCTCATCTCTCTAATAGTGTCTTTCCAAGGCAGATCCAAGGCCAGCTTGCATGAGAGCCACTGATGTGCTTATTAATTTAACAGAGCGTTTCTCATCTCCTACCCTGGCTGAGCTAGAATCTCTAGGCGGAAAACCATGTGCCCTGCTCTTCAGCATCTGATTCAGAGCTCTTTCCTCTTCAGTTTATCCCACTTGATTAATCATCCTCACCCTTTGAGGCAGTGTACCGCTCTCTGTATTCATCCTGGTCTACCCATCAGCTTTTGTTTATAGTGGAGAGTCAGGCAGATCTATGCCTGAATACCACCTGCCCTGTGAATTAGACACATGCAGACGTAGGTGCTTAATAAACTCAGACTCAGGCTAGCAGAACTCAGTTAGGAACCTGTTCTGTTGGCTGGCATCTCTCAACCTGTAGCAGAGACCGCTGTCCTTACAGCATCGGAAGTTCTTGATGTGGAAACAAAATAGAATCCTATTAAACCTTCATTGTCTTTGTTATTGCATGACAACCCCTTACTAGTGCTTTAATGCTTCTGTTTACTGAGTGTCTTATTGCATTGCCTTGTTCTTTTTAGACGTAAATGAGACCTGCTCCCCATACATTTTACTTTAATGTAAAATAAATCTGAGTTTGAGGTTATCTGCTTTGGGCCGACTGTCTGCATCAGTGGTCTTTAGTGTGTAGAAAACAGTGTTGACTTGGTGAGTCTTTCCCTTCTGTGTGCTGTTTTTTCCTGTTTGACAGCTTGGTATATGAGTGTGTGTATAAGCATTTTCTCCTACTTCTTCCGTTATCTCTGTGGAAGAAGGAATTCATTTTATATTTTAATCTTAAGAAAAGTTTTCCTTTTGTGAGGGTCCCTCTCAGTTATTTTTGGGATAAAAATACCCTTTGACTGAAAACATGTTATGCCAGATAACTTTCATCAGAGCTAGTTTTGAATACTTATGGGGCTACCTAGCATTTTCTATTAAATAGAGTCAGTTTTAATATAGAGTTTAATGTCATCATAAACAAGACACTTGAAGATGAGTTTAAATCAGTGTCTAAGTGGATATCGGGATTATACAGCAATTAGGTGATTTTTGAAGACACCTGCTTGCTTTGCAATTGGACATTTGTTGGCACAGGATAAACGTTGTTCACAGCTATTCATAGATTCAAAAAAGTGCTTTGCTCCAAACAACTCAGACCGATGTGAGGAGGGTAGACTGTGGGAAACTGCAAGCGATTTCTCATGGTAACAAAGATACTGATGGGGTTCTATGGGAAGGCTTGGATACAGTTGTGTAGGGACGTATGAATGCCAAAATCCATTTAAAAACCAACGTGATCATTTTCATAATATGTGACTTAAGATTTGTATTTATAACTAAACAAGAAGTTACACATTTTGTAAAGCTGGCTTGCTTTCCTCTCTAAGTGTTAATATATTCTAGTTGGCTTAAAAATCTGCTTTCTTATGTTAACCATTAACATGTTTATGTGCCCTGGACCCACAGGAGGCTCTCTTTTCTTCCTTTCCTTTATAGATATGAGCATCTTGGGAATAGAGATCACACCTAAGTTCAACTCTGACAAAGCCAGTATATTCTGGTTTTATACCTTTTCCACGTGGCTGTGCTCTAGATGTTTTTACAGTGGCACACGATGGTAGTGTTTGTATGCAAGGAACAGTTCTGTGATTTTCTCTCTGTGAATTTCTATCAGCTCTGGGGCTCGAATGTGGCTCAGTTTGCAGAGTGTTTCCCTTACAAGCACAAAGCCCTGGGTTTGATGACCAGCATTCCATAAACTGGGTGCATGCCTGTACCAGCTCTGAGAGGTGGAGGCAGGAGGATCAGGAATTCAGGGTCACCCTGGTTGCATAGAAAGTTTAAGGCTAGTCTGGGGTAAATGAGATACCATCTTAAAAAAGGAGGAAAGAAAGTCAGCAGTGCCCCAGCTTAGTTGGAACTTTCTCGAAAAGCTCTTTCATGGTTCTAAGTAAGGCAGCAAGTATGTGCTCATATCTAGAAATTAATTTGTATCTAATCAGACAATTTCGGTTTCAGTGGGCTCCTCCAGGAAAGAAGGCGTCCCAGCTCATGTGAACCTCTCTGCGTCCGCCATGCTAATGATTGCAATGCAGTACACATCTAATCCAGGTAAGCAGAAAGCCAGCAGCTTGAGCAGCTACAAAGCTATCGCGAGACATCTCGCAGACAAAATTGATTCTTTCATGTGGGAGCTTTTCTAGGCAGAAGAGACAATTGATGTGTTAAAGAAAGATCTCTGAGTTTAAATAAATGTATCTATTGCTAGTAGTAGTGGTTTGTTTTGCTAGGGAACATTTTAGAATGTTTGAGGATGAAGTTTTATATGCCTGGAAATTGATGACCTTAGAGAAAAAAGTTTAATTAAAAATATAGAACTAGGTGGTGGCCATGGTAGCAGCTCATGCCTTTAATCCCAGCCCTCAGGAGGCAGAGGCAGGAGGATCTCTGTGAGTTTGAGGCCAGCCTGGTCTACAAAGTGAGATTTAGGATAGCCAGGGCTATACAACACAGTGAAACCCTATTTCAAAAAAACATATATATATATATTTGGGGAGAGAGAGAGAGAGAGAGAGAGAGAGAGAGAGAGAGGCTGGTGTCGTAGCTTATGTCTATATTCTTAGCACTTGGGAAGATGAAGCTAGAGAATTATTATTAGTTTAGACTAGCCTGGGCTGTAGAGTGAGATTTTGTCTACACACACACACACACACACACACACTGTATATTACATGTATTGATTGGCTCACATGCATATATGCATATGTATTGTATATATTTACTGCACTTTAACCACTAATGATAACTAAATTGATAATTCGGGTAAATTTGCTTTGCTAATGCCACAGAAACATTTCTGAACATAAATCTTTTTACCAAGTTTCAGGTTTCTCACAGGATAACTTGATGAAGTGGATTGTGTGATTTAAAAGGTTAGAAAAAGTTTGGGTTTCTCCACGTGTGATGGCTTATCACTTAGTGTTATATGGAAAACTGTAATTGCATTGAGTTGCTGAAGAATGGTAGCCCACTTTTGCCTTTATGTATTAGAGCATTTGTGGTGTTCAATGGGTTTGCCCATGTTGTACCCTGTTCGGTTGTGTGTGTCAGGGTAACTGCCGATTTAACTGGAAGAACTGACCTAAAAGGCAGCTCACTGTTGAAGTACTGTGTTAAGTATGAACTCTGTTTTTTTATTTTCATGTAATGTTTGTTTGGGAAATGAGAAATTTTATCACATTGTTTTTAGTCTATAAGTAGCATAATTGAGTTTCTTATTTGAAAACTTTTATTTAAAAATAATCATAATATTTTATTAATTCATTGAGAATTTTATACACTGTATTTTGTTCATATTCTCTAATACATCTGAGTCGTAGAGTCATCCTTTGTGTGTAGCTTTGTTGTTTTGTCATTTGAGATAGAGGCTTGATATATTGCTTAGGCTGACCTCCTGGGTAAGTCAGTTCTTCATCTTCAGCCTCCCAAGTCCCTGGATTCCAGGCAGGTGCTGACTTTTCTTCTCTGTTTTGGTCCACTTGGGCTTAAGACAGCAAAATCTGAAAGTTCTGGAAGCCAGGAAGCCTAAGCTCATGGTCTTAGCAGATTCATTATCTGGTGAAGGCTTACTCCCAGATGCAAAGATGGCCACGCTCGTGCTGTCTCCTCTCTCAAAGGAAGGAGGAATGGTTCTCTGGTGCTTCTGTTACAAAGACACTGGTCATATTCGTGAGGATGCTATCCTCAGTACCTCAATGCCTCCTGAAGACCCTGCCTGCTAAAATTCCTATGCTGGGGCCAGGATCTTAACATGGGTTTTTGGGAACACAGATATTTGATTTCTCAGCATTCTGTCCCCCTCCCTAATTTCACATCCTTTTCACACCTGAAATATACCAATTCCATCTTGACAACCCTACAAGTGTTAATTCATCCCATTACTAACTCAAAACTCCGAGGCCCAACAGCTCATATAAATATCATCCACATCTGTAACTGTCAGACTTGAGGCGTGGTTTATCCTAGGATGATGTGCTCTTTGGCTGTGAGTGTATGACAGCAAATGTGTCACATGTTTCCAAAATGTAACTGTGAGGGCTGGGGCTGCAGCTCAGTGGTAGAATTCTTGCTTAGCATAGGGGCAGCTGAGGGTTAAATTCCTAAACACAGGCAGACAAACAATAAAATGCAGTAGTGGGCCAGCCAAAGAGTAGACTTTCCCACCCCAAAGGGAGAAGGGGTGTGTTTGAAACTCAACACCAAATCTTATTGTAAATAATATCTCTGTGGTTATTATGTAAATTTAATTAAACATTTCTTTTCGGGCCAAGCCATAATCTCATATCTTACTCTGTTTACCTTAAAAGACCATGAAAATACAACTCATATTTATTACAATATATGTTCTGAGAAGATTCTTTATTTAGACCCTAGTGAATTTAACTCTAGTCATGAGGAGTGGGTCCTGATGGGCAGAAATAGGGCAGAGAGGACATTTGGAGGTTAGTTGTATGATGATCTGTTCCCGGACCTGGATCTGGGCCTTCATCCCACAGAAGAACCAACATCTGAATAGTGGGGAGGAAGGAAGTCTTTATTCAGTGGCCACATAATAAATAAGAGGGGAGACTGTGCTCACAAACAGCTTCTTAACCCCAGAAGGGTGGGGCTCCAGATATGGGACAGGAGTAATGATGGACAGAAATGGGGTCACAAGGGAGGCATATTTTCATCTTTCTGGGATGAGGCAGACATTCCAGAATCTTCTCTTTCATTTCTTTTTACATTTTTCATGGCCTGGTGGTTCCATTCACAGGGTCTGATTGATGTCTTTAGCTTTGATGGGAGGAAAAGAGACTAGGCAAGTGTAGGCCAAGTTAAATAACCATGTATTGTTTTCTGGACTCAAGTTTCTCCAGTGATCAATATTTTCACATATGGACTCTGACCTAAAGATTAAGGCAACAGAGGAGATAGACACCATAAAGACAGACGCCACACCTCTTCACCTCTCCCCATCACTCAGTAGACACCAACAGCCCCATGGGAAGAGTTGGCCTTCAAGACTCTTAAAAGTGCTGTCATCTCCAGTAAAAACAAAACAAAACAAAAAAACAACCAAGCAAGTGAAAAGCTGGCCTTCTTGACTTCTTGACTGGGTAGCCTCTAAATGAGAGATGTTTAAGTAAGCCATGGGCCCGGGAAGTTACTGGGTCTACTTCATTTCCCCCTCAGTATCATCATTGGAGTGATTTGTGATGGTGTGACTCTCTAATACTAATGGCTCCGGGGGATTATGAGGGCTTATCAAAGGGCTGAGTTTTCCCGAGCTCATTTGCAAATGACTGGTCAGTGCAGCCCTGAACAAGCTTTTCTGCCTTGAGGCCAAGTTTTCTCACCTGTAAAATGGGACAATTTTTTCCTGCTATTCTTAAAATATTGTTAAGATTGACAAGTTAAAAATAGGCGTGCACACACTCGGTTGGTCCTGGTGCTCTGACTGGCACATTGTAAGTGCTGTAAATAATATGATCTGCCACAACTGGGCATTTTCTTCTTGGACTTGGGTTGATGAAAAGCTACCATGATCATACAAAATTGCCTCTGTTATTTTCAAATCTGTTCATGGAGTAATGTTTATAGCCAATTAACTACTCCATATTGGGGAGTATGTTTCTGATTCAAGACCCATCATGTGGGAAACAGTTAAGAAGTGAGGTGGTATCTACTAGGGTCACTTTAGGATTGGATGCATGCTGGTGTGTTCAAACTTCTGACAGTTTGACCCGATGATGTTGTTGCCATTCAGAGTTCACATAGAACTGTTGTAATCAGTTTACAAAACAAACAGAATAACCCCACCATAAAACCAGTTGTGGAATGTTTTAAGTAAGTAGTTTTAAGTAGTTTTCATTCTACTGTTGATATTTTGGTGGAATGGGGCAAGGGTGGAGAAGCATCAAGTGACAGATTGGTTTTCGTAGCTGATCGTGTATCACAAATAGAGGTCAGGCACTGGAGAGATGGGTTGGTGGCTAAGAGCACACTCTGCTCTTCCAGAGGACTCCAGCTCAGTGTTTAGTCACCACCGGTTCATAGTTTCCTGTAACTCCAGCTCCAAGGGGGAATCTAATGACTCTGATCTCTACTAGTGCACACACACACACACATACACACACACACACACATCCCCCCACATATGTAGGCATAATTAAAAATAAAATACATATTAAAGAAGAGAAGGGCACTCTCTTAAGCAGCTAGCATTTCCTGAATGACTCCTGTGTTCAGGGATTTCTGCTAGGTATTGTGGGAATGACACATAAATATAAGGGGCGGTGCATGTTGTGGGACTGTGTTTGGGAAGATGGGGCATATTCCCATGAAACATTACCAATGTGGGGTTGCCAGGTGTGGTAGCGCACACCTGCAGTCCCAGCATTAGGAAAACAGGATCACAACACGTATGAGGGCAGCCTGCTATTTGGTGAATTCCAAGCCAGCCAGGGCCACCAAGTGAGACATCCTTCACACAACAAATAACAATAATAAACAGCAGTGTGTGCAAAGCAGCAGTTACATACTACAGGCCGTTATTTCATCCGAAGAAGAGAACTCTGGGAGCTGGAAGAATCAGGGATGGCTTTGTGCTTCTTGAGCAGAGAAAATATGGACCAAGTTCTGCTCGATAGAGTAAGTGGGGGCATTTTGGAAGGGAAACTGAACGGAGACACTCTTGAGGTCTGTTCACAGGACGGTCAGTGGGATATTCTGAACAGGGTTCGTGTTATCCACCCTGCAGAAGATCAGGCACTGTGTAAGACCAAGTGTCCTGTGACACTTGAGCACTCAGTGTTGGCAGAAGGACAAAGGCTACTCAACGGTCATTCAGGAAATCCTGCCTAGCAAGGCAGAATGGATATGCCTTAACCTCATGAAGCTCATATAGTTGGAGGGGACAAAGAACAACAAACCAAACAATTAGAAATAAAGTATCAAGTTGCAGTTGTGACATGTCTGTCAGTTTCTCTTGTCAGCAGACTATGAAGGGAACCTTTAGATTTACTGTGGATGCCAAGGAGGCCTCTGTGAGAGGACGTAACAGTGAATAGTGTTTTGAGTCAGGGGAGAGGCTAGGGGTTCAGGCAGAGGAACCTTGTGTCTCAAGAGGTAGCCCCGCAGTTAGACTGGTGAGGCTGGGACTATGGGTGAGGGCTGCCTGCCTGGTGTGACATGAGACTGGAGGACTTGCAAGGGATTGTGGACTCTGTTAGGCAAGAGATGCTCTGTGTGTGTGTGTGTGTGTGTGTGTGTGTGTGTGTGTGCGTGCACAGAAACTTTGGTTACAGTACAAAATTGATGATTGGATGTAGATTGATAGGGAAATCACTGCATTTGTTGAGGCATGGCAAAGGCAAGGGCAGTTGAGACTAGAAATGTGTGTCCACTGAGATCTCTTTAGGAAGCACCATGTACAGGACTTGGTTTCTGGCTTGCAGGGACTGAGCGCAGTAACAGTTAATGACAAATGAATCACTGTAGGAAGGTCAGGCTTTGGGGTGTGTTAGTTACTGTCCTTGCTGCCAGGACACAGTACCTGACAAAAGCAACTCAGGAAAGGAAGGGTTTGTTTCGGGTCACAGTTTGAGGAGACAGTTCATCATCACGTGATAGATGATCACATTATGTTTACAATCAGGAACCAGGGAGAGATGAATGCTGGTACCCAGCTCATTTTCTTTCAGCCATGAAACAATGCCTCCTGCATTCAGAGTGGTGCTGTCTCTTCCATTGAACCTCTCCGGAAATGTCCTTACAGACATTCTCAGAGGTGTGTCTCCCAGGGGATTATAAAGTCAGCCAAGTTGACAGTAGACATCAACCATCACAGGAGGGAAAATGAGAGATTTGTTTGGGACATGCTTTATTTCAAGGTGCCTTTGAGACACAGAGGAGGAAATGGTAATTAGGTGGTGTGGGAGGTCCTTCTGTCTATGGGTTGCTTTTATTAGTTAATGAATAAAGAAACTGGCTTGGCCTGATCGAGTAGATAGGCAGGGAAAACTAAACTGAATGCTGAGAGAAAGGAGGTGGAGTTAAGGAGAAGCCACGGAGCTGCCACCAGAGACAGACACACTGAAACTTTGCTGGTAGGCACAGATCACTAGAAATGGGTTAAAGTAAGATATAAGAGTTAGCCAATCAGAAGCTAGAGCTAATGGGTCAAGCAGTGATTTAAACCATATAGTTTCTGTGTGATTATTTTGGGTCTGAGCTGCTGGGCAGCCGGGAGATGAACAAACGGCCTCCTTACAGCAATTAGGTGTTGCTGTAGGTCCGACACTCAGAACAGAGCTCTGTACTGGTGCTACTAAACTTTGAGCCTCCACATAGATATCCAGTGATCTTCACCAAACCACATGTAGGCGGTTACTACCACTGCAGAAGTGTGGGTGTCAGATTGCTTAGGGGAGAATGTCGAATCAAGGATATATGGGTGTTATAATCAGGCCCCAGGAAATCTGAAAAACAGTAGGTCAGTGGGGGAGGATGGCTTTGCCCAGGAGGTGTGGAGGTTGTTTGTGTAGCTGATCATGGGATGGGTACTTTAAATTAGAAGCTCACTTGTGGTTTGCTTAATGGGAGGTCTTAACTATAACCCATGATACCAGGACCTGAGGCAGCATCCTGTTTCTCAAAGACTCCCCTCGTGTCCACACAGTGGCCACCACAGTNNNNCAGTGGAGGTTATATCCTCACAAGCCATGACTGAAGTAGGCCAGTGCAAGTCATTAGAGACTGTGTTTGCAGGAAGAAACACGTGGTGGAGGCCAGTGTGGGCTTCCACAATGAGTTCCAGGTCAGCCTGAGCTTTAGCGTGAGATCCCAAGTTCTAGGACAGCCTGCGCTATATAGTGTGAGACCCTGTCTCAAAACAAAAAGGAAAGGCGTGGAGAGTTTGAAAACATCAGAGAGAAAAAAAGCACACCTTAGCACCTCCCCAGCAGATTCTGCCATCAGACATGTCCCATAGCCACTTCTAGCTCCAGCAGAGGCTGAGAAAGGCTGCGTATGGGCAGTTATCTAGGATGAAAGGCCACTTTGGTCAGCAATGGAACAACAGTGGTGTCCACCACAGGTGACAAAAAGAAAAGGGTCACATGGTGTCAGGAAGCCACAAGAAGAGAGAGATTTAAAAAGTTGAGAGAAGTGCAAAATGCCTCTGAAGAGTCATGGAAATTCAGATGAAGCGTGTCCACAGGGTTTGAGTGCGGTCACTGGTGCATAAACGTCAATGTTAGGATGGAGCTGGAAGGTAGTATATAGAAAGAGCCAAACCTTATCTACCCAGGATGAACGTTGTCCTTTGCAAGTGAACACACGCAAATCAGAGAAGCTCGCTGCTGTGTAGCTTTAACTGGTGCCCTGTAGAAGACCCTATTGCCAAGATGCCACTTACTTGGGTGACAGGAAATGGAGAAATAAAGTTGATACTGACTATGAAGCTTCCTGTATGGCTAGCCTTTATAGAACCAGAGGGTGCTGTTGTAGGCTGCTGGAGTTAAAGTAATCAACACTTTTCCCCGGTGATAAACCCAGTGAACTACAGCAATGGGCAAGTCATGGCCATGGGTGTAGCAATGGCACAGATGTTAGTGAGGTAACCCACTGCTTTTAGACTGAATTTAAGGCCCAGGACATAGGAGGAAACACCTGCCTGGCACTACAAATCAGCTAATAATAAATGGTTAAGGAACTCCCAGGACCCAGGCATGAACTTACTTTTTGCTAAATGGACATAATGTCATACTGCCCTATAAATTTGTATTTCTTTTTTAAAAAATATTTATTTATGTATCATTATGTATACAATATTCTGTCTGTGTGTATGCCTGCAGGCCAGAAGAGG
>LOEQ01002185.1:76520-86714 GCA_001685075.1 Bramus lutescens | reverse complement strand
TTCTTTCTTTCTTTCTTTCTTTCTTTCTTTCTTTCTTTCTTTCTTTCTTATAGATTTGTCTAATTCTTTCTTGTTCTGATCTATTTGCTATTATGTTTTGAGATGGTGTTAGGAGGTAGGTATATGAAAATTTAGAATTTGATTTCTTTTAGGTCAATGAAAACTTGTACCAGTTCTTGAAATGCATCTTTTTTTTATCTTTTGTGATTCTTTTTTTTGTTAAAATTTACTTCATCACAAACTAATATAGCTATGCAGACTTTTGCAAGTGTTCGAATGGTTTAACTTCTCTGCCATCTCCATCTTCTAGGGCTGGATTTCAGGTGGGCCACGTCACCTACCTGGCTTCTCCATGCATTCTGGTGGCTCCAACTCCAGTCCTCACGCTTGTTTGGCAAGGACTTTAGTTACTGAGCCATCTGCCCAGCCTGGAATTGAATTTTTTAAACAATATGCTTTTGTATTTCCTTTAATGCTAATATACTGGGAATAAGTTTTCTCACTTTGTATTTGTCTGAAAAATGTCATTATCTTGCCTTTACTTATTTGTTAAGCTTTTGAGAGAGGGTCTTGCTGTGCACATCAGACTAGCCTAGAATGTGAGATCCTCTTAAATGTGTTTTCTCTATGTATACAATTCTAAGCTGGCGGTCATTTTATTCATACACCTTGGAAGTATTTTATGAGCTTTATTTTTGGCTGCACACTATTGGTTGTTGCTAATTTAGAGGTAACAAACCCTATTATTTGTTCATTTATCTATTGACTACTTGACTGTCCCTATCCAGTCCTGTTATTTCTACTTGTCTTTCAGTGACTCAAAGGACTTCTCTAGCTGACACTTGCTGTCTTGTCAGCTTTAGGAAGTGTTAGTTTTATCCCGGTGTTGTTAGGGATAATAGAACTTACAGAAGGCACACTTTGTCTGTATGGCAGGTATGATGACAGGGACTGAGTGGGCTGTTGTATCAGTGTTAGCCAATGTATGATGCTCTTGTAATCATCATGAATACAACACAAGCAAACAATAACCGCAACAAAACAGGAAGTCATAGCCTATCTCTTCTGATCAGCACACCCCTCTGTAGCCATGGGCAATGGGTAATGTGGTTTTAATAGAGTTCATGTAGTCATCTAATTCAGGTATATATGCAAATTATATGGAGGAGTATGTACTTTTCCTGTCTGACTTCACTCATCAACACAGTGTTCCTGAGCTTAATCCATATTGTTAAAGATATTCTCCAAATGTCCTATTTTATCAAATATTTGGGTTGTTTTCAACTTGGGGCCAATACATGTGAAATATACTATAACCATCTTATGCATTTCAATGATTTATGTGGTGGTCAGTGATTGACTTTTTTTTTTCAGATTTAAAGATGTCCTGTTGCTGCATGTGTGCATGTTTGATGAGTACATATGGGCTCACATGCCATGGTGTTTGTGTGGAGAACGGAGAACAGCTTCATTAAGTCATTTGTCTCCTTTTGCCTTGATGTGGGCTTTGGAGATAGAACTCAGTTGCCAGGCTAGCTTGGGAGGCATTCTCATGCAGACACTCCCGCCGGTCCTTTCCAAACCTGCACCCACTCACCGCTGTTTTCCCACCTTGTTTCCCGGTCCAGGACCCTCAGACCAGGCAGTCTGACTCCCAGAAGGGGAAGCATAGACACTGTAGCTTGTTCCTGACTGCAGGGGTATTTCACAACGGGGTCAGCTGTTGGCATCTGCATTTATTGATTGGTTCCAGGAAGTTTCATTTCCAGTTATTTAAAGCCCTTATCTTGAAATTTTATCATAATGTTCATATAAACTAAAATAAATCAAAACCAGAGAAGATGGATAAAGGTTATGCTTTTATGATTTCATCTTTTAATACTTCCGGGAGCTGAATTTTATCTGTTTCTCTCTCTTTTAAGAAGATTTGTAGAGAATGCTTAGACTATTGATTTTAACATTAAAATGATTTCTGTTTATCTGTTATAAATGACCAGTTTCCTTTAAGTTTTATATTATCTGACAGGTTTTGACATTCTGTATTTTTATAAATGTTCTTGTAATTTTTTTGTTATTATGTGTATACATATTTTGTTTGCATGGATGCCTGGTATCCACCGAAGCCAAAGGAGGGCAGCAATCCCCTGGGGCTAGAGTTACAGACGGTTGTGAGCTGCCTGATGTAGGTGCTGGGAATTGAACCTGGGTTCTCTGGAAGGGCAGCCTATGAGACATCTCTCCAGCTCCTATGTCTTGTGTTTTTACTAACACTCATTCAGATTATTTAAAAATTTTATTGCTAGATCTTCCTTGTTTGTGGTGTGGTGTATCGGGAAGTATTATTTAATTTCTACATCCTTGAGTGATGTATGGGGGACTATTGTTTCATTTTTACATTTTTGGATTATAGCTATTTTAAAAATTTCACCTTAATTTCATTGTAATTAGTGAATGTTGATTTTATAATTTAACAATTATTTAATTATGTCAGTTTACTCTTTCTAAGAGAAAACCAGTGTAACTTTTAAGGTAACACATTTTTTTTAATTTGCACATTTCCTGGTATTTGGTAGTTAATAGTTTCTCGTGCTTGGAGTGCAATTGTCTTTGTGTTTACTCTACTTGGGGTGTGTAAGCATTTGGGGTGTTTGAGCACTTGGGGTGTGTGAGCATTTGGGGTATGTGGTTTTACTCCTCTTGCTGGTATTACAAGAATTTGGTTGCCATCCTGTTTGGATAGTCTGTTCTTTTCTCGCCTGGAGACTCGAAGATATTTAATATCTACATACTCAGTATTTTTTTTCTTTTTTCTTTTATCTTTTTTTTTTGAGACAAAGTTTATCTGTGTAGCTCTGGCTGTCTCGAAACTCAGACTGGCTTTAAACTCACAGAGATCTGCCTGCCTCTGCCTCCCTGAGTGATGGGATTAAAGGCACGTGCCACCATTGCCTGACTTGTTTTTATTTTGTTTTGCTTTTTGAAGAAAAAAAATGGAGTGTGGCTGGAGAGATGGTTCAGTTGAGAAAGTGTTTGCTGTGTAAGTGTGAGCATCTGTGTACAGATCCCAGCACTGACATGATAAGCTGGCTGCCGTGATCTATGTCTGTGCCCTCTGTGCCAGGGAAGCAGTAACAGGAACTCTCTGGAGTGAGGAGTCAGCTCCAGCCCCAGTGAGGAACCCGGTTTCCAAGCATGAGGTGACCAAAGAAGACACTAAAGTTGACTTCTCTGGCTTCTACATGTGCGTGCGTGGGTGCACCCATCCTCTCACCCCATGCACAAACACACACAAAGTCGCCCACAGAAACATGTGAGCACATGTACACACAAAACAAGCTGCTCTTCAGTGAGAATTATATTGGCTGGTCTTTCAGTTCATCGATCCCTTCTTTCTTCTTGCTGTGTACAATGTCTTTAAAGGTCCACCTACTGAATTATTGATTTTATATGTTCTATTTCTTTTAGTACTTTATAATAGGATTTTCACTTCTCTGTTGTAATTCTCATTTTAACACTCTGTCTATAGTTTTAAACAAGCCTAAAGGAATAATTTTAAAATCTTTACTCCTAATTCCGAATGAGTCCAAGTATCCATCTTTTTGCCCCCTCCCCCGTTATGGGTTACATTTTCTGCTTTTTTTTTGTGTGTGTGTGTGTGTGTTCCAGAATATTTCTATTTTGCTTTGTGTTGTTTTTTGAGACAGGGTTTCATAGATTCCCGGAAAGCCTGGAACTTGCTGTTCCATGTGGGGGCTGCCCTGATCTCTTGGTTATTGTTTTGCTGCTTGCCAAGTGTTTGGATTTCAGACTAGCCACTAAACTGTAAAGAAAATATCCTCAGCAACCAGGCGGCGGTGGTTCACACATTTAATCTCAGCACTCAGGAGGCAGAGGCAGATGGATGAATCTCTATGAGTTTGCGGCCAGCCTGGTCTGCAAGAGCTAGTTCCAGGCAGGCTCCAAAACTACAGAGAAACCCTGTCTTGAAAAACCAAACTGAACCAAACAAACAAACAAAAAGAATAAAGAAAAAATTATTCTCAGCAGTGGAATATACTTTTTATTTTGTTATTTAAGTCTGGGCATTTAAAAATTCTTTACATATGAAAAATCTGCTTTGCTGTGAAAGATATATAAATATTTGTTCATTGTTTTCTGCTGTGTAGAATTATGGAAGAAGAATTTTTAGAGCACTGTGATTTTTTGTCTTTTATAGACATCTTCTAGTTTTTCTTCATTTATTTTTAAAATTTTCATGAGCATTTTGAGGTTGAATGTCTTTTCCTTGATGTTTGTCTGTAAAGTGAAGCACTTTCTTTAATTTTTTATATTTATTTATTACTTTTGTATGTGTGCACACATGTCCATATGCATGAGGCTACTTGTGAGATTTGAGTCTTTCCTTCCAGGTGAGTTCTAGGGCTTGAACTCAGGTCCTCCTGCTTGGTAGCAAGCACCTCTACCCATTGTCCTCACTGGCTTCCAGTGAAGCACTTTCAACGTGAAATCTGGGTATTTTTTCAAGACATTCTCCTCTAATGAAGTGTGAATTATTGCCCTTCCTTCCAATTATTTTGGTGTGTTCCTCAGGAATATCAATGATTGTCATGTCAAAATTGTATCTTCTGTAATCTGTAGCAATTATTATCACTAACTGATGTATTTATTTCTCCTCTAGATTCTTAGCTCCTCAGTCTCTCCTATTCTGTAACTTACCACATATTCTAGTCCAGAACCAGCTCTAATAATCTTTGGTGGCGGTGTAACCCAGTTATCAGGACATCCAGAGGCAGGGCCAAGTTCTGCCATACAACAACAAATATTTTTTCTTTAAGCCAGGATTTCTAATTCTACCATTTTATTTTTAGTTTGTGTTCATTTTAACCATGCCTTACCCAAATCCATTTTTGTTCCACTCTGTTAGTCTCCCCGGGAAGCTATGAATTTCCATGTGTTTTTACTTCTGGAGAGGTCATGTGCTTTGGCACACACAGATTTCATGTGCTCATCAATAGAGTGGGGAATTTTCAGATATGTTTCCCCCAGTCTTTGGCATGCTTCCTTTCAAGGCCGCTCTATTGCTAGCCTAAACAGGTGTTTTGCATTTTGATATATTAAAATTTATCAGTATCTTCTTTTATGGTTCTTGTGTCTCTATGGAGGTTGTAAAGAATTCCTTTTCCTCTCCTCTCTTATAGTATTAAGGGTCAATTCCAGGGCCTTATGCATATCAGATGAAATCGCCATTCTGAACCACACCCTCCCCCCCTTTATCCTCTTTTGCTTTTTTAGGGGCGTGGTCTCTCTGAGGCTGGCCTGAACTCTGTGTCTAGACTGGCCTTGATTCTCTCCTGCCTCAGCCTCCTGAGGTAGCTGAGATTACAGACCTGCATCAAGAGGCCCATCAGGAAATTCTTCCGTGCATCTGGTGTTTGATATCTGACACTACGATCCATTTGGAGTAGACTTTTGGAGTACTGTGAGAAGGAATGGTGAATTTCTCCCCAAAGAGACCCAGTTATTCTAGCTCAAATTGTTGAAAACTATTATCTTTTTCACATTGAATACTTTTGATTTTCTTCTTTGAATTGACCACACAGTTTTCAGGTCTGTTTCTAAAGCTGTATTTCTTTCTTCCTACATCTCTTCTAGTACCATAACTAAATCCTATCACCTCAGCCCTATAGTCACTTTTGAGGGGTTTGTAGAGACGGTTTAGCCGATAAGTTGCTTCCCACATAAGCATGAGGGCCTGAGTTTCAATTTACCATGTAAAAAGTGAGGCATAGTGGTGCACACTTGTGGTTTCTGGGTTGGAGAGGTGGTTGGGGGGAATCTCTGAGGCTTGCCAACCAGTCAGTTTTGCTGAATTGCTGAGCTCCAGGATTAGCGAGAGACCCTGTCTCAAACATAGGGTGGAGACAAAAAATTGAGGAAGACAGTTGATGTTGGTCTCTAGTCTTCACACACACACACACACACACACACACACACACTCATGTATGCACATGCTTAGACACACAGGAAATATACACATGCATACATCTCACACAATGAAGTATATTTTGAAATCAGGTGATGTCCTTCACATCTTGGATCTTGTCATTTCTTTAAAATAATCTGCTTGGTTTTTTAATAAGAACTTGGATATTGAATCTGTAAGTTAATTTGGGAAGATTGGTATTTTTATAGTGTTGGGCCTTTTAACCTACAGACACAGAATAAATCCCCCTCATTTAGGTATTTAAAATTTTTCTTTCAGCAATGTTTGCTCATTTTTTTATGTAGATGTTACAGTTATTTTGTTAAAATTAAAATTATTTGTAATGTTTTATAGCTTGGGTTGTTATCGCAAAATATACCAAAAACTTAATATTCTATTTGTTTGTTGCTAATATAGAGAAATAGCTTGATTTTGAAATGCATTTTTTTTACCTGAAACCTTGATAAAGTCACATGCTAGTCTTCCCATCTTACCTGTGAGTTTAAGATTTTTTTCTAAGAATTATTATGTGCCCTGAAAAGAAACATGTTTCCCGCTTCTTTACCTGTGTCTCTGTGTGTGGTGTGCGTGTGTATATGCATATGTGCTCACGTGCATGGGGGTGCATGTGTGTACTCAGAGGCCCCAGATTTTCTTCAGCCTTCTTCGATTGTTCCTCCCCTTTATTCAATGGTGCAGGGTCTCTGAATCAAAGCCAAAAGCTCACTGATATGGCCAGCCTCACTAGCTGCCTTTCCCTAGGAATCCCCTGGTTCAGTGTTCTGTTTACTATATCTACCTCATACCTCAAAAAGGAGGACTTGGCCGGGAATTGTGGCTCACACCTGAAATCCCAGGACTCAGGGTACTCAGGATGCTAAGACAGAAGCAAGTTCCAGGTCAGCTGGGACAAACACAGTGAGACCATGTCTCTCTCTCTCTCTCTCTCTCTCTCTCTCTCTTTTTTTTTCCTTTGGGACAAGATTTCTCTGTGCAGCCCTAGCTGTCCTAGAGCTCACTTTTGAGATCAGGTTGGCCTTGAACTCACAGAGATCTGCCCGCCTTTACCTCCTAACTGGTGGGATTAAAGGTGGGCACTACCACTGCCCAGCAAGACCATGTCTTAAAAAAAAAGTCCGGAAATGATGCTACTGAGAAGGTAAGTTCTCAACAAAATCGTTGGGACCAAGATACCCTCTGACTTTTCTTCAGCAGTTGATGTAAAGTTCCCATGTTTTCATGTGGGCAGAGATGGGGGAATGTGCACTAATTCCCGTGAAAGAGGAGGTTCAAAGGATTGCTCCCCCGCCTCCATTTCCAAGCCTGGGATTACAGACTAGCTCCTGTGCCTGCCCCCACCTGCACCCCTACTTACATAAGCTTTGTGGATCAGAACCCCGAGTACTTGAGTGGCTGGTGCTCTAACTGTTTAGCCATCTCCCCAGGCCCAATAAGATCCTTTGAAGTTCCTTTCTCCCTAATCCATCTGCCTTTGTTTCAGTCTCTCCCCCTGCCCTTCATCTTTGCATCCTCCTTTTTGGTCTTTTCTTCTGCACTCTCTTGGACCACACAAGTGTTTGGCAGACACTCTGAGAATGGGCATTCTTGCTCTCCCCAACTGTGGGGGAAATATTGAAGTTTTTACCTTTAAACATGGCGTTAGGAATAATTTTTCCACAGATGCTTTTCTTAAACATCAGATGAAGGCGATTCCTGTCTGTTCTTCACTGAGGTTGCTAGTGATTGAAGGTCCGTTTGGAATAACTGTTTCCTCTTTCTGCTGAGCTGACCATATGACTTCCTCCTTTTAGGCTCCTAATGCAAATTATATTGATTAAATTTGCATTTTTGAACCAACTGTGAATTGCTGGGATAAACTCTATATTGTCATGCTGTATTTTATTGCTAATTTTTGTTAAGTGGTCTTGAAACTTTCTTTATGAGGAGCATTTATAGTTTTTTAATTGTTGTGTGTCAAAATTTAATTGTTGTCTGTTGGCGGAGTAATCCCAGCCTCTGGGAAGAGTCGTAAGCATTTCTCTTCTCCAAGTCTATATAGGAGTTATTCTTCTATGGAATCCTGAATCCCAACTGAAGCCATCTGGACTCAAAGATTTTATTTTTTGCTTTTCTTCTTAAAGAGGAGATTTTATGTTATGAATTCAATTTCTATGGCAGTTGTAAGTTACTTGGAATCGATAGTTTTCATTGGGACATATTTTAAAATTGCATCTTTTGAAAAATATGGCAATTCATAGATCAACTATATCTATAGGTCTGCAGAAACCTCTCCTTTCACTTCAGACGTGGGTAACATATATCTTCTCATGATTTTTTTGGCTTTTTTTTTCCCTCTTCACCAGGCTGGTTAGAAAGCTTATCAATTTCATTGATTTTACCAATGAACCAGTTTTTGTTTTTTATTCATTTTCTGTACTGTTTCTCTGTTTTCAGCTTTATTAACTTCTGTTTGTGTCTGTATTTCTTCCTCTCTTAATATTACTTTTGATTTTGTATTTTCCCATCTTCATAAAGAAACAGCATAAACGTCTTTTTGTATTTTTACTGTAAGAATTGAGAGCTACAAGGTTCCCTTTGAATGTTGTTTCATGCATGCCAGGAACCTGCTGTATCTTGGTATTGAATGCTAACATTTCTTGTGGTTGTTAATCCCATGAGTCATATCAAGAGTCGGAGGGGAACTTTACCTCGCATGTGCGGATACTTAGCCATTTTCCAGACACGTCTGTGTCGTTGATCTCCAGTCGTACTCCAGTGTCACCAGAGAGCTTATGAAGCCTGTGTGCTGTAAAGCCATCTAAAGTTTGGATTCTAATTGCGCATCTTAGTAAATGCTGCTTGTGTCGTTTAAAATAATGTGTATTCAGGGCGGTTGTACAGAGAATCCTGTTATTATTTCATTGTTGTGTGAGAATCTTGTTTCATTTGTTCAATTTTACTGACTTTCTGTCCGTTCATTTCATCAGTTACTGAATGGAGAAAGATGTTTGGAACTTGCAGCAATAATTACCGACACCTTCCTTGGTTCTGTCTGTTTAATAAACGTACCTGTGTTCGTGGCTGTTCTGTGCCTTGCTCTCTTGGCCCTTCCATCTTTATGGAAAACCGTTCTTTTTCTGCTCATGTTCCTTGTCCTGGGGTCAGCTGCCTGACGTTTATGTAGAGACTCCAGATTCGACGCATGTGTGTTTAAATGACATAGTTTTCTGTTTGTCCATATTTTTGTGTGTATCTTGAGTGTTTCTCGTATGCAAATGATAGAGTTATGCTTTTTGAAAGAATCTCATTTCACAATCTCTGCCTTTTAGAACATTTCCATGCCATGGGCCGCTTGTCCATGACACACAGTGTGACTGCTGAGCGGGTGGACTCATCTTTGGCCCCTCACTTTATGATGAGACCACTTGTTCTTTACTAACTTCTCAACATTTCGGCTTAATTTTTCTATATTGGATTAACAGTTTTTACTTATTTAATTATTTCTCTCTCTCAGGTTTGTGTACCTTCAACTCCGCAGTCTGCCTTCAGACGATGATGCACTGACTCACACTCTGAGATAGGAATGAGTTTTCACTCAGCCCCTGTTCCTGTCCTTCTTTATCTTGAATAGCCGTTGTTTAGTACATATTTCTGAGGAATATTTTCTTATTCGATATAGCCCCTGGGGGAGGGGCTGCTTGCAGGCTCCTGGGGGAGGGGCTGCTTGCAGGAGCCGGGGGTGTGTGTCTTACCAGCTGCCCCACCTCTCAGAAACTTTTTCCCTCTACTGCTGTGTATAAATCTTCCGCTCTGTGGGTCCCTTCCCTCTCTGTGAGAGGTTGTTGACAGGGTTTGTGCAGCTCTTTCTCCAGCAGGGAAACACAGCTGTTGTGAGTTCAATCCCTGTAGTACCTGGAAGTCAGGGTTCTACACTCCTCCCTCATTTCCTCCAGCTCTTAAATTCTCTGCCCCTGCTTCCATGATGTTCCTTGAGCCCGGTGTGTGTGTGTGCGCGTGCGCGTGTGCGCCCCATTTACAGCTGAGCATTCAGCAGTCACCTTTTCCCATCACTTACCCACACCAGTTACAGTCTCTGCATGACTCCTGTCCATTGCAAATGAAAGCGGCTCCAATCAAAGCTGATAGCGGCACTGACCTGTGGACTTAAACACAGTTATTTAGAAGGTGCTTTGATGGGCACATCGTGTGCT
>LOEQ01002185.1:31302-57764 GCA_001685075.1 Bramus lutescens | reverse complement strand
TCTGTAGCTTTGGAGCCTGTCCTAGAACTAGCTCTTGCAGACCAGGCTGGCCTCAATTCACCCACCTCTGCCTCTTGAGTGCTGGGATTGAAGGCATGTGCCACTACTGCCTGGCTCATAAACTAGTTTTTAAAAGGATTATGCTGGAAGTTGACTTTCATCCTTCCTGACTCTGGGTGCTGTTGTGTGCTTTCTCTGCATCAAGGTTCTAGGTTTTGATTTTTAATTTCTGTTGGAAAGTCTTAAACATTAAGTTCAAACACTCCAGCTTCCTAACTCAGTTCCATTGCTTTCTAGAACATCTCTACCCGTCCCTCTAGACTAAAACACCTCTGAGTGGCTAGCCAATACCCCGCATTTTGGAAATTCGGTCACTTCTTGTGGTCTCTTGAGGTTTTTAGCTCCAGGTTTTTAGCCGAGTTTGTATCTCAGTAGCCAACTTTAATTGGCTTGACTTTCTCTGCTTCCAGAACTGCAGCTCCCATGTCAGAAGGGCGGTCGTCACCTGCTTTTCTGCAGGGTGCTGCGGTCGTCACGGAAACAGGCCGGTTCGGTATTGCAAAAGATGCCACTCCAATCACCATAATAACGAGGTGGGGGCCGCCGCGGAGACACACCTCTACCAGACCTCCCCACCCCCCATCAACACGAGGGAGTGTGGGGCAGAGGAGCTGGTCTGCGCTGTTGAGGCCGTGATCAGGTAACCTTGGCTTCCTTTGAAGACACTCCCTTTGAGGCTCTCCTTGCTCACACAGAGATGGGCAAATTCACTTCAGTTTCTCATGCTCTCTGCTGCCTTGCCATGATGATGTTTTAATAAAATTTATGAATTCAATAAATATTTGGATTGAATGACAATTACGTGCAAGGCCTTGTGCTAGGTACGTAGGAGACACAAGTGCCCTTCAGTTACCCAAGCAGGAACTAGAGAAGTGGAAACGTATAATTGTCAGGCTCTGGATAGTGCAGGGTAGCGTGAGCAGAGGAGGTGTTAGGGTGGTGAAGTGGTGGCTCCCTCCAAAGTGAGGGTTTGAGCCCCTGCAGTATTAGCCAGGAGGAGGCCTCGCCCAAGAGCCCAGATGCACCTGCTTCCTGCCTGTTAGTAATAGGGTGCAGAAGAGCCAGGTGATGGGTGCTGGTGGGGACTTGGAGGCTGAGGGATTCAGATGGCCCCAGCTACCAGGCTACTGCTGAAGGTTTCCATTAGATGATGGAGAGAGCATGCCACACCACATTGTCTAGATCTGCTCTCTTTTCAGATACTATCCACAATCACAAGATTATTAAAGATTAACTAATATTAAAATACTCTTTTTAAAAGAGACTATATCTTTTTTATTTCTTTTTTACCAGCTGACAAACACATAATAGAATTTTGATGATTACTAAATAGGATTACAGAAAACTGAGATCAAAATGCAACCGTAGAGTTTCGTATATTACCTAGTTGTTTTCAATGCGTGTCTTGATTATATGATCGTAATTACAGTGAGCCTATGGTTCATTTTGGGTCAACATTCAATCTGCTCTTTCCAATCTGCTGAAATCCAGAGTAGGCTGGGAAGACAGCTCAGTGGGTAAGAGCGTTTGCTCGGCAAGCATGAGGACCTGAGTTTGAATCCCTGCAACCATGAAAAAAGCTGGGCATGGTCATATATGCTGGTAACTGCAGCATTAGGGAGCAGAGACAGGAGATCCTGAGGGTGTGCTGGCCTGTCAGCCTAACCAAGGCAAGCTCAAAATTCAGCAGGGCTTCCTCTAACTAGAATAAAGCAGAGAGCAGGGAAGGAAGACACCCAGTGTCCTTCTCTGGCCTCTGCAGGTGTACGCACAGATGTACATACCCATACCCCCAGCTCAAAGTATACACCACACCATAACACACAAACGTGCATGCACACACACACCACACCATAACATACACACATGCATACACACACAGTTATAATTTTTCTCTGCCATCATATATTTGGATGGCTTTCATTTTTCATATCTTATAAACAACTCTTTGATATTCTGTGTACAGGGCTCTTCCTATATAGTCTCAGATGTGGGTTAGCTGGTCAGAGGGTTTAGATGTTTTCATAATATGTTACCAAATTGCTTTTGAAAGCATGAGTATCAGTTTACATCACCAACATTGTGTGTGAAGTCACTTGTTTTTGCTGATCCCTTGCCAGCATTAGTTATTATTACTCTTATCTGCTGCTTGCTTAGTAAAACCAGAGAGGAACCATTGCCTCCCTTCCAGAGCCTTAACACTAGCTGTTGACTTTTCTTCATCTGGGTGCAAATGACCAGCCTGGCCATGTCGGGTGGCTGGGGAGCCAGAGGGAAGAGGTATTATTACATCAGCCTCCATGCGATCCACGGGAAGAAGTAGTCTCTTGGCTTATCTTTGAGATGGGGAATATAAAATAGCAAGACAATGAAACTAGCGTTTCTGGGGAAATGGCACAGACTTAGGAGGAGGGTGATCATGTTGCGGGAGGGCTCGTGCGACCTTTGCTCTGGATGGGCCGTGGTCTGGGTTGTGCTTTTTTTCCACGTCTTACTTGAACTCACCCTTCTTGGGCAGTTTGTTGAAAGAAGCGGAGTTCCATGCCGAGCAGAGGGAGCACGAGTTGAACCGGCGGCGGCAGCTGGGTCTCTCCTCCTCCCACCACTCCCTGGACAACGCTGACTTCGATAACAAGGACGATGATAAGCACGACCAGAGGCTACTCAGTCAATTCGGAATATGGTTCTTAGTAAGATGCCGCCCCCAGTCACTCCTTTGCTTTCCTCCTCCCCACTCCTTGTTATATCTGATGAGGGATGTCTCCTTCTTTTGAAAGGAGACAGCAAACAGTGAGAAATTAACTTTTTGAGTGGGGTGGTGTACTCTGGGAGGTAGTAGCTCTCAGTTCTGTTAGATTTATCCAATAATGCTTATAGGAAGTCACCATGTCCAGACTCATTTCCGGAATCCTGAGAACCTTTCTTTTTAATTATAAAGAAATTTATTTTACAATCAATTTTGAGTACACATATAATTTTATCATTTATTAAGAGGAAAGAGGCTGAATAATAATGAGATGGGTATGCCTGTTAGTTTATATGTAATCAGTTACATTTTGGCCGAATATGTGATATTCCAGGACACAAATCATCTTTGAGGTTTTCAGGGTGGATCAATATTTTAGTATTACAATCATCAATGCTCACTGCATTTGTCTTTAACAAGCAAGAAGGCAGCAAGACCCACAGCGCCAAGGCCTTGCCCGACTGAAGCGTGCCTCCCTCAGGAGACACAGTGGAAGAGTTGCTAGTGCAGGCTGTAAAGCATGGATTCATAATGAGGCCCAGACGATTTATACCTCATCATTTATATGCACAAGGGAAGGGGGTCTTTGTATATTTAAAGGGTAGGTCTATGTACACCAGAGGACTTCTAGGCAGGCTGCTGTGGAGTGAGTGGTTACATTTGAGTCATTCAGTGGAGACCAAGCCTGACAGAGACCCAGCTGAACGAGCCCATTATGCAGAGATGCGTGCTTTTTTTCCTTGTCTGCTAGAGTCAAGGATTGTGTCTCCATAGTGATCATTCTCTTCTATGCTTGCACAGTTTTGAAAAAAAAAAAGACTATCAAATTGGGAACTAATTGTTGATTCTACATGTCTTGCTTTCAAGAACTTATTATGTAGGGACACTGCGGCTCCTTTTGCTGAAAACTCCTAGAAGGGAGGAACAAGGCTTTAATTAACTCACTAATTAATTTTGTATTCTTGGACCCCACCAAGCGCTCAGTAAAGTATTGTTTCTAATGGATAGATGTTTAAAAATGACTTATAATATGGCCAATTGAGAGGGGTGCTAGGGTATCAGAATTACTACTGATGCAAAAGTTTTACCTGAATCTGATCTTTTGAGAACTGAAATGTTTATGGGTATTTTTTAAATTGAAGGTATTAGTGAAATATCATTTCGCTGACTAAATCCTTTGGATTCTTTTCTAGTTCAGGTTACATAATAGAGTTATACTAGGAAAGCAATGCTTATTGGATGCTTAGGGATGTTACTGTGGCAATCCATGCATGCCTTTCGAAAGGACCCAAGTTCTAATAGGTGATAATCATTTGTAACATTCTGATTTTGAATCATCTGGACCCTGCCCCCTCCTTTAAATTTTTTCTTAATCTTTACATGTACTTGTAATAATTTTGTGAAGCGGGTGGGTGAAGCCTGACTGAGATTGGTTGTGCCTACCGCAGGTGAGCCTCTGCACACCCAGTGAGAACACACCCACAGAGAGCCTTGCCCGGCTGGTGGCCATGGTATTTCAGTGGTTTCATTCCACGGCATACATGATGGATGATGAAGTCGGAAGCTTAGTGGAAAAGCTAAAGCCCCAGTTTGTTACCAAGTGGTTGAAGACAGTATGTGACGTCCGCTTTGATGTCATGGTCATGTGCCTTCTTCCCAAACCCATGGAATTCGCCAGGGTAAGTGGAGGTCATCCATCTGGACCTGCTGTGGGGGAGGACTTGGGGAGAAATGCCGCCTTTGACCCTCCCTCTGTCTGTGTCAACAGCCAAAGACAGTTAACTTACCTGGGTGTAGTAGCATCCACCTGTAATCCCAGACGTTAGGAGGCTGAGGCAGGAGGATTGCTATGATGCCCATGGTGGGTTGGGTTACACAGTGAAGTACCAGGCTAGTCAGGGTTACAGTGTGATACCTTGTCTCAAAAATCCAAACCAAATCCACACAAACAAACAGCAAGGGCAGTTAATGTAATACCTGCCTGCAGCTTTGGTGGCATGCCATTTCGGCATTGTTTTGGGAAGAATGGCATGATGGGATAATGAGGTATCTCTAATAACTTATATGTTCATTCTTGGCATGGCTTGTTTTTATTAAGAAATAAATAATAACAATGGTTTTTATGGGGCTTGGGGGCTCAGTTCTTTTCTGGCTTGCAGCCAAAGAGGAGAATTTTGGAAGCTTTATGTGTATTTCTAGATTATGACAGAATGACATGACTCCAAGATACTTTTTTACTATGAGCAATGGATCTTCCCTTGGGCCTGCATATGCCCAGTGGGTCACTAGAAGCAGGTAAAGCATGGTATCTCTAGCCTCATTTTCTATGCCTTCTTTGGGTCAGATATCTACTTGCTCCATTGTGCCTATAGGTGGGTTGTAACAATTATTTAGGCCTCTCAGAGGGTAAAGACACCAAGGTAAAGGCAACTCAAAGGTACTTTCAATAAGTGGTCTGCCACCAGTTTTTAAGGTGCCATATTTTCAGATCTCTGTGATGGTTCCTTGAAGTCTTCAGTAATTACCGCACACCTTCCGGGGACAGTTGAGCTTTGCAGGAGGGCACCCTGTGAGGAGACAGACTGACACCCCTCAGTCAGGACAGGGATTCCACAGGAAACAGACCCCCCCTCGCTTCCAGCATCACAGCTTCATTAGATAATGACCTGGATGCCGATGGAAACTGCCCCCTGATTGCCTCCCTCCCTCTCTTTTGGGGTAATTTTCTCAACAGGAATAATACTCTGTGTGAGCAGGACTGAGATAATGGCCAATCAGACCACAGTTTGACTAAGACTGCTCCGCTGTGTTGACCTCACTTCCGCTTCCCCACGTATCTTCTGAGTTTGCCAGGATTCCGGAAGACAGGCCTCCCCTCTTTGTCTTCCCAGTTTGGTCATCCTGATTATCAAATGCCTTCCTGGTTTCCAGTCGTTGCTTTAATTTCTGGGATGAGTGAGCAGACTGTTTTGCTGGGAACCTCTCCACTCCAGCTTCTCATCTAAGACACTAGTAGCAGTGGAAGTCTACTCCATGACGTTTAAAAACACCAAAAATGGTTCCTAGAACTCTTGGAATCCCTGCTCCTTGCACTGGAGAACAGTTTTCTCCACGTCTCTTCGATTGCTACCAGTGTGGATCACTATTTGCAGATGCTCAGCTAGAAAGAGCCCACATTTCTTCATTACAGTATAATTTGTGCCTAACCAGGAAAGGTGGAGGCCCAGAATCAGTTTTTGGCGGCAATCTGTGATTTTTTTTCAGAGTATTTTCTAGGTTTTATTTTTATTTTAGATATTTTGTTTCCTTTCAAAAAGACCTTGAGATCATCTTTAGTTTAAAACTGTGCTGAAAAGAGACATTTGAGGATAAATCAGAGCACAAACCATCTGCAGGAATAACTGCTTCCAGGATCCAGATGGCTGAGCAGCTACACTGTGCTCCTCTCGTCTTTGGTGCCACCTACTGACTCATTTGTAAAATTGCATTTTTATGTGATGGACAATTTCCAGTTGGAATTCTTTGTGCTGGTGTGCTCCTGTTACTTCCCTTATAGGAAGCGGGTTTGATGTGATTCTGGGAGATAAGAAGTTACGTTGTCAGTAAAACTTTTTCTCTCCCAAAGTGGGCCCTATGTGGGAACCAACGATGATTAATTAGAAGAGAAGGCTCATGGATGAGCATAATGAGGGATGATAAATTCTCCCTGAACTGTTAGAGATTTGAGATTTCCAGACCAAACTTAACATGGCTTTGGATTTTTGAAGCTAAGCGCAAGTAGCGACTTCCCTCGGAGTGGCTGAATTTTCAGAACCCTCTCTTTGGAGGGGGTAAATGGGTGTGCATTTTCAAAATCCTCTGCTTTAGGCAGACACAGCAAGCTCAAACACTTTCGTTTTCCTTCTTGAGCTCAAAAGGTTTCACTTTGAAACAGCCTCTCAGTAGTCTGGAATTTGAGTGTCTCCCCTATCTCGTTCCCGGCGACCTCCTTGAAATTGAACCTGCAACAAAGATGCCAGGCAGACTGTGTGGAGAGCTTTTGTCAGAGCTTACATGATTAGGAGCCCACAAAGGGGCCTGAGGAAGCAAATTCATGAGCAGAGAGCCGCCATTGGATAGGTTGCAGACCTTGTTCCTCAGGTCAAGAAGCCAAGAACGGAGGTTTCTAGATGGTAACAAAGTGAAGATGTTAGTGTCACAAGTGACGCTTGTTTCCCATGAGCAGTGCAAAAGTTATGGGTATTTGGTGCATTTCGCGAGGGACTTGAACTGCTGTAGATAAATCTTATGAAGCTTGAGTCATTCAGCTTTGGCTTGTGGGCCTTGGGGCAAGACTACTCAATATTAAAAAAAAAAAGAAACTTTTATTTATTTGTTTTTGTGTGGTGGGGGAGGGGTGTACATGCAAAGGTGCGCGCGCATATGTGAATGTGTGTGTGTGTGTGTGTGTGAGTGTGTGTAAGTCCAAGGACAACTTGTTGTAGTTGGTTATCTCCTTCCTTTACCATGCTGGTCTGAGACATGGAGCTTAGCCTTTGGTATGGCAGCAGACACCTTTACCTGCTGAACTATCTTGTTGACCCCAAAATATAGTCTTAGTAAGGATCTGGACAACTGATTTTACTTCTCTGTTGACGCTGGCCCAGGACGGTGACAGAATATTTAGAAACAGACTATGGAGGTGGCTACGTGGTGGAGTGCTTACCAGGCAAACATGAAGACCTGACTTCAAAGCACTGAAGCCGATGTGAAAAGCCACATGTGGCCATGTATACCCCTGTAACTTGGAAGACAGGGTTTCTCCATGTAACCCTGCCTGTCCTGGAACTCTCTCTGTAGACCAGTCTGGCTTTGAACTCAGGCCTGTCTCTGCCTCCCAAGTGCTGGGATTAAAGAAGTTTGCTACCATGCCTGCTAGACCTTAGTCCTTCTTTATTTAAAAAAGACTGTGGCCGAATATGAGGAGTTGAGAGAAATAACAAGCACTCTGTACCACGGCGCTATTCATGAAGGAAAATCTGCAGTGCTGAGTGTGTCAGTCCGGGGACAGGAGCAACTGCACGCTGATCAGCTTTAGAAAGAGTGATTTTTCACTGTTGTTCATCACAGTAGGAGGAGAACGTGGGAATCACAATTTTTATGGGCTCTGGAAATCTACGGCAGAATAATTCAACTTTAGTTCATGATCAGTATCTGGACCTCCCTGTAACTGCGTCTTCTTTTTGTTATGGAGTTTAGCATGGAGTCCTCAAAAGAAGAAACACAAAGGGCCAGTAAACACTTTAAAAAGCATTCAACAGCCCCAGTCATTATGGAAATGTGGATTCAAACTAATTTTGATTCAGTCTTTCTGGATATTGTAGTCCACACCTTTAATCCCAGCAGCTGGGAGGCAGAGGCGGGTGGATCTCTGTGAGTTCAAGGCCAGCCTGGTCTACAGAGTGAGTTCCAGGACTTTCAGGTCTACACAGAGAAACCCTGTCTTGAAAATAAAAAAAGATCCAGTCTCTCACCAATCAGAATGGCCATCATCAGGACTATAAGCGGCAACAAATGCTGGCATGGATGTGGGGACAAGGGAGCCCTCGTGCGTTGTTGGTGGGGCTGGAAGTCAATGTAGCCTCTTTGGCGATCTGTCTTGAGGTTTCTCAAAAACGAGAAATAGAATTACCAGCTGACACAGCTGTACAGCTGCTGGGCATTTCCCCGAAGGACTTCACGTCTTCCTGCAGAGATACTTCTCTTTGCACTAATGGATCTTAATGGTGACTTGAAGATTCTCAGCGAGCTCACTCTGAAGACCGTTGGGCTGTGACTCCTAATAGGCCTGTCCCCTTCTAAGAAGCCCTTGGATGTAATTGTAAGGAGCATGCTTCTTTTTTTGCCAGGTTGGCGGATACTGGGACAAGTCCTGCAGCACAGTGACTCAGTTAAAGGAAGGTCTGAACAGGATTCTCTGCCTGATTCCCTACAATGTGATCAGCCAGTCCGTGTGGGAGTGCATTATGCCAGAATGGCTGGAGGCCATCCGGACGGAAGTCCCTGACAACCAGTTAAAGGAATTCAGGGAAGTATTAAGGTGGGTAAGTAGTTTGACAAAGTCACTAATCGTATTGCTATCTGACAGCCACAGAGCATGTGCTGTGTGCCAGGCACTCTGCTGATCATCTTAACATGGTCCGTACAACTCACTAACCGTCCTGTGGAGTGATGTGAAGAGCTCAGGCGAAATGCGCCAGAATCTGAGCTGAGAAAGTGTGAACCTATTCAGAAAAAGTTTTGTTCTCATGGAGCAGTAATTTACATCATTACCTTTGCTTATTTTCAGATATGGTTGGTGGGATATGTTGGGAGAACATGTCTTTAAATCCTGGGATAGTTTCTTCTGTTAATTCCCATATGGGGATGAACGCTATTGTAATGTTATCAAGCCATAAGGTCGTTTCTATTTAGTGATGGAGACTCACCTCTTAAAGTGGTGAAGCTTACGAGTGCCCGATGAGAACACAAGGCAGTTAACCTAAAGGCCTTAGCTCCCTGAGGTTCTAGTTATGAATACTTCCGTGGCACCAGGCGTCTTCGGAGTGTGCCCATCGGTCACTTGCTTCTGTTGCTCTGCTTTGCAGCAAAATGTTTGACATAGAGCTGTGTCCTCTGCCATTTTCCATGGAAGAGATGTTTGGTTTTATCAGCTGCCGGTTTACAGGATACCCTTCCACGGTGCAGGAGCAAGCCCTACTCTGGCTTCACGTGAGTTGAACAAAGCAACCATTTTGAGCAGTCTTTTGGCCACCGGGCTTTAGATGCCTAGGGGACAGGGGAAGAACTTTGACAGAGACCCTAAACCTTTGTGCTTATGGAAGTGTGCTGCAGGCTAGAGTCACATGTGCGGAGATAAGTCACTAAATCTCAGATACATGTAGCTGTAGCTGTAGTGGATAAATGTATTCGGTAAGATTATCAAACTCATAGGGCCTTTTAGGCCTTGTGTTTGGCTAGGTGTCCAGGGCTCGGAGAAATTACCTTTGCCTGGAAAGATTGAGAAGTACTCAGGGAAGGAATGGTTTGTGCTGTACTTTCAGCCCGGGATGACTTCCTCTTCTGTCTCCATCAAAGAACACAATCTTTCAAAGCCTGCCTCACAAATTACCTCCTCTCGAGTTTACTGTAGCTCTCAGTCCACCCAGGTCATTCCTTCCTGTAGCATCCCACAGGCTGTCTTTGGGAATTCTTCCCTTTCTAATCGTTATTTTTTTGGGGGGAGGGTGGGGGTTTTCCTTCTGATTACGAACCCCGTAAATTCAGGGACCACATATTATTTTTAACTTTATAGCTACCCAGGTTTTTTCTCCTGGCATTTGGATAGGCATTTTATTTAATAAACACTCAGTTTAAAAAAAATAAAAATTGTGACATTGAATACCCTCCCATGAAGTTTAAACATTTTGACAAAATGAGAGCAGATCCATAGTTTAATTATGATTGCAGAAACATTTTTAAAGTTTGCTTTTTGTGGTGCTGAGGATCTAACTTAGGGCCTTCTTCATTGCTCTGAGTGCCGGTGCTGCAACTGAAGGTTTCAAAGTACTGGCCTGGTACTTTGGGAGGGTGCATTGAAGAGAATGGACAAGCCAGGGTTCAAATCTGACTCACAATAATGAGCTGTGGAAACACTTGCTGATCTCTTGTGTACAGCTGGATAAAGGCTGGGTTAGAAACTTTCTCATTCTTTCTTCCTCTAAGTAACTGACAGTTGGGGAACAGCCCCAGTAATTAAACCCAGCGAAAGTGGCAGTCGTTCCCAGAAAGCCATAAAGGGAGATCTAAGAGGAGAGGAGGGTGGATTCATTCTGTCTGAAGAAAGGAAGCATGGATCACCAGAGATCATTGCAGATGAGGTTCATTTGCCCCAAGAGGACGTGAGCTTGCACAAGAAAGCAAGAGAGCATGCAGCGTTCAGTCAGAGTGGGAGTGGGCCAGAGCGAGGGCTGCAATGATGCTTGATGAGGAAAAGGTATTCCATAGTGCATGGGAGAGAGGAGGACACAGCATCAGGGGAGACAGTGGAAAGAATACAGCAGCTTACTGTACAATGGGGAGGGGAAAATGGAAATTCCAAAGATGACTGACTTCCTGGGTGTGGAAATGGCTGTGCTCATATGCCTATGCTAACTGTCCTTACATTCAGTAGTTTACATAGAGAAAATTAAGTTTAGTTTTCTGAGTTTGAAAATTTACTTTTTTGGTTTTGTTTGTATGTGTGATTTTTCCCTCAGGTGCTATCGGAGTTAGATATCACAGTTCCGCTTCAGCTCTTGATAAGTATGTTTTCTGATGGTGTTAATTCTGTTAAAGAATTGGCAAATCAAAGAAAATCAAGAACCAATGAACTGTCAGGGAACTCCGCAGGACGAAGGGTAATTATTGACATGACTGTTCTTGTCCTACTTGTTAAGACTTGGGAAACCCTTGCCAGCTATTCTGGCCTCCAAAGTAGCATCATTAGAAATCTCTTTGGGAAGATTGTATCATGTTCCATTCCATTAATCTTTTAATTACATTAAATAAGAAAACATTTGTTAAAGACAGACTTGATATAGCCTTTAATCGGTAAGTTACTGTTTTCATTTCTTTTTAATTTAATTTTGCCTTCTCTTACCATTGAGAGAATGAGAGTAATTTTTTTCCTGCTTATGTTCTTCCTCTGGGGGTAAGACATTTCCTGGTAAATAGGAATTCTTTTCTAGTTACCGAAGATCAGTATTTCACTTTGAGGGAGGAATTGGGGATGACTTTGTTTGTTTTGTGTTTGGAGAAGACATGGTCAATTGGTGAGTACTTTAAGTGATACCATGTTGTAAATCTTCTGAGATCTTTTCATTGAATCTTTGTGAGTGAGAAAAATGCCTAAGAATGGCTGGTGTGCTTTGTAACATGTCCATGGAGGACCTGAAGGACTTTCTATAGGTGTAGGGATGTTCTTAGACCATGAGCAGTTCCTAAGGGGTGAAGGACCTCAAGTGTCTGCATGGCAAGCTTGTCTTCAGAATGCTCCCCAAGTCACACTGACGTCTGGGGATCAGAAACCCTAATGAGGTCATGGGATCATAGGTTGTACTCAGTGGGTTTTTTTTTCTTTGAAAATGACCATTGCCTACCTGTCTGGTAGGAATCAGTGGCCCACCTTGTTTTCTTCCTTTTGCAAATCAAAGGTTGTATAGTAAGCTCACAGCCTTTCACTCTGTGTTACGTTCACACTGAACATTATTGCAGAGTTGTAAGAACCCATCATCCTCATTTTTACAGTTGCTGAAACTTAAGTCCAGTGAAACGACACTATAAATGTGCGTTCTGATTCATACGGGGTAATCTTCTTTACCTGGTGTTCATTGTGCTTCCTCATCTCCAGAATGGTCCTTATGTGATGAAATGGCAGCTGAGCATGACACGCAGACATGCCAGACAGGACTCCACTGCAGAATTTATTGCTCTTAGTAAAAAGGGGAGAGTCTAGTGGGGATTCTGCTGGTGGAGTGATGAGAGTGGTTAAAGACACACAAGGATGATGAAGCACCCTCACCCAGTGATATTAGCTCAGCTGCAAACCACTGTACCTGTGGGGCTGAAGGATTCAGAACTCCAGCAGCCTTCATGGAGCTGGAACTCCACTAGATGACTGACCGCGGTCACCATAGAGTGGTGACCTCAGATGCACTGCAGGCAGATGTGGCAAGAAATGTTTCTGCCTCTGATGTCTGCAGCCTTGGAGCTCTTCTGGTGCCCACCACTGACTGAGCCCGCCTGGACACCAAGCAGCAGTGGGGCAGCTGAGAGACAGTCAGGGGTAGAGTAGAAAAGCTCCATGAGGACCTTGGGAGGGGCTTGGCTGGGTACATGGGAAGCAGCCAGCACCGCAGGTCCATTGTATCTTTTCTCATGAGAGTTTGATCATTATAATCTCAGGGGTCATTCCAAAGCCCTTCCAGGCTAGAAGTCTACATTTATAATTTTAAAAATTATCTTAAAATATTTTACCTTTATATTTTCTCATTTTCAACCAGTTTTCAGTAGTTTAGCCACTGTAGATTATTCTGGCAGCATTTGATAGGATGAAAATGACGGCGGGCACCTTCATTTTTCAGGATCCCAACTCATTTCCAGACTATGGAAATGTGGGTGTTTTCCTTCCTTGCATACACATTTTATGGGGATATATCATGTCTGGAGGTACAAATAATTTGGGGGAAGCCAGTATGATAGCAGGAGATACCTTCCCTGGGGCCCTCACACACCAGGGAGAGCTCTTGGAGCCTTCATGAAGTCATTTGTGTTTGCTGGTGTGCTTTCTTCCAGGTGAGTGTCGCCTCTGATCCTGGTCGACGAGGTCAGCACAATATGTTGAGTCCGTTCCATAGCCCCTTCCAGAGTCCGTTCCGGAGCCCCATGCGTAGTCCATTTCGTAGCCCTTTCAAGAATTTTGGGCACCCAGGAGGAAGGACTATTGATTTTGACTGTGAAGATGATGACATGAATCTAAATTGTTTCATCCTCATGTTTGATCTTCTCCTAAAGCAGGTAGTAGAGTATGAGATTCCTTTAGTTCCCAGGTTAGGTCCTGTCCTAGTGATTCTGTCTATTGGGTGGGCCTCTTTGCTCTCATTGATGCAGGGCAACATCAGACTCTGAGAACCTCCTAAGGAGTCTAAACGACTTATGTGACTATCTGCAGGGTTACTGCTATTGTCAGGAAGGTGAATGCAGACTTTTGTAACAATGGGGATAATTTAAGTATGTTTAATAAACTGATTTCAGAAGGGAATTTTAAAAGTTGAAAAGGCTCTGATGAGAAGGACATTTCCTCATAATTTAAAATTTTGAAATTCTTTTGGATTTACAGAAAATTAAAAGAATAATCCAAAGAATCCTCAACACCCTGCTCTGAAATTCTTTAGATGTTGTTGACCCCACTTTCTTAATGAGTTGTTGTGAGACTAAGCTGCAGGCTTGGTATCTGTCCCCACACTCCAGAGCACTCAAGTCAGACAGCGTTACTGTCTAACTCACAGAAACTTTTGTTTTAGAATTAATATAAAAACATTTCTATCAAAACAAAAAATAAACTCAGCCAAATTTAAAAATTATTTACTTATTTTGAGTGTGCATATGTGTGGGGATATGTTGCCTACATGTGTATTTAAAAAGACACATCTTTTTAAACTCATCTCTCTGTATAATTTTACACATTTAAATAATGTTGTTTCTCACCTGCTGTCCAGATCTTGGTTTCTAAGTGCTATGATCCAAGGAAAGGAGCCAGGGTTCCTTAGAGAAATGGCCAGTCCCAAAGTTGAGACAAGGGAGAGTCTGGAAAATCTCACAGTGGCAGAAATTAAGGAACTATTTTAAAAGATTGTGGAAGGCTAGGGATGTAGCTTACTGGTAGAGCGGGACCTCTGGATGCAAGGGTTTGAGTCCTGATACCACAAACAAGAAAGAGAATGGTATGGACGTGTTAGAAGAACACAGAGCCAGTTTGAAGGAGATGGCACTAACCACACATGGAGTAGCCTGAGCTGCAGAATAACTAATCTTAGCATTTGACTGCACAGGCACAGGAATAGTCAGATGAACAGCACAGTAGAGAAGGAGCAATGGCTCCTCTAGTGGGAGACTACACAACAGCAAGTATGGGGGTGGGGGATGAATTTGGAATATGGCCATTTGAAGCCATTGCAATCGTAACTGATTCAGGCATCCACCAGGTTAAAACCAGTAGCTGAGAGTCTGATAAGAAAGAAGAAATCACACAGGCCATGTACTAATTACAGAAGGGAAAGTGGACCCTCCCTTAGCATCTTCAGGAGATTCCAGAACCATTCACAGACACCAAAATCCATGGATGTTCAAGTCTCATATAGGAAATGACCAGGATTTGTAAACAACAGGACCATAATGCATCACATACATCCTGTGCTTTAAATCTTATCTCTGCTGCTTGTAACACCTACTACAATGTGAGGGTCATAGGAATAGCTGTTACACTGCATGGTTTAGGCAAGAAAAAGATATGTCTGTACGTGTTCAGAAAAGATGCAATGATCTTTTCCAGCCATTTTTGTCCTTGGCTATGGTTGGATTTGCAGCAATTGAGCCCAGGAGTACAATTCATCATTATAGTTACTTTCTAGTAGAGAAACTGAGGCGATCACAGGGTCCCATCAGTAATTCTCCCCCGTGCTTCCTGATATGAAGTTTTTAAAGAGTGTTTAATTGTGTGCACGTGTCTAGGTGGGGATGCAGTGTGAGTACAGGTGCTCCTGGAGCCCACAAGAGAGCACTGGGTCCCCTGCTGCTGGAGTTACAGGCAGTTGCAATCAGCCTGACACCGGTGCTGGGAACCGAATTCAGGCCCTCTGGGGAAGCAGCAGTGCACTTAAATGCCGAGCCACCTCTCCAGCCCCTGCCTCTTGATGCAATAACCAGAGAGGATATAATATCACATGTGTGAGCTTCCCCCACCCCAATGTGTGGCTCAAATCAGTTCATGTGCAAAAATAAAACAAATTCTATTTGAGATACATTTTACAAAATAATAGAATATTAATATTATAAAGTATATTTTCAGAAAATCAGGGGCAGGAATAAAAATGAGGTAGGAGCTGTTCTAGACAATGGCTGAAGGGCTGGGGGCACAGGTCAGGGGCACAGTGCCTACCTGGCTGTGTGAGAAGTGTGCAGTTACCAGCACCACAGGGATGAAAAGTCACCGTCTCCACCAGCACAATGGCACCTGTTTTTAATTCTAACACTTGAGAGGATGAGACAGGAGGATTGCCACTAGTTCAAGGTCAGCCTGGTCTACATAGTGAGTACTGAGCCGGATAGGGCTTTACAGTGAGACCATATTTNNNGGAAGGGAGAGAGAAACTGGAAAACAGAACAAATTAAGTAATCTTGGATTGTTTTAGAATAAAAAACATACAAACAAACAAATCAGGCCATGGAGACTAGAGAGATAGTTCCTTGGTTAAGAACACTGTCTGCTCTTCCAGAGGACCCAGGTTTGAATCTAAATACACGGTGGCTCAGAACCATCTCTAATGACACACATAATTTTAAGGGTAATCTGTATATTTCATTTTGTATTTATACTATTTTTAGATGAATGTTAGAAAGCAGTGTGTCTTCATGGCTTTTAAACATATATTGTTTTAAAGGAATTTAATTATCGACAAGCATTAAGCCAAGAGAATGCTGGATTAAGGACGAAACTCTGTCTTCTTTCTCTTCCTTCCCCTCTTTCTTTCTCTGTCCTTTGGTGTGTCTTTCAGATGGAGTTACAAGATGATGGCATCACGATGGGTTTGGAGCACAGTTTGTCAAAGGACATTATTTCTATCATCAACAATGTCTTCCAGGCCCCCTGGGGGGGCTCCCACAGCTGCCAGAAGGACAAAAAGGCGAAGGAGTGTAACTTATGCCAGTCTGGTATCCTCTGCTACCAGCTTGCTTGTGAACTCCTGGAGAGGCTAGCTCCCAAAGACGAAAGCCGGCTCGTGGTAAGCAGCTGAAGAAATGAGATGGCTTATGATAAGCAAAGCCAGAGTGATGGGGCTGTTTAACTGTTGTCTAGGACAGGAGATGGGGACACAGGATACAGAATTGTGTTTAAGTGGTTAACGTTGAATGGTAGCAGCTCCGTTCACAGAGTTTTCACAAACACGGAACATTACTGGTACCCCTAAAGGACTTTTATCACTCAGTTATGTTTATGACGTTTAAATAATAATGGACACAGTAGTTAAACAATTAAATATGAAGTAGATTGTGATGGATACGGATCCAAGGAACTCACCAGTTTCATCAACAATGAAGAAAACCTATTCTCTTTTCCGCTTATGTTTATGCTTTGCTATCAGGAAAAGCCACATAAAGAACTGACCTCTGACGGATGCCACATTTCAGTGACTCCATACTTTAGCTGTTTCCTGTATAGCATACTTTAAAGGGCACACACAACACCAAAATATCCTTAGGCCATCAGAGGTAGATGAAGCAGAGTTATCCGAGCTACCATTTCTTCTGCTTCTTCAGAGATTGCTTAGGGTCAAAAGTTACTTCTCTAAAAAGATCTAACACTTTTTGAAGTATCACACATAAGCTATAAACTGTACCTTCAGCGGCAGTCTGTTGACCTTCTTAGTCCTGTCTTAATATAATATTATGTCTTTTAACACAGCCATTGGGAACTTCCTGTAAAATACTCTCCCCACCCCCATTGTCTTTAACTACTGCCCATTGTCCACCACTCTGAACTTAAATGTTTTTCATTCCTCATGCAAGTGAGAATAGGTTACATTTGCTTGATCTGCTTCGTTTATTACCAAAACATAATGTCTTCCAGGTTCATCCTTGTCAACTTGTCAGCATATAATACAATGTAACTGAAAAACAACCAAACCAAACCAAAATAAAACCAGCCACCAAAACAGATGGTGAGGCAATAGAGATTGAAGCCAAGGAATCTAGGCAGGGTCTGTCTGGAGGTATAGCTCAGTGGTAGAGTGTTTGCCTAGCATGCACATAAGCCCTGAGTTCTATCCCCAGCCCTGCTAAAAACAAAACAGCTGAGAGTGACTTAGGACATACTTAAGTAAACAGAGAACCACAAGTCAGTGTGATGATTATCACAGAAAGATATAAACAGAGTAGCTCTGGGGGCCTAGGAGAGGGACTTTGGGACCAGCCTCAGGGTGATGGGACCAGGAGTCCTTTGAGGGATATGAGCCCTGAGTTTATAGCTTCAGTAAAGCTGAAGACAGGAAAAGAATTCAGACTTAGAGAATGTCACCCAAATGATACATGGGGTTAATTTGTTAGTGAGGAAGCTCTAATCACCTTTTAAAAGACCCACCTGGTCCCGCCTCAATATTACAACAGGGACAATCTCAACAGGGCTTAGAGGGAACAAACTGGCACACAGCTTGACTGCCCAAGAAGAGCTGCCCTGCATCATGAGTGGTGTGTCTCATGCTTAAGAGAAAGCTTGGAAAGAAAGAGATGGTTTGTAGTAATATACTCTAACTCTGGGAAGAACCAACTATTCATATTCAGAGGGGAAAAGAGAAGAAGAGAGGACAAAAGGTAAATCTTCAAAAACAGGCCAGAGTCATGCGAGAAGACCAAGGAGAGCAATAATGAAGAAATCAAGGCAGGAGGCAGTGCCCACCAGGAGGGAATACTGAACCCTACATTCCAAGGAGAGGAAAAAGAAAAATGCCCTGGGAATTCTGCATTTGGAGGGTCCTTTGAGCCCTTGGAAATGGTGATAGTAGTGTACAGTTTGAAAACAAGCCCCCTGAGGAAATGTCTCTACAACTCATAGGCGTCTCTGTAGAGGATGATGTGTAAGGGACGGAGGTCATGGGGTTGTCTTGACCTCTCATCCCAGCTGGTTTGGGCCATCTAAGACAAAGAGGAAAATTAAGCATAAATGTAGAGAACCTGAGCCACTCCAAACAATCCTTCATGTCTCTAATGTTCTCATGATGATCTAAACCTTAATATAGATTTGGAGATGAAGCCAAGGGTTCTGTTTTTCTTTGAAATTTAGCTGGAAGAGAAGCTCTCCTGAGCATGGTTTCCATCACCTGAACTGAACATCTTAGGTCTCCCCTCCTCTTCCTGGGTAAAGCAGAGGACACAGTGAGATGAGCACATGGAGGAAGGGCTGGCAGAAGGCCTGGGCTAGTTTTCAAGGCTGGTAATGCCAATCCGGTCACGGTACCAGGTTTGTGGATTCCTGGTGCTTGTAGATAAATCAGCAATCGGCAGACGACTATCCATATGAGACCCAGTTTACAATGTGACTGGCTATCTTGTTTAGAGGTAGCCTAGGAACAGAGCCAGCCTCCTTAAACCTGTGAAACTGGCAAAGGTATTTTTCAGAGACCTTGACCAAGTTCATTTTCCCTGTCAGTTAAAGAATTGAAAGGCAGAAAAATTCTCCTGTGCAGCAGGTGACAACAGGGGAGGTCTCAGACACAGGAGACAGAACCAGCAGGGAGAGAAAGGCTTTGCTAGAGGTGAGGAAACAATCAACGCATACATACTTCCTCACCCTCTCCTGTGTTCTCTCATGCTTCCCCACCCTCTCCCATGTGCTCTCTCTCTCCCCCTACACACACACACACACACACGCATGCACACGCACATGAACACACGCACGCACGCATGCACACACAGAGAGAGAGAGGCACACACACAGAGACGCAGAGATAGACAGAGCGAAGGAGAGGCTTCATGAGACACACATAGATAAGACAGAGGAAGGCTTGTGAGGGTCAGAGCTCCAAGGGTCTTTGAGGGATCTGCCCTCTCTCATATAGGGTTAGTCAGTTTGAACCAAGGAAAGCTGATGCTTCTCAAACTGTCCTGTTCAGGCCTTGAACTTGTCCAAGTGGCCCACAGCAGGGAGGCCTAGTGGGAGCAAAGAAGCCCACCTTCAGGCCATTGTCTCTAGTTATGAGTATGATTCCCATCTTTATTATCCGTTAGCAGCCCCTTTTCTCTCTGCTTGTCTGTGATCTGTCTGATCCCTAGTCCCACCCCGTCAGCCATTGTCTTAATACTACTTTCCTTCTGATGTCCTTTACTGAACCTTTGTCTATTTGTTTTGAACTAGCTGTCAAACAATTCTTTAAGAATAATTGTTGGTTAAAGTATTAGTAAAATTAAAGGATAATTTCCAAAGAGACTATTTAAAAATGACACTGGGAAGAAAAAGAATAGAATAGTTACACTTTAGATAATTAAATAATAGTCACACCTCATGTATTCCTCCACCTTGCTCTTTGAAATAGGGTCTTGCTATGTAGTCCATGCTGGCCTTGAACTCTGGCTCATCCAGCCTCTGCCTCCTGAGTGTAGATCATAATACACTCTTTAAAAAGAACTTTCTTTTCTCTTCACTTCCTGCTTTTGCATTTTGTTTTACACATGAAATATATTATATATATAATATATATGAGTGCTGCTGGCATATGAACATTATTTTGCAACCAACAAATCTCCAGGACTTATTTATTTATTTTGGTTTTTAGGGATAGTGTTTCTCTGTATAGTTTTGGAGCCTGTCATGGAATTCATTCTGTAGACCAGGCTGTCCATGAACTCACAGACATCCGCCTGTCTCTGCCTCCCGAGTGCTGGGATTAAAGGCGTGCACCAATCTCCAGGACCTTTAACAGTTGCCCACCTCTCTGTCCCCAGCTCCTACTAACCGTTTCTATGACACTGACTATTGTAGATGTCTAAGTGAGTGCCTACAGCATTTGTCTCTTGTGATTGGCATCATGTCCCCAAGCTTCCTCTGAGGTATAGCATGCATTAGTATCTCCCTGTAAAGCCTGAGTAACAACCCGTTGTGTGGATAGACATTTTGTTGATCCATCTGTCTGTTGATAAGATACTTGAGCTGTATACCTTTGCTTTCTTTAACTCACATGTTATAGCAACTTCTTGTTCCTAAAACATAGATTCAACCAGAATTGACATCATGTCTAAAAACATTAGCTCCTAAATAAGATGTGAATGGGATGCTGATTTCTGGGACTAAAGAAAGGTGGGGGAGCTGTCCAAGGAGATCAGGCAATGGTTTCGATGTTCTATTTTCTTGTACCTAATGAAGGCAAATCTTTCATCAGCCGCCGCAGCACACCTCTCAGTAGCATGGATATAAGTGTTGGTGCAGGCTCTTCTCTTGGCCGGCACAAAGTTGGGTAGAAAAGGCTGATCCACCTTTGCTGACTTAAACCAAGCTGTTCTTTATGGCCCCTCACATAGCCACTTGTATCTATTGCAGGAGCCCACAGACAGCCTTGAAGATAGCCTCCTTTCTTCCAAGCCAGAGTTCATTATAGGGCATGAGGGAGAGGAGGAGGAGAACCCAGCAGCCAAGCATGGAGAGAATCCAGGCACCCGTACAGTGCCCTCAGAAAATGCTGGTAGGTGAACTTGGCTGATGGGAGTACGGGATGTGCACTTTCTGGTTTATACAACTTCAGCAACTTGGAAAAGTCTAATGCTGCTTCTTTAGTGTAGATTGTACAGATAAAGCATTTCCTACCATGCTAAGAAGGAATGCCAACCCCCAAGTGTCTTCCTGGCCCCAGGATCTTGTTACGAGCAGAAACTCATCCTGGTATATAGAGCCCTAATGTGAAGTTTACATAGTGCGCTAAGTTCTCTGTGCAGAAGAAACTGAGAATGGCCTTGGTGGAGGATGCTAACAGTCTCGATAGCCACTTGGGGCATGTAGTCAAAGTCAAATGGATAGAGGCAACAAAATCTGTGTCCACACAGCATCTGCATCTTGGGAGATCGGCCAAGAACTAAACAGATGCACCCTACCTAGCTGCGTTCCAGGGCTGGTCATCCCTTGTGGTTGGAAGGATGGCTTCTTTATAATTCCTTAAATGCTATTGATGTGTGAACTGAGTACCCCAAGATGGCAGACTGAATGAAGAATCATTCCTTACCTCCTCACACTCAGACAGAGTTAAGATGTTCCCTTATGCATGGGAAAGCCTCGTCCCTAGATCTGAATGAAGATGCTGTGTGGCTTGTTACGGACCTGGGACAGATTTGGGCTACCTTTAAGAATGTCTACTTCTACTATCTTAAACTGTCTTGCTCCTGGAAGTTCTACTCTGGAATCAGGAAACATGGGCTTTATTTGGTGAACGGCAACCATTCTTGGAGGCTATCTTCTATGGCTCATGATAATTACATTATCACTAAAAAATCCTTGGTCTAACTAACTGCTTCTGCACGGATGGATGCTATAAATGGTTAATAGACTGACTCTCTGACTCACATTAATTCTATTGAAAACTAAGCTGGAAGGAGGTGATGTGTTTCATTGGTTCTGTGTAATAAAGGCTCCATGTTCCTTCCTCTGTAACCTCCTCCATCAGGGTGGGAATTGGTGGGAAAATGAAGGCAAATGATGAAGCTCCCCATCCAGCTTCCACTACAGTGCTCTGTCTGTCCTATGTAATCTCTCTCTCTCTCTCTCTCTCTCTCTCTCTCTCTCTCTCCATATATATATGTATACACACACACACACACACACACACACACACACATATATGCATGTGTGTATGTGTATCTTCGACAATCAAAAACCAAAGCCCAGGCAGGCCAAGTGACTTGCCTATGGTCCAATGACTTGTGTAATTTATTTATTACATACACTCGATATGTATACAAAAAAAACAAACGTGGGCAGGGCCAGAGAATTAGGAAATCAGACACTGTAGGGTTAGTAGAGGCAGGAGCTGGAACCCAGGCCTCCTGGTTTCTTAAAAGCAATGGCCTTGCTTTATGGTTGCAGCTGCTGGCACAGCTGGAGTTGTGTTTCTATTGAGCTTTGTACCTAAGGGAAGCAAAGACTTCACTCAGGATCTAATAATTTGTGGTCTTTCTGTGGAAACAGTTTTATTTCATAGCACACAACTCAAGTAATTTTCACTTCTTTTTGTTATTTTTGAGATAGACGTACACTATGTAGCTCAGGCTGAACTAGATACAACACACCATGTATCCCAGGTTTGGTTTTGAATTTGCATTAATTCTCCTGCCTCAGCCTTCTAGTTCATTGGTTCTAGGACAAGAGCCTCCTTCTTTGTAAGCACCCAGGCTCTGATATAAAATGGTATAGTAATCATTCATAACTTATACATGTCCTCCCATTTATTTTAAACTATTCTCAGATGACTTATAATGCTTAAGTTTGTTTTGCAGTACTGGGTGTTGAACCTAGGGCCTTGTGCCTGCAAGGCAAGTAAGTGCACTATCATTGAGTTACTCTAAAGCCCCGTGTTGTTTACAGAATAATGGCATAAAAAACATCTGTGTGCATTCAGAGCAGAAGCAGCCCTGCTCTCCAGTGAGCCTCACTTTGCTGAGTCTGCATACAAAGACGCGGTGGTTACAGAGGCCTCTATGTTCTTCCTTACGAAGTTGGTCAAATTCTGCCTTTTAAAACATTTGCCTGGGCCTGGAGAGACGGCTCAGAGGTTAAGAGCACTGACTGTTCTTTCCGAGGTCCTGAGTTCAATTCCCAGCAACCACATGGTGACTCACAACCATCTGTAATGAGATCTGGTGCCCTCTTCTGGCGAGTAGGCATACATGGAGACAGAACACTTTGTACATAATAAATAATAAATAATAAACCTTTAAAACAACAACAACAACAACAAAACATTTACCTCCCCCTGGGTCCCGCTTCCAGGCTCCTGTTACAGCCTCGACCTCAGCCCCAACCTGATTTCCTCCTTTTGTCTTTTGCCTCCTTGTGAGATGCTGTTGTAAACTCACTCCAAAAACCAAAAACCAAAACCAAACCAACTCACTTCTGAGTATGTCTGTAATGCTTGCATGTTCTGAGGCAGGAGGATCATGGATTCTGAGTTGTTCTGAAGTACATTGTGAGATTCTTATATAAAACCCCAAACCAAAATGGATGAAACAGAATAACGTGTGTCTCCTGTAACATTTTCCTAGACCAATGTTCTCTGCCACTCAGAAACTGGTACTGCCTGTGCCCTGTGGCCATCGGTGGTGGTCCTGGGCTCTTGCTCAGGGAACCTTGGTGCTGCACAAATGGACTCAGCAATTTCCACATCCTTTTCGTGTTTCTTCTTTCTGCATTTTGCAAGAAGGATTTCTCGTAGACATGCTATGTCTACCGCCAAAGTTGTATGTTCACTTTCACACCAACCATAACAAAGCTGGGCACTAATAACAGTGTATAAAGTGCCTTTGAGTAGATCACCATGAAACTGACTGGAGGATTTGGCTGTCATTGTCTCTGGTGCTAGGAATTGCCACAACTTACAGTGGCACATTATTGGGCCCATCTTGCAGGAGTTTAAAAAAATACATTATTTTTATTAACTCTGAAATTTCTTACCATGTATTTTGATCACATTCATCCCTCCTCCCTATAACTCCTCCCAAACCCATCCCCAACCTCCCCATTGCTCCAACTTGTTTTTTTACTATCCCATAGACTCCAGTTTGTGCAGGGCATGTACTCATGTGTGTGAGACCATCTACTGGCAGGACAGACTGCCAAGGACCACACTCTTCCAGAAAACTGACTCTTCCTCCTGCCCAAAGCCATCAAATGTCACAAGCTCCTTAGCTGGGGTGAGGGTCTTGAGCTCCCCTCCTCCCTCTGTGTTATACTGTTCCACTTGTTTTGGTATCTGGCTTACCTGGTAACCTGAGCTTGCCTGTATGAACACTGTAGTGTTGCACTGTTGTAGCGGCAGAGATTAGAGAGCCTCCCAAGAAGAGACATCCAGGAGCAGTGTTTGCATTTGGAAACCATCTTCTGTTTCAGAGGCCGTGTTTGCCGGTCTGTATCATAACCTTTCCTTAGGAGCTCATCAACCTCTTCCATACCTTCCTGTCTCCTTTTAATTATGAGGGCACGCCGTCCCAGTCCCAGGTCCCTTCACCCACAAGAGCACAGGTGGAGTCTGGGGTGGTTCAGGCAGCCAAAGACACTGGGCTAACATGGAAGATCTGCCGTGAAAAATGGAGGCTGAGAATCTTCGATTTAGAAGGTTTCCTCTATTTCCTCATAGAAGGGCACATGCTAAGGATCCCCCCNCATTTACAGGGTTTTGCTATGTAGTTCTGACCGTCCTGGTACTCACTATGAAGACCAGGCTGAACTTGAACTCACAGAGATTTACCTGCCTCTGCCTCCCAAATGCTGGGATTAAAGGTGTGATCTACCACACCAAGTAGGCACATGATAATATTAAAAAACCAAGTGAAAGCATTCTACAAACATGTAGTGCATTCTCTACCCTTTTACCCCTCTCTGGTTCCCTGATCTTAATGAACTCATGAATGATGGGAGGGAAGGAGCTGGGCTAACCTTTGTGTAATTGTGTTTTCATAGCAATAAAGAACGATACAGAAAGAAAATTTTGCTACCAACAGCTTCCAGTAACGCTGAGACTAATATATACCATTTTCCAGGTAGATTTTTCTGAAATATTTGAATATTTGGTTTGGCTTTGGAACTATTTGTTGTTTTGGAAAATGCAGTAACTGTGTGTTCTTTGCATAGGAAATGGCTAAGTTTGAAGAGCCAGACATTCTTTTTAATATGCTCAATTGCTTAAAGATTCTCTGTCTGCATGGAGAATGTTTATACTCTGCGAGGAAAGACCATCCTCAGTTTTTAGCCTACATCCAGGACCACATGTTGATTGCAAGGTACGTGCTGTTTACATTTTTCTTTACGTTTTGGGTTTCAGTTTTAAGACCCAAAGTGAGAGTAAGACTTACTCTGTTTTGATTTTTCTCTCTCAGAACAGTAATTTGATAAAGAAACTTACTTACTTCCTAGTTTTGTTTGTTAGTTTTTTCTTTGAGGGGGCGTTTCTGGACAGGTTTCTCCATGTAGCTCTGGCTGTAGTGGAACTGGCTCCATAGACCAGGCTGACCTTGAACTCAGAGATCCACCTACCTCTACCTCCCTAGCACTGGGATGATTAAAGGTGTGTGCCACCAACCACTAGGCCTGTTTTTGTTTTAGCAGGAAGGGTCTCACTGTGTATCCCTGGCTAGCCTATAACTCATCAGGCTGGCCTTGAACTCAGAGACCCCTTGCTTTTGTCTCCTGGGGCACCACACTCAGCTCTGCTTCCGTATTTTGTCTCAGTATTCCAGCAGGAGGACAGCAATGTTTGCTTATTAGATTCTGCTAGGCCAGACAGGTAAACTAAGGATCGTTCTATGATGTTCAATTGTTGGCTGAATTATGAATATAGTAGACCCTAGAAAAATGCCAGTGGCAAGTAATGCTGCCAAGTGTGATTTTTGTAAGATAGTAATCTTACTTGAAATGCTGGCAGATATTGAACCCCTCTGGGTGCCATTAGCCTTGCTTTCAAGAGATAGAGGCACTTTGAAAATAATAATAAAATCGTGCCCTAGGTTTATGGTGCTTTCTTTCTGAGAACCTTCAAATAACTATTATAGACTTCCTGGAGACAAGCCAGAAAAAAGATCATTTTGTAAGTAGGAGGATAGTCTGATCCTTAAAAAGGCTTCTTCATGCATTGCAACAAAACCAGTTGAGGCTCTGCCCTTACTTATTTCTCATTTATTTATTCATTCAACAAATATAATGACTTATTTTATTTTTATTTATCGTAATACTATTCTAGTGCTTTGGAGAATTTTTTTAGTCTAGTCTGAAAAGGGATGAATGATAAATATAAAGGGTGGCTAGATATTTTATTGTTTAATTTTGTGCACTTTTGGGTTCAGGAGAATGGCTCAGAGGATAAAGAGCATGCTGTGTAAGCTTGGGGGCCTGAGTGTGGATTCCCAGCATCCACACAAAAGCCAGGCGTGGCATTTATAACCCCAGCATTCTGCAAGGCAGAGACAAGCCAGACTTGTGGGCTTGCTACCCAGTCAGTCTAGCTGAAACCATGAACTGCAGGTACACCGAGAAACCTTGTCTCAAGAAGGAAAGTGGAAAGAAACAGAGGAAAACACTTAAAGACAACCTCTGGCCTCCACTCATGGCAAGTGTACTTTCACACACACACACACA
>LOEQ01002185.1:19596-31271 GCA_001685075.1 Bramus lutescens | reverse complement strand
ACACACACACACACACACACACACACACTCACCTGAACCATAAATCAGTCTATGTTGGGGGCTGAAGGAAGGGGCAGCCTTGATAGAAATCTCCAAATGATAAACAAGGGTAGGATCTTGAGTAAACTAATACGTATTTTTATCCTGTGCACACACAAGTCACAAATAATCCAGTGTCATGTGGTAAGTGACTGATCTGCACAGGTCACAGGTAGACAAGAACCATCTGCATCAGTGATTGCGACAGGGCTCGGCAGCAGCTACATCTGCATCAGCATTATGGGACTCAATTTTAATAGAAATGTAATAAAGATAAGACATTTTTAGAAACCAGGAATGTCGACGACAAATCGGTGTTAGAGTTGCTTAAAAAGGGGGGGCAAGAAATGGGAAACACTAGTGAGGTGATAGCAGGTGGCATTTTCTAAGATGTGGTTTCAGGGGAGTAAGGGAAGTGGCTGGAGAGGCAGGCCAGGGCCCACAGGTGAGAGTCTTGAAGAGAGTGTCTCTCTTTGGTGGTAGCTGGAGACCCACGAAAAGAAGAGACAACTGACAGAGTCAGCGCTGGGCTTTAGCTGAAAATTGTGGAGAGGGACCCTGTGAACATGCTTCCGGGACCCAAGGCCCATAGAGTTGCAGCACGGAGCACCTTGTCTCAAAGGAAAAGAAACAGACAGGGGAGCGGATGGCCAAGACTTGGGGTGCTGATAAAGGAAGTCTGCCTAGATCTATGGTCAGTGGGGAGGATTAGCAGAAAAGAGCCCAAGGAGGAGATTTGTGGAGCCAAGCATTAGAGGCACTGGGTTCCGGCAGGCAGAGTAGAAATAAGAATGAAGGACAATGATGGAGAAAAGATGGCATGCTGAACGGAAGGAGAAGTTTAGAAGTAAAGAAAAAAGTGCATGCTAAGGAGAGTTTAATAGAAGATTTGAATCTTAAGGAGAGTAAGTGTAGCCAGCTTCTCCACAGAGACAGGATAGAGCCTGGGTTGGGAGCCCCAGGAACATGGAAGAAAGAGTACAACAGCCAACAGGAGGGAAGCTATAGGAATCAATAACAACTAACAAAGAATTGCCACTTCTTCAGAGCCCTGCTGAAGGCAGCTAACCTGCTTTCGGTGGGTGGTTTCAGCGTTCGGATTTGTTTTTGTCTAATGAGGAGGGGCGCAGAAGTGAAGACAATGGTCACTGGGTGTCCTCAGACATGTCCCTCCTTCTCCTTCCCCATCACTTAGCCTAGTGCCATCTTGTTAGATCAAACTAAACGCTGGCGTCCTACTAGGTGAGGTGGGTGCCTGGCCGCTCTTGATTGACATTGTCCTTCAATCATGAAGGTTTTGAAGGAGATACAGACCCCTGTCTCTCAGAGTTCGCACCGTGACCTGGAAAAGAGTCCTGAAAGCCTTCAGTTTGGGTCATATGCCTGCTTGCTTGTAGGGTAATCCCTCAGTTTAGGACAGTGAAGTGTTCTGTTAAACCTGCTGCGTGCTTGTCCTTACGGTGGGGAAAAGAGGGAGCCCTTGGGTGACAGTCTTGACAGTTTCCATAGAGGCTGTCGAGAGCGGACGCCCAGTTATTCTTTGTCATTCAAAGAGGGGAAAGTCAGCTGGGCAGAAAAATAAAATAAACAATGAAGCTTTCCAGTTATTCACCTAAGAAACAATTTTAAAACCACTTATCATATTATCATCTTAATATAGCTGTTAATTTTCTATATTATTTAGTTAATTTATATATGGAATTAAAATTTTATTAATTTTTCAATATTGCTATATAAAAGTAATTTCTTTGGAAAATATTAACAGATCTAAACATAAATGTTGGAGGATTATAGTCTTGCAGACAAAGCACTTTCACCCAGATCTCACCATAAGCTAAGATAGTGGTTCTCAGCCTTCCTAATGCCATGACGCTTTAATACAGTTCCTCATGTTGTGACCCTCCAAAACCATAAAATTATTTTCCTTTCTACTTCATAACTCCTATTTTGCTACTGTTATGAACCATAATGTAAGTATCTGCATTTCTGATGGTCTTAGGTGACCCCTGTGAAAGGGTCATTCAACCCCAAAGCAGTGGAGACCCACAGGTTGAATGTCAGTCACTGAGTTAAGAGACAAGGCTCTTTGCTTCTGCAAAGGTGGTGATGATGTAATGCCTTTGCTGTTCCTTGATTTCCCAGCCTGTGGAGAGTCGTTAAGTCTGAGTTCTCTCAGCTGTCCTCATTGGCAGTCCCTCTCCTTCTTCACGCTCTGTCACTTCCTCATGGTGCTGACATATTCTGGACAATCATAAATGGCAACTTCAACAGCAAAGACTGGAAGATGAGGTTTGAAGCAGGTATATGTAAAAAGTCCTCTGGGTCGTAAGATAAATCAGATACTCAGTTTTGAAATTTGTTTTTGGCCTTTATCACTGATATTTAAAATCTCTGTGTAGGAGCCCCAAGTTACCAGTTTTCTTATGGGGGTCAGTTCTTATGAGGCCTAAATAGATGTCAATACACAGCCAGCCGAGATGGCTCAATGGCTGGTAAAGGTACTTGCCTCCAAGGCTGAAGACCCGAGTTTAGTCCTCTGGTACCGTATAATAGGAGAGGCCCAATCCCTACAGTTGTTTTCTGATCTCACATGACCTGTGTCACATGCATGCCCCACCTACAAGTAAATAAATGAAATAATATTTTTGAAATATGTTAATATATATACTTATGCCTTTTGTCCTTTGTATTTTATATTGCAGTGGAAAAAGTAGCTGTCATTTGTAGGTTTTTGGATATTCACTCAGTGACCAAAAATCACCTGCTGAAGTACTCACTGGCACACGCCTTCTGCTGCTTCCTGACAGCTGTGGAGGATGTCAACCCTGCAGTTGCCACTAGAGCAGGTCTCCTGCTTGATACCATAAAGAGGCCAGCACTGCAGGTGACGGGGGATGTGTCTTATCAGCCCTACAGACTGTCAGTCCCACCAGCTCACTGGCTTTGCCATGGTCTTGTTTAGCCATGCTCTGTCAAAATACCACAAGCAGAGTAGCTTATAAAATCACAGAAATTTATGTAACATAACTCTGGAGTCTGGGAGGCCCACGATCAAGGTACTTGTGGACTCAATGTCTGGTGAGGGCCACTTTCTTGTTCATAGACGATGCCTTAAAGCTGTGCCTGGGCCTTTGTTTAAGGACACGAGTCTTATTTGTGAGAATCCTGTCCACATGGCTTTGTCTTTTCCCCAAAAGTCACCTTCTAATATTGCCATATTCAGCATAATGAACGTTTTAGGGGAGTGGACAGAAATATCCAGACTATAGCACCATGCAAAGGCATGGTATTGGTGACGGTAGTAACAGAGATCTCCATGTGTTCAAATGTACACTTGTTATGTTATAATGAAAACAAGAAGAGATCTGTTTTACCCCCAACTCACCCTGTACAGTGGGGCAAACATCCCAGGACCATATCTTATTAATGGTAACTTGTTTTATTTTCTGATACAACTTTTTAAAATATTTTTCCCACCTGCTGATGAAATTGGTAGACAGCTGTAATTGTTGTGTGTAGGGAGAAGGGTGGGCACATTTTTGAAGCAGGCTGGTTCATTTTGTGCCGTTCAGTTGGCCTCTGGCCTGGAGCTGCTGTTGGAGGCTGGATGCTAAGGGGGATAGAAGTGAAGCATGATGAGGCTAGTATGCCACCAGATGAAACATCGTGAATCAAAACCAAGGAGTAGGTGACCTGGAGAGGGCTGTACATCTGTCTTATGTGAAACTTTCTGCTGTAATAAGAAAGCCAGCCTCAGAGACATAAGAGGACTCAGCAGAGAGCACACAGTACATTAGTGCCTACTGTTTTTCTACATTGATACTGGTTTGAATTTTTTTGTTCTTATCAAAACTAATAGTAATGGCAAGAGTTAGCATTTGCCAGACAAGTACTGCGTTGCCAGGATGTGGAGTAGAAGTTCCCATTATGCATTTACCTCCCTTAGCCCTCAGAATAGCTTTTTGTAGGTTCTCATTGTTACATTTGGGGAAGCTGGAGGTTGGAAAGGCAACATCATGTTTTCAGAGTCATGGTCCTAAGACAGACTTCACTCTGACTCGTAAAAAGCCAAGCTCTCCTTCCTCCCCATTCCTTTCCTTTCCCTTCCCCCTTCCCTCATTCTCTCTAGTATAAAAAGTTTTCATCTGTTGTAAGACCAAGAAGAAAGCCACCTGTTTGGACCTGGAAAAATGCAGGACTGTGCTGCCCAAGCACACTGTGCCTAGGAAATTCAGTTGTCTTTGAGATGGTTCTTCCCAGTTGACTTTCCAGGCAGTGGCTCAGGGCTACTCATTAACTGATAGTAGAATGAGGGAATGGGATGGCTGGATAAGTCATATTTTTAAATATGAATACGTTTAAAGAAATTTGCGTAGACTAGAGAAATAGATGTTCCATCCTGTCTTAAGTTAGTGTTCTGTTGCTGTGAAAAGACACGATGACCAACTCTTACAAAGGAAAACATTTCATTGGGGCTGGCATACATCCAGAGGCTTAGTCTATTATCGTCATGGCAGGACGCAGGCAGACATGGTGCTGGAGAGGTAGCTGAGAGCGCTACACCCGGATCCTTAGGCAGCAGGAAAGCACAGTGAGACACTGGCCTAGACTGAGCTTCTGAAACCTTAAAGTCCACCCCTAGTGACACACTTCCTCCAACAAAACCACACCTACTCCAGCAAGGCCACAACTCTCAACAGTGCCAGTCCCCATGAGCCTAGCGGGCCATTTTCACTAAACTACCACACATCTATTTCCCCCTTTAAATGTTTTAAGTGTGCTTTCTGCTTTCATTCCAAGAAAACAGAATGATTTTATTTTGTTGTTGTTATTTTACAAGCACACAGTTTAGGATTGTAAGGAAATTTAATGACTATCTTCTCACACGTCCTAAAATGAAGCTTAGGGGGATAGTGAGGTGGCTCAGTAGGTATGGGTGCTTGAGGCACAAGTCTGATGACCTGAGTTCAGTTCCCTGAACGAGAGAATGGGCTTCAAAAATTGTCCTCTGGCCTCCACATGTCCTTGGTTTATGCATGCATATTCATACTTGTGTGCACACACACACACAAACACACTCAATAACAGAATAAAACACAATGGTGAAGGTATGCTTCTCAGTAAAGGCTACAGATAATTGAAAAGAGAAGCACTAGTATTTGGGATAAGAGGATATTATTTAATATTTAGAAAATAAGTGGCATACTTTTAGTTCATAGTTCTGGATCAAGTTGGAGAGGTGTTCTGAAACCAGGAGAAACTTTCCTATGCGTTTTTCCTTCCAATACTTGTGACCAGAAAGATTGCAATTGAATACTTTTGCTTTGGGAAACATTGCTTTGTTCCATCGGCTGCCTGGCGTATGTTCCTTGACGACTCTTAGATTTGTCTGATCCCTCTTTTCCAGGGTCTCTGTCTCTGCCTTGACTTTCAGTTTGACACTGTGGTTAAAGACCGCCCCACCATCCTGAGCAAGCTTTTACTCTTGCATTTCCTTAAGCAAGATATCCCTGCTTTGAGCTGGGAGTTCTTTGTCAACAGATTCGAGACACTTTCTTTAGAAGCTCAGCTGCATTTGGATTGTAACAAAGAATTTCCTTTTCCTACAAGTAAGTAAGACAAAAGACTTAATGTAGACAGTCTTGGCTCCCCCCTTTTATCTTTTTTGGCTAGATAAGTAGGAGACACTTGGTCTGTAGCTTGTTCCCCACATGAAAGAGTGAAAGAGGAAGAATTCACTTTATGTACTCAGTTCATCAACTTTTAAGTGGTTATGATGCTAATCTGTAGATTTAAACATATTGCACTAGTCTCAGATCTGAATTTTCCTCCCTTTCCGGAGGATACATAGTAACGGCCTGTGACTGTTTTCTTTACATGTTACCCAGTTGTTATGTTGATAATATCTGAGAACAATTTTGTGAGACGTACTTGCACTGTGCAAACCCCCATCTGCTTATTATTCAGTTGCTGAGGAAAATATAACAAAATTAGATAATCAATCCTCATGAATTAAACAGGAAAATGATAGTCTTGATAATGAGTAGTCATGATTTTTTTTTTTTACTGTAAGACACGTCATGGTCTTAGAGGGCGGTAGATGAGTCATGCATGAATGAAAAATGTCTTCTTATCCTGGAACTATACTCAGATGGATTACTTCAAAATAGCTGGGTCACATGGCCAGCCAAAGAAAAGAATAATGTCTTTAATTCCTTTTGCAAAGCCATCACCGCTGTGAGAACCAACGTTGCCAACCTCAGTGATGCCGCGTTGTGGAAAATCAAGAGGGCACGCTTTGCAAGAAACCGGCAGAAGAGTGTACGGTCTCTGAGGGACAGCGTGAAGGGGCCCACAGAATCCAAGAGGGCGCTCTCCCTCCCTGAAACCCTGACCTCCAAAATCCGTTGAGTATCTTCCTTCTTCCTCCCGTGACATCTGTTTAATGTCTTCCTGGAGCTAACGTGTCTTGTCGAGTGTTCGCAGAAAGTAGCGCAGTTAGCAGACAGCCCGTTCATCAGGTTTGGCCCTCAGCGTCCCTGGAAGCATCACCCCATGGACATAAAAGTCACGGGTGGCTTTCTCTAGCTTGTGGGTGTTGTAAAATCCTGACTGATATAACAGTAGTTCTGAAATGTAGAAGGAAGCGAACCCACTGATGCTTGGCATGAGGCTTAGAGGAAACATTTGGTTTTGAGTGTTAGAGTAAAAGGGCCGGCAGGGCAGCCTGAGTAGCGGTCAAACTTTGAATGATTGTCATTTTGTGAATGCTAGAATCAACCGCATAGGCCTCCAGAAAGACCAGCAAAAATGGTGGCGTTTGAAAAAGAAAAACCAGGCTGAAGAGAAGTTGGATTTCTATTCAACTTCAGATAACTTATAAATGGAAATAAGCTTTAATGTCGATTTAAAAAGACCACACACATTTGTTTCATAAAGGTCTTTATATTATATTTAAAGAGAATGCTTTTCCTTAAGTAACCAAATGACTAAATACTAGTGTTTAACAACAGCACATAAGTGGCAAATAATAAAGCCTGCAGAACTAAATCACTGTGAATGAATGAGTATATCTGGATGATTTAGTTTTAAATACCACCCATGAAATAACACCGCAAGCACACTTAAGCACACTTCTGTCCAAAGCAGAAAGATTTGCATTTCCTTGGCATTTGTTAGAGAACAACTTTATATGACATGATCATGTTAGTCATAAATAGGATTTGATTTTCTTTGCTACATTTTTCTTTTTTATGACAAGCTCTGAGTATGTGGTATTTTGAGCCTTAGAAGAGTCGGTAGAAAGCCTTTTAAGTAATTGATAGCCTTAGCTTCTCAGGGAGCAAAGCAAATCACACCGAAGAATAATTCATAGTGACCCCGGGAGAAGCTGGTGCCAGCTGAGGGACACCAACCCTAGGCTGAATTAACTACAACTTTTGTATGAGTTCTCCAGCCCTTTAATAACCTAACTGACTAGTTTGGGTTTCACTTGATTTATTGTTATTCCTTATTATTTCACACAGCCATTTTGATGCTTTTAGAATCCACATGACTTGAAGGGGTTTTCTTGAGATCAGAAACAAAACACAAGCATTTTGGAGTAAACATCTTTTATATGATGTCAATTACAAATAAGAAAACTTAGTGTGCTTCTGCTATCCAGAGCAGCCAGCACTGAGTATTTTTCTAGTCTCCAGTTGTCTTTAATGCTTATTGAAATAGAGTTGTTGTTGATTTTTAAGCTGTGAGGTTGACCAGGCATGAGCAGTCTGCTCCAGCTCTCGGTGGGACACCTGAACAGACGCCAGGTGGGTATTTCTGACACAAGTGTCTCTATCATAGGTACCCTAGGTAAAGAACTCAGTGTTTCTCACTGGACCAGAGTGATATTAAGATCTGTGAGCCCCCAAAGGGTCTCGCTCTCAATGCTCAAATGTCTGAACCGCTGCTGGGTCAATTCTTTACATCGTTTTCTAAGCAGACGATTTCTGATCCCATTGACTTTTGGACCAGTAAGAAGCATCAATTGCCCACCTCTCCACGGACAGCAGGCGTGACTAGGATTGTGCTCCTTGCTCCTGATATGTTTGTATGTGTAAGCTACACATAGAAACTCTGTGTTCATAGCTAAGAGTTTTCTTTAGGTGAAACACACTCTTCATTTGCGTTTTGAAAGGGTTTATGTTTGAACTACCATCTGCTCATCCTTGTAGCCACTCAGTTCTTTGTGAGTCTGTGCCTTTCCGTTCTTCAGGAGCATGTCCATTGTTTGGAGGATCTGAAGGCCTTATTTAGGGTGACATGGCGTAACTTCTCATGTCACATGCCTTACTGTTAGAACTTAGCACAATGTGTTCCAAGTGTTGAGCAGATATTGGCAAGGACATAACTAACTGAATGCTGTCCATATGGTACCACCATTTACTGAGAGTTTCTGAATACCTACATGGCTGTCATATCAACCTCGGTGACCCACTGATGCCTCATTCTATAAACATTTGGATTTTTATCTGAGTATAGCTTTAAGCTAAACGTTTCAGAATGGTATTAACTAACACTCTGAGAAAAAAATTAAATAAGGAGACTTTGAAGGTCATGAGCTTTGCATATTATAAAAAAGACACTCAAAACACAGAAATTCAGGAGTTGGAGAGATGAAAAGGCCCCAGAGATTATGAATACAGGAAGTAGATGGGTGCAAAAGTCTTCTTTCTCTTTTGAAAGGGATTAGAAAACACAGAATGACAAACATGTGGCTGAGTCCCTCTTTGATTTATAACTATCTCTTCTTTGGGGAAAGAGAAAGAAAGAGAGAGGGGGTAATTAAAAGAACTTCTGATCTAATGACACTCAGTCTAGATTAGAAAGGTGGGATCTGGCCTGAAGAGATGGTTCAGTGGTTAAGAGCACTTGCTGCTCTTGCAGAAGACCCAGGTTCAATTCCAAGCACCCACATAATGGTTCACAATTGTAGCTCCAGTTCTAAGGGATCTAATATCCTCTTCTGGTCTCTTAGGGCAACAGGTATAGGCCACACATAGTGCACTTATGTACCTGTAGGCAAAGAACTCATACACATAAAATAAAAATAAATAAATCTCCTAAAGAAAGAAAGGTGAGGTCCATCTAGTTCCCCTTTAGTGAGGCCTTTTGGAGAAAATTCTTAGTCAGTTTCATGTATTTCCTTCATTTTATCTTGAGGCTGGTCTTTTCATCCATGCTTCCTTGAAAGGCCAGTCTTTGGTTACCATTATCTATTCTAACAATCCAACTGAAGGAACCCCTCACATCCTTGTAGGAAAATGTCCGTCTGTTTGCTGAAGTTAAGAAAAGCCTCAAGCAACATATCATTGCACCCCAAGGACCAGGCAGAAAGGGGCAGACAGCAGCATAGTTTAAGTATGAAACTAAGACTTCTGGGAGAGAATCCCCGTGACAACAGGACGAGGAAAGCCTCCCTAGTTTGGATGCAGCTGGCCCAGCTTTTAAGACATGCAGAACAACTGTTGAGTCTTTAAATTATCCTTCACTGGATAGTGATGTTTTTACTTGGAAGTGAAGGCATGCTCTGTCAGAAGAGGTGTAGGATAGTATAAAATGGAAGAGCTTGCTGCTTAACAAACAGATTTCGGTTTAGTCTGGGCAGCGAGCCCCTCTGTGCAGACTTGTTATTGATTAGGCCTGAAATAAACCTGGTGCGATTTAATTATGCAGTAAAAAAAGCTTTCTAATTGGTGCTTAGGCTGAACTTTGAGACTCTGGGTTTACAATGTATGATTTTCTAATCTTTGACTTTACGTAGGACTCAGAGCAAATAAAACAGAAGGTTTTCTATAGATAGATGGTATACTCTGCAAGGCCTGTGAAAAAAGCTGCATTCCCCTGTAATGTGTAGGAGCCAAACTGAAGTCTTTTGTGCACATAAATAACATTCATGGAGTGTGAGAGCTGACATTGGAGGGGCACTAACATTCGCAATGTATAGGAGAGGAAACTGAGTTTCTCACAAAGGGATAGATGCCACAAAATTGTTGGTGAAGAGGCTTGGGTCTCACACTCATTGTTCCTGAGTTCCCTATTTATATGGCTTATGTGGCCATATAAACACCACCATGTTCATTGATTTCAGACACTGTCACTGCTGGTCTGGCATTTGTGCAATTATGTAAGGTGTCTTTTCATTAATACTGTGGGCATTTCAGATTGGCATGTCTGCAGTGCCCGCTGAGGGCTACCTGGTTACATGGTTCAGAAGGTCTATCAGCTCAATACCAATGTACGGTGCCAGCCACACAAATGTGAGATGCTCAGTCTTCTCATGTTTCTCATCCCCAGGGATGAATAGCTGGAAAGTAAGAGGCTAGAAATATATTTCACATATGTTTCGTGTCTCTTCACCTACAGTGCATTTACAAGCATGCCTGACTTTGACACCAGACGCAGCAGGAGAGCATTTCATCAGCTGAAGCTGCAGGGGGCTTTCCCTCTGGCTTCTCATTGGTGGAACTGTCCTAGTTTGTTTTCTCTTGTTATGCTCGAACACCATGGCTGAATGGCTGGACACAACCCGGGAAGAATGGTTTTACTTCCTCTGACATCCATCATGAAGGAAGTCAGGGAGGGAACTCAAGGCAGGAACCTGGAGGAGTGCCTCTCACTGGCTTGCTCCCCATGGCTTTCTCAGCTTGCTTTTTGCTATCACCTAGGACCACCTGCTCAGAGATGGCACCACCTACAGTGGGCTGGATCCTCCCACATCAATCATTAATGAAGAAAATGCCCCACAGTCTTGTCTACAGAGAATCTGATGGAGGCATTTTCTCTGATGAGAGTCACTCTTCCAAAATGACTCTAGCTTGTGACAAGTTGACAAACAAACAACAAAACAAATCAAAAACCCATAGCCATCACAGACAGGGTATAAAGACATGGTGACAGGACACAGACTAGGAAGAGGCAAAGGAGGAGCATGTGAGCTCGAAGGTTAGCTTCCCAGCTCTTCTGCAGTAGTATGGACACACACACACACACACACACGCATGCACACGCATGCGTGCGCACACACATGTATGCACGCACACCTTCTGTAGTAGTATGAATACAAACACACACACACGCACATGCACACACACTGGAACTACTTTGGGAAATGCTTTAAGTTGACAGATAAGTGAAGGCTTAAGAATGCAGCATTTGACCTTGAGTTTTCTGGGTCAAATGTAGGAACAAACTCATTGAAGTGGTCTTTGCTTTCCCTGCCTGATTGTTACATGTTACTTCTAAAGAAAGGTCAGTGAGTAAGTTTATACAGAGGCACGTTCCCACATTAGTTTTTCTGTCATGGGACCTCAATTTCTCTCTTATATAGAAGGCAAGCTCTGGAGCATTATTTGAGTTCAGTTCACTTGGACATGTATGAACATTAAGTATTTCCTCTGTGGTATAGCATCCTGTGCTCTGTGGCGGCTGCTAAGACGGATAAGACATAACACATGCTGTAGTGATTGGAGCGGCGGGCTGGCCTGCTTTTTGTTCCGCCTGGCTCCCGCACGGCTAGCTTAGCCCCGGAAATAACATGGACACGGAAATTGTATTCATTTAAGCACTGCCTGGCCCATTATATCTAGCCTCTT
>LOEQ01002185.1:0-16434 GCA_001685075.1 Bramus lutescens | reverse complement strand
AGGAAGGCTAGGGTGCAGCTCAGGTAGCTGAAGAGGAAGTCAAGGACTAGGGTACATTTTTTTTTCATGTGAACTCTCAGCTCACCTCGTGGTGGTATTTATTTATTTATTTGCTTACTTACTTATTTAATATGTTTTTGAGAGCTCATGTCTCTGTCTCTCCTTCGCCTCAGTGTCTCTCATTACATACCACAAGGCTTATCATTGGCCATTTGTAATTCAGAGACTACACACTGCTGAATCTCTCAACATTTGGAAAAATATTTATTATTTTGCCCCAGCTGACTCATGAACATTATTGGGTTGAGACAATAATTGAAATAAAATCTCACCAGCGAGTCCTTTTCTGCTTGGAGATCTTACTAACATGGTGTACAAACTGGGCAGAGCCTCCTCTGTCTCCTTCACCGAGGATACAACCTGGCCACTGTATGAAGAATTGCAAAGTTTGCTAGGCATTTATCTGACACTGAGGATAGTGTTGCCAGTTAGGTCTTCAGGTTTGTCTCCACTCCTGTCTCACTCCTGAGTAACTCAGTGATGGAGACAGTAGCTCCCGCCTCAGGAGCGACACTCTGCTTGGAAGTCATATTTTGCCTTTAATTTCTCATGTAGAATGGAACTTTTACATGCGTAGTAGAAGCAGAAAGGATGGTAATTTGTCAAGGTCAGGTGACAGCTGCACACTGACTGTGTTCCTTATACTGACAGGACAACAGTCTCCTGAGAATGACAACACCATCAAGGACTTGCTCCCAGAAGATGCTGGAATTGACCACCAGACAGTCCACCAGCTGATTACAGTGCTCATGAAGTTCATGGCCAAGGATGAGAGCAGCGCGGAGTCAGATATCAGCAGCGCCAAGGCCTTCAACACCGTCAAGAGGCACCTCTACGTCTTACTTGGCTACGACCAACAGGAAGGCTGCTTCATGATTGCACCCCAAAAAATGCGCCTGTCAACATGCTTTAATGCATTTATTGCAGGCATTGCCCAAGTAAGTGTAATGGTGCTTTCAGGAGTCTGGTTGTGGGCTTTGATAGAAACAAGGTATTCCATTCCGCTTTGATAATGTGGAAGGTAAAAGTTTGTTTAAATTACTTGGTATTAGGCAGGGCTCTGTAAAGGGGAGAATAAGATGGAGTAGGAGTTAGCAGCTTTGTATTGTAAAGGAAATGTCTGTAAAATATTTTTAACACAATATTGAAACACAATGGTAGTACGGTAGCTCAGTCAGTGAGATGGCCATGGAACAAGCATATGAATCCGAGTTCAGTCTTTAGGGCCCAAGGAAAAAGGGAAACAGGTACTAGGCATCTATAACCCCAGTGCTGGGGCAGTGCAGACAGAGAAGGTCCTGGAGCTCGTTGCCTTTGCAGCCTATCTAATTGGTGTGTTCCAGATTCAAGGAGAGACCCTGTCTAAAATTTATAATATTTTGTATTTGGTGCCTAATATTTTTTCAGCATGTTATCACACTGAGGCAGTACCAAGCTCCTTCCCCTGCACTGAGGCTAGGTAGAGGCATCCCTGCATGGAATAAGTTCCCAAAAGCCAGCTCATGTGCCACGGACATGTCTGCTCCCACTTCTAGGGGCCCACAAACAGACCAAGCTACACTACTGTCATCCACATGCAGAGGGCCTAGGTAGGTCCCGTGTAGGTTCTCTAGCTGTCAGTCCAGAGTCTGTGAGTTTCCATTAGCTTGGTTAATTGTCTCTGTGGGTTTCCCTGTCATGATTTTGACCCCCTCTCTTGCTCATACAATCCTTCCTCTCTCTTGTCAACTGGACTCCTGGAGTTTGGCCCAGTGCTTGGCTGTGGATCTCTGCATCTGCTTCCATCAGTTACTGGATGAAGACTCTCTGCTAACAGTTAGGGTAGTCACCATTATCAGAGAAGGCCAGTTCAGGCACCCTCTCCACTATTGCTAGGAGTCTTAGCTGGGGTCATCCTTGTGTATTCCTGGGAGTTCCCCTGGTATCAGGTTTCTCCCTGACCCCAAAATGGCCTCCTCTATCAAGATATCTCATTCATTGCTCTCCCTCTCTGCCCTAACCCCAACTTGATGACCCGCTCCCTCATGTTTCCTTCCCCTCCACCTCAACCTCAGTTTCCAGGAGATCTCATCTATTTCCCCTTCCCAGGGAAATCCATGCATCCCTCTTAGGGTTCTCTTTGTTATCTAGCTTCTCTGGGGCTCTATATTATAGGCTGGTTGTCCTTTGCTTTATATCTAATATCTATTTATGAGTGAGCACATACCATGTTTGTCTTTATGGGTCTAGGTTACCTCACTCAGGATGATTTTTTTCTAGTTCCATCCATTTGCCTGCAAATTTCATGATGCCACTGTTTGTTTGTTTAATTTAAGCTATGAGTAATACCCCACTGTGTAAATGTACCACATTTTCTTTAACTATTCTTCAATTGACAGGCATCTAGGTTATTTCCAGGTTCTGACTATTATGAATAGTGCTGCTATGAACATAGTTGAGCATGTGTCCTTGAAGTATGATTGAGCATCCTTTGGATATATGCCCAAGAGTGGTATTGATGGGTCTTCAAGTAGATTGATTCTTAATTTTCTGAGACCGCCATACTGATTTCCATAGCTGCTGTACAAGTTTGCACTCCCACCAACAGAGGAGGAGTGTTCCCCTTACTTCACATCCTTTCCTACATAAGCTGTCATTAGCATTTTTTATCTTAGCCATTCTGAGAGGTGTAAGATGGTATCTCAAAGTCATTTTTATTTGCATTTCCCTGTTAGCTAAGGATGTTGAACAGCTCTTCAAGTGTTTCTTGACGATTTGAGATTCTTCTGTTGAGAATTCTCTGTTGAAAGCTATACTCCATTTTAAATTGAATTATTTGGCATTTTGATGTCTAGTTTCTTGATTTCTTTATATATTTTGGAGATCAGCCCTCTGTCAGATGTGGGATTGGTGAAGATTTTTTCCTATTCTGTAGTTTGCTATTTTGTCTTATTGACAGTGTCCTTTGCCTTACAGAAGCTTCTCAGTTTCAGGAGGTCCCATTTATTAGTTGTTGATCTCAGTGTCTGTGCTTCTAGTGTTATATTCAGGAAGTTGTCTCCTGTGCCCATGAATTCAAGACTACTTCCCACTTTTTCTTCTAGGAGGTTCAGTGTAACTAGATTTCATGTTGAGGTCTTTGATTCACTTGGTCTTTAATTTTGTGCAGGGCAATAGATAGGGAACTATTTGCATTCTTCTACTTGCCAACATCCAGTTATGCCTGCACCATTTTTTTTATTGTATACTTTTGGCCTCTTTGTCAAAAATCAGATGTTCATAGGTGTGTGGATTTATGTCAGGGTCTTTGATTCGATTTCATTGATCCACCTGTCTGTTTTTATACCAATACCATGCTATTTTTATTACTATAGTTCTATAGTAGAGCTTAAAGTCAGGGATGTAGATATCTCTGGAAGTTCCTTTATTATACAGGATTGTTTTAGCAATCCTGGGTTTTTTGGGAGGTTTTTTTGATATAAAGTTGAGTATTGTTCATTCAAGGTCTGTGAAGAATTGTGTTGGAATTTTGATGGGGATTGTGTTGAATCTGTAGATTGCTTTTGGTAAGACTGCCATTTTTACTATGTTAATCCTACCAATCCATGAACATGGGAGATCTTTCCATTTTCTAATATCTTCTTCAGTTTCTTTCTTCGAAGACATAATGTTTTTGTCATACAGGCCTCTCACTTGTTTGGTTAGAGTTACTTCAAGATATTTTATATTATTTGTGGCTATTGTAAAGGGTGTTGCTTCTCTGGTTTCTTTCTCAACTCATTTATCATTTGTATATAGAGTGGGACTGATGTTTTTGAGTTAATCTTGTATCCAGCCACATTATCATCGTATCATTTGCAAATAGCAGAAGTTCGACTTATTCCTTTCCAATTTGTATTCCTTGATCTCCTTTTGTTGCTTTATTGCTCTAGCTAAAACTTTGAGTACTATATTGTAGATATGGAGAGCATGGACAACCGTCTTTTGTTCTTGATTTTAGTGAAATTGCTTTGAGTTTCTCTCCATTTAATTTGATGTTGACTGTTAGCTTGCTGTATATTGCTTTTTATTATGTTTAGGTATGCTCCTTGTATCCTTGATCTATCCAGAACCTTTATCATGAAGGGATGTTGGATTTTGTCAAAGGCCTTTTAAGCATTTAATGAGATGATCATGTGGTTTTTTTCTTTCAGTTTGTTTATATGGTGGATTACTTTGACTGATTTTCGTATGTTGAACCATCCCTGCATTTCTGGGATGAAACCTACTTGATCATGGTGGATGATTTGTTTTTGATGTGTTCTTGGATTCAGTTTGCCAATATTTTATTGAATATTTTTGCATCAATGTTCATGAGGGAGATTGGTCTGTAATCCTCTTTCTTTGTTATATCTTTGTGCAGTTTGGGTATCATTGTAACTGTGATCTCATAAAAAGAATTTTGCAATGTTCCATCTGTTTCTGTTGTTTGGGACAATTTGAGGAGTATTTATATTATCTCATCTTTGAAATTTTGATAGAATTCTGCACTGAAACTATCTGGCTCTGGTTTTTTTTTGGGGGGGAGACTTTTAATGACTGTTTATATTTCATTGGGGGTAATAGGTCTGTTTGGTTTGTTTATCTGGTCTTGATTTAATTTTGGTATGTGGTACCTATCCAGAAATTGTCAATTTCTTTTAGATTTTCCAGTTTTGTGGAGTACAGATATTTGAAGTATGACCTGATGAGTTTCTGAATTTCCTCAGTGTCTGTTGTTATGTCCCCCTTTTCATTTCAGATTCTGTTAATTTTTATGTTCTCTCTCTGCCTTTTGATTAGTTTGGATAAGGGTTTGTCTATCTTGTTGATTTTCTCAAAGAACCAGCTCTTTGTTTCATTGATTCTTTGTATTAGTCTCTTGGTTTTTAATTTATTGATTTCAGCCTGGAGTTTATTTCCTGCCATTTACTACTCCTGGAGTAAATTTGCTTCCTTTTGTTCTAGAACTTTCAGGTGTGCTGTTAAGTTGCTAGTATGGGATTTCTCCAAGTTCTTTATGTAGGTGCTCCATGCTATATGAACCTTCCTCTTAGCACTGCTTTTACAGTGTCCCATACATTTGGGCATGTTGCGGATTCATTTTCATTGAATTCTAGGAAGTATTTAATTCCTTTATTTCTCCTTTGACCCAGTGGTGATTCAGCTGAGAACTGTTCAGTTTCCATGAGTTTGTAGGCTTCCTGTAGTTTGTGTTGTTGAACTTTAACTTTAACCCATGGTGTTCTGATAAGATACAAGGGATTATTCCAACTTTTTTCTGTCTGTTGAGATTTGCTTTATGACTGACTAAGTATGTGGTCAGTTCTAGAGAAGGTTCCAAGAGGTGCTGAGAAGTAGGTATATTCTTTTGTGTTTGGTTGAAATGTTCTGTAGATGTCTATTAAGTCCATTTGAATCATAATATCTGTTACTTTCCTTGTTTCTCTGTTAAGTTTCTGTCTGACTGACATATCCTTTGGTGAGAATGGGGTGTTGAAGTTTCCTGCTGTTTATGTGTGAGGTTTGATGTGTGGTTTAAGCTTTAGTAATATTTCTTACACAAATATGGGTGCCCTTGTATTTGGGGCATAGATGTTCAGAATTGAGACTTCATCTTTATGGATTTTTCCTTTGATGAATATGAAGTGTCCTTCTCCATCTCTTTTGATTAACTTTAGTTTGAAGTCTATTTTGTTAGGTATTAGGATGGGTGATGGGGAAACTTGCTTCTTAGGTCTATTTGGTTGGAAAATCTATTCCCAACCCTTTGCTCTGAGGTGATGTCTGTCTTTGAAATTGAGATGTGTTTTTTGTATGCATCAGTAGGATGGATCCTGTTTTTGTATCCATTCTCTTAGCCTGTGTCTTTTTATAGGTGAATTAGGTCCACCCAATAGAATGAAGAGATTCTATTGACTGTGATTGTTAATTATTATTTTTTTTGTGGTAGTGGTGGTAATGTGTGTGTCTCCCTTTGCATTTGCTGGTGTGAGATCACCTATTGCCTGTGTTTTTTTGTAGATGTAGCCAGCTTCCTTTGGTTGGTTTTCTTTCTAGTACTTTCAGTAGGGCTGGATTTGTGGTTAGGTATTATTTAAATCTGGTTTTGTCATAGACTATCTTGTTTTGTTTCTCCATCTATGGTGATTGAAACTTTTCCTTGTTTCTCTATTAAGTTTCTGTCTGGCTGACCTGTCCACTGTGAGAATGCTGTGTTGAGGTATGCTGATGCTGGGTACAGTAGTCTGGGTTGGCACCTGTGGTCTCTTAATGTCTGCAAAACATCTGTTCAGGACCGTATAGCTTTTAGAGTCTCCACTGAGGAGTTGGGTGTAATTCTATTACGTCTACCGTTATGTGCTACTTGGCATTTTTCCTTTGTAGCTCTTAATGTTTTTTCTTTATTCTGTATATTTAGTGTTTTGATTATTATGTGGTGAAAGGATTTTTTTTTTTGGTCCAGCCTATTTTGTGTTATAAAGCTTCTTGTACCTTTATAGGCATGTCCTTCTTTAGATTGAGAAAGTTTTCTACGATTTTGTTGAATATGTTTTCTGAGCCTTTGAGCTGGATTTCTTCTCCTACTTTTATCCCTATTATTCTTAGGTTTGGATTTTTCATGGTGTCCCAGATTTCCTAGATGTTTTGTGCTAGGAATTTATTGGATTTAACATTTTCTTTGACTGATGAATTTGTTTCCTCTATCATATCTTCAACACCTGAGATTCTATCTTCCATCTCTTCTATGGAAGTTCTTTATATGAAATCTGTAGTTCCTGTTTTGTTTACTTCTCCAGATTTTCCATTCCTCTTGGTTTGTGCTTTCTTTATTGTCTCTATTTTAATTTTCAAGTCTTGAACTGTTGCCTTTACCTGTTTGATTGCTTTTTCTTGGTTTTCTTTAAGGGATTTATTGATTTTTTTCCCCAATTTTTTGTTTGTCTTTTCTTTAATTTCTTTAAGGAAATTTTTCATTTCCTCTTTAAGGGCTTCTATCATCTTCATAAAATTATTTTTTAAGGCCATTTCCTTGTGTTTCAGCTGCATTGAAAGGTTCAGGTTTTGCTGTTGTAGGACGACTGGGTTCTAGTGGTGCCATATTGGTCTTTTGGTTGTTGAATGTATCTTGCACTGGCATTTACTCACCTGCTCTTCCAACTGGTGTGGATTGTGTCTATGCCTGTTCTCCCAATAGGTGTGGTATATACTTGTGCTTATATAGTCTGCTGGGGTTGCAGGGGAGGGCTGGCCACAGAGAGGATGTTCAGGTTGGATGGCAGAGTGGGTCTTGGAGGGATGGGGTCCAGTGCATGGTGGGGGTAGGGATGCAGCCTGGAGGTAGATCTCTCACCTGATTGCCGACTGGTGGGGACTGCCTCTTCAACACAATGCAAAACACTGTACTCACTGTCTGTCTTATGGTGGGGACTCAGCAGGCAGAGGCTATTACCAGTTCACTCCTACAGATTGTAATAGAGTGAACACATGCAAGAAAGCAGGAGTGACCTGCATGCAGCTATTCTTTTGAAGCAGCTACTCTTGCTGAGGCAGCTACTCTTGCTGAGGTAGCTACTTTTGCTGAGGCAGCTACTCCCTGAGGCAGATAGCCAGATATGTGTCATTTTCAACAACAAACACCACTACCCTTTCTCCCTTCTTCCCTCCTCTGAATTCACATTGTGCATTTACTTTAGAAATGATAAATTTTAAAATTAAAAAGTCTATAAAATGCTCCTCCTAAATTTGTGTCACACATATACATGCCCATATGTATGTGTACACACACACACACACACACACACACGTTTGTTTGTAACTACTCCACATATTTTGTAAAGCTTACTTTGAAGGTCAGAGAGCAACTTTCTGAATTGATTCTCTTGTGCCACCATGTGGTCTCCAAGGTTTGAACTCAGGTCATCAGGCTTGGCAGCAAGCACCTTTACTGATTGAGCCATCTCACTGGCCTGACACATTTTTTTTTTTTGTAAAACTGTGTAACTGTACATGGCAGTGCATGCCTTTAATTCCAGCATGCAAGAGGCAGAGACAGGTGGATCTCTGAGTTTGAGACACTAGCCAGGACTACAGAGTTCCAGGACAACCAGGGCTACACAGAGGAACCCTGTTTTGCAAAACAAGCAAACAAAAAAATTGTATATATAAAGTGGGTAAGATGGCACTGTGCCTGTAGTCCCAGCCCTTAGAAGGCAAAAGTAGGAGGATAATGAGCTGCAGGCTAGCCTGGGCTACATGAGACCTGTCTCCAAAAAATTAGTTTTTTTAATATAGATGTTAATATAATGTTTAATAAATATACAACATTATATATACTGATATACATATAACTTTTAAAAACAACATTAATAATTATGAAGTTTTTATCATAGGTATAAGAGTATATTATTGCCCATTTAAGTACACTTTTATACAAATAATGTTTTATATATTTTACTTATTTTGCTTGTTTATACAGGATCTCACACTATAACCCAGTATTCACTGTGTAGAACAGGCTGGCTTCACATTCCTTCTGTCTCAACTTTCTGAGTGCTGGAACTGCAGATGTGAGTCACCATACCTGGCACAAACAATATTTAATTAATGGCTGAATGTAGGAATAATTTTCAGTTTGGGGCATCATGCTGAATGCCTTTACACATACATTTTGGAACACTTGAATGATTGTAGTTCTTCAGATCCACTTGGTTGCCATGATAAAGGATATATTTTTTCTCCTAGTTTTGAATGCATTTGGCCAGCTTTCTGTTCTAGACGATTATACAGTTTTCTACCCCTACGAGATGTGACCAGGCAATCTCATTTCTCTATATGGTTAATGCAAGGTTTTGTTTCCGCCCAGACTAGCCTAGTCTTAGTTACTTGTTATGATAGGTATTTTAATATATACAATTTTATTTTTAACACATAATGAAATAGATGATTAGGTAAAAACTATCAGTTTGTAAGTATTAAAATTTATTGTGAGATTGGGCATTTCCCCTTCATGTATACTGTCTATTCATACTGATATTTTGTGAGGTGCCTCTGTGTGTTCTGTGATGGCTCAAATTTTTCTTTTTCTTCTTAATATTTATAGTTTTCTTTCAGTTACTAATATTCTTCTATTTCAGGTTATGGACTATAACATTAACTTGGGCAAACACCTTCTCCCCCTCGTGGTCCAGGTGCTCAAATACTGCTCTTGTCCTCAACTACGGCATTATTTCCAACAGCCACCTCGCTGCTCCCTCTGGTCCTTAAAGCCTCACATCAGGCAGATGTGGTTGAAGGCCTTGCTCGTCATCCTTTACAAGGTGAGTGACTGTGCTCCCTCTGCTGGGATGGAAGGTTGTCTTAGACAGCACAGTAATGCTAGGAGGGTCTCTAGCAGATGAGGATTCCACGGGATGACAATTAGACCTTCAGAAGAGATGTGGTCCATGCTGCGATTTGAAGAATTATGAGAATGGAAAAGAAACAGGGAGGAATGCAGTGCAGGGTTTCAAATGTTTTTAAAACAACCGGTGATTTATATGCTCAGAATCTCACATTTTATCTAAGTCTTAACTATTTAGAAAACAAAGGTGATATTTAAAATTATATTTATAGATAATGTTGTCAGTGCTCTTTAAGGCTTCCGCTGGGATCTAGCCCATGCTGCTGTCAGTGGTTTGGTGCACGGAGAGACAAGGACCCTGTGAAACAAGCTTATGATCAGAACCTGGGTTGTTACTTGTATGTGTGATTTTTTTCTAGTGCGTGAGAAGTATAAGAAAGCTACCCAGTAAGATCCCTGAGAAGACTTACCCTTTGGAATAACTACCTGTGTTTTCTCCCCTTTGCACAGTATCCATACCGAGACTGTGATGTCAGCAAGATCCTTCTGCACCTGATTCACATAACAGTCAATACACTCAATGCACAATACCATAGCTGCAAGCCCCATGCCACGGCAGGACCTTTGTACAGTGACAACAGCAACATAAGCAGATACAGCGAGAAAGAAAAAGGTACTTCTCAAGACAGAATTCTGTCCTGAACTTGGCTGGGATACATGATGCGCTTCCAGACAGCAGTCTTTACATTGTCCAAGGAGGTAGAGGAGCACCCCCAAACATTCTTTTTTGTGGAGGAGGGCTGTCCTGGAACTAGCTCTTGTAGACCAGGCTGGCCTCAAACTCATAGAGATCTGTTTGCTTCTGCCTCCTGAGTGCTGGGATTAAAGGAGTGTGCCACCACCGCCCAGTGACCACCATATATTCTAATGAAGCCAAAACCGTCATTTCCTAGTTGGTTAATTTTTTAACTGTCTCAGGAATGTTGTTGCTTTTACTTTTGTACTGAGTGTGCAGGATAAACAGTTGGCATACTTCTGAAACTCAAAATAATAATAATAATATTGGGGATGCTATTTTTCCCATCTGATTAATGGGCTATTATAACCTCCTATTACATACCGGAAACATCTTGCCTTTGGGCTGGGACCTGTCTGGGTTGGCAGTCAGTGGCATCATCATTTGAGTGTCTCTCATCTGCCCTTGAACTTCATGCTCACAGATTTTGAATTCAGTCTCAATTTTCTGAAGTGCCTTTTCCAAGCCTTATTATTCAGTATGAAATGATTGAAGGCAGTGGAAATGAAGAGCCTTTTGTGTAGAAGTTTAAATTATTTTCAATGTTGATGCCTTTTTCATCGATAACTTTTCCTCAAAGGCAGCAGTAGAACAAAATACTAAATTGAGTGAAATTACAGGTAAAAGATGGAGAGCCAAGGTTTGTATCTTTGATAAATGTCACGGTAAAACTAGAAATCAAAAACGGTGACATCACTGAATTGAATCTTAGGAGAAAGCCAAGTGCCTGTTGACCCTGTAGCGTTAGACGGGTCTGAATAGGTGGGGTGACTGGAGAAAGACACTGGGCTAGTGGCCAGTAAGCCACTGTTTATTACTCTGAGGACCAAGGTGCTTGGCTGGCATCAGATGACATGGAGGACCAGCCAGCACTCTGGTACCGTTCAAATCCTTCTTGAAGAGTGTGGTGTTCATCAGCTTAGGTCTCTGGAAATTTCCATAGACTCATTTAAGCTATGGTGTTTTCAGTGTGCTCAGTGTCTGGACAGGCCCAAGCCCAGATGACTTCCTAGGTGGAAGGGACAGCTCATGGTCCTCCTATCGCCATTTTTGGAGTTATTTCAAAATTATGAAATGCAAGTCACTATTGACATTTGCTTAGAAAATTAATTTTAAAAAGAGATTTAAAAACAGAGAAAGAAGGTCATTTTGATGCATTTCCCCCAAAACATGGGAATTTGATAGAATGTCTTATCTTTGTGTATACTCACATGGAGGTTTGCATCTGTTTTGATTGTTAATTTTTTTTATTTGATTTAAAAGATCTCTGTGGTGACATCAACTAATGTTTACTGCTTAGGGTTCCATTAACCAGTAGACTCTTGTGCATCAGGATTATATTGGTCTTTAATCGTTAGGACTGACATTTTCTCAGACTCAAGAAATCTAGATTCACCATCATCATCACGGTGGGATGGCATCCTGTCACCGCAGGGATCCATAAAGCTCAAACATTACAGTTCCAGGGATGCTCACCTCAGAGAGCAGGCAGTTTCATTTACTGTGCTGTGAAGTGCATTTCACGGGTCTTTCTCTCACTGATTACATGTGTCTTGTCCTTTTGAAAGGATGAGGGAGGAAACGTTGGGAAGTAAACTCGAGGTTTTGTAGCAGGATGGTTCTTTCTTCATTTATATGTTACTTGGATTATTTTGACTCAAGAGCAGCCAAGTAGGGTCAGAAGAAAGGACCTATAAACAAGCTTAATGGGCATTAAGCAATCAGCTCGTGTATGGAACCCAGGATGACAAGAGCCAAAGGTTTTTTCCCCTTGGGATCCATAAAATCTATTACAGATGTGTAGTAAATGCCTCAAAGAAGAGCCTTCTTACAATAGAAAGAAATGTGATTTTCTGTTTTATTTTTCCTTTGTTTACTCTTTCAATCCATAATCATTCGTGGAGCTTCTGAGATGACCAGTGGCTTCTCTAAGCTTTTTCTGTGTGTTGTGTGTTTCATTACCAAATGTAGAGTACAGTATTTTGCATTCACGGAGCATAAGGTGCATGTACTGTTAGGCTGTGTCTATGCCAGTTCCCAGATCCCAAGAAGGCATATGTATCTTAGAAGGATCAAACCCCACTCACGCCAATGTCCTCCTTGTCAAATTAGCCTGAAAATCACAGGCAAGCATGAGCAATGTCTAAACGCCTGGAGAGAGTGCATCTATGTGTCATTTGGTTTTAAGTATAATGGGCACATTCCCCAGGGAAGGCTCTTGTGAACCACTGAGATGTTTCTCATAGTGCTGCCTGCTGTCATTCGGAAGGTGATGGGCAGCTTTGTAACAGGTTGCTCGGTTTGGATCTGAATTATCTGGATGGAGTACAGACCCACAGCTAAACTCTGCTGTTGCTGAAACCGCTTAGACCGCCCTGGAATGCTTTCACTGAATGCTTGTGTAGACACAGCCTAAGAGAGAGTAACCTCCCAAGTATAATTGTGACTTTCTCTCCCCAATTAGAAGAAGATAGTGTTTTTGATGAATCTGATATTCATGATACACCTACTGGACCCTGCAATAAAGAGTCTCAAACTTTTTTTGCAAGATTGAAAAGGATAGGCGGCAGCAAAATGGTGAAATACCAGCCGGTTGAAATGAATGTTCAGAGAAGTATGAATTTTTCCTCTTAGTAATTTTATGCAGAAATGTTGTACTCTACTGTTTGTTTGGGGTGAAATCTTAATTTTATTATGTTACCATATATTTTTGATATTATTGATTTTTATATATATGTATGCACAAACAGTATATATATACACACATTTATCTATATATATACGTGAGTTGACAGATATGTCATTAATGTCATGATTGTCTTCAAGGGCCATTGCTTAATTTAATTTGTTGCAAAATGTTTGCTTCTCTTTCACACGATTTGAATACACGTTCCTAGACTTGCCTCAGCCAAAAAACAAAACAAAATAAACAAAACCAACCAACAAAACCAAACAAAAAATCCTTCTCTTGTGTCTAATGACTATCAGAGCTGAGGAGCTACCTCCAAGCTTGATTTTTGGAAATCCAATCTTAAGCCACTACTTGGGTTTCTTTTGTACCCAAGTTTCCCAGTTCTTAAAATCAGAACAAATCTTATAAAAACATGGCCAGCAAGTGTTTCCCTTCTGGTAAAGCTGGGATTATAATTACAATTTGTGCCAATTGTGTACCCAAGTATGAGGGGAAAATGGTAAACTCTCAGAGGGAAATAGTACTAGCTCTTTCTGTTTTGATCAGGTGAAATAGAACTGGCCGAATATAGAGAAACGGGTGCGTTACAAGACAGCGTTCTGCACTGTGTGAGAGAAGAAAGCATTCAGAAAAAAAAGCTGCGCTCTTTTAAGCAAAAATCTCTTGATATAGGGAATGCAGACTCCCTCTTGTTTACATTAGATGAGCATCGTAGGAAGTCCTGCATAGATCGCTGTGACATAGATAAGCCTCCCGCCCAAGCTGCTTATATCGCACAACGACAAAATGACCACCACGGACGCTCTAGACAGAATTCTGCTACGAGGCCGGACAGTACTGAAATCCCCAAGAATCCAGCGACTGAAGGTTTTCAAGAAACGCGAAGGCCTGTGATACCAGAAGTTAGGTTGAACTGTATGGAGACGTTCGAAGTGAGAGTTGACTCCCCAGGAAAGCCCGTCCCTAAAGAGGATTTCGATCTCATAGATTTGTCCTCAGATTCAACGTCTGGACCAGAGAAACACTCTATACTCTCAACATCTGACAGTGACTCTCTTGTATTTGAGCCTCTCCCGCCTCTCAGAATAGTAGAAAGTGATGAAGAAGACGAGATGATGAACCAAGGGAATGATGGTCCCTTGGGTAAAAATGCTGCCTCCTCACCCTCCATTCCCAGCCAGCCCTCTGTCCTCAGCTTAAGCACGACTCCTCTGGTGCAAGTCAGTGTCGAGGACTGTTCCAAAGACTTTTCTTCTAAGGACTCAGGAAATCACCAGTCAGCAAGCAATGAGGACTCGACCATCACAGCTCTGGACGAGCTCACTGACTCTGAAGAGCTGTCGAAGTCACAGGAGCTGAGAGAGTTTGCCTCTGGTAGTCCGCTAACGCTAAAGCAGAAGCGAGACCACCTCCAGAAGTCACCTGCGGTCCCCGAGATGTCAGTGGACTACAACCCTGACCTTGGCTCGGCCGGAGAGAAGGCAGGCCAGACACCAACGTCAGGGGCCAAAACTGTGCTCCTCAAAGTTCCTGAAGATGCTGAGAGTACAATAGAAAGCGAGAAGCCCAACTCGAGCACGGAGTCCGATACAGAACAGAACCCTGAAAGGAAGGCAGAGGAGGATGGGGCTGAGGAATCAGAGTTTAAGATTCAGATCGTCCCCAGACAGAGGAAACAAAGGAAGATTGCTGTCAGTGCTATCCAGAGAGAGTACCTGGACATCTCCTTCAACATTCTAGACAAACTGGGTGACCAGAAGGACCCAGGTAAGCCTGTCTCTCTTCTTTCGGACCTTCAGGTTTGTGCATCTTACTTGGTAGGGTTTTGACACAAAACTATGCACCAAACTGGAAATCTTATAATGTCGGGGATGACATTATAACTGCTTCATAACACTCAGAATCCATCCTGGTCACCACAGGGCACTGGATTCTGATATGGCTGTACTGGCTCCATCAATGTTTCGTGTTTGTTGTTTCTAGTTTTATCATCAATCTTGACTGTTGTGGGCAATGGCTAATTGATACCTAGATATTTCAAAAGTAACTTTGGCTTTTCCCTAAAGCAACAGAAATAATTAATTTTGTATTATGTTTTTGCTTTCATTTTTTCCCCTCTCTTGTTATAATTTGCTTTTTGTTTCTGTGACAAAACACTGTCTAAAACAACTTGGGGAAGAAAGGGCTTATTTCACCTTATACTTCCAGGTCACAATCCATCACTGAGGGAAGTCGGGGCGACAATTCAAGGTAGGCATCCGGAGGCAGGAGCTGAAGCAGAGACCATGGAGAGGAGTTTACTGAGTTACTGGCTTGCTGCCAGGCTTAGCTACCTTTCTTAGGTAGCCCAGGTCTGCCTTCTTCTGGTTTGCAGTGCCCATAGTGGACTGAGTCCTCCTACAACAATTAGAAATTAAGGAAATGCCCTTACAGGCATGCCCATGGGCTAATCTGATGGAGGCAATTCCTCCATTGGTATGTAATTGCCATTTCCTCCTCTTAGGTAGGTAATGTAAAGTTGCAACCAAAATCAGCCGTCACACTCTGTTTGTGTTAGTGAGCTATGTAGTCCAAGTGTAGAGTAAATGAACTGTTGAATGGGCATTTAGGGATTATAGTAGATTGGTCAGCACAGTTTCCAGGTACAATGTAGACTCTGACCCACAGACGCCATCTGCTGTGTTTCCAGTCTTAAGTGTCTTTTGCTGTGTTATCTTTGAGGCACCATTTCTAAGAGGATGTTGTATAAAAAGTAGCCTTCTGTTGGTCACCTCACTCATGCCAAATGAGTCTCCTGTCACGTTTACCCTGATGGGGGTGCTTCCTCCTTCTCCTCTGAATCATGGCAGTGATTGAAGAACATGAGAAAAGCTACAGTTAGTTCAGTCTGCTTGGAAACCAGAGACCATTAAGAGCTGGCAAAGACTGTGGAGGTGACCACGAGTCCAGCCTGTGAATTCTTAGGTCGTGCTCCTTCCCCAGGTGGCACAAGCTGGCAAGGCAATGCTGGACGGTCTGCCTCATCCTAGTCCAGCTCCTCCCACTCTCCCACTCCAAAGAAGCTGCCAAGAGAAATACCCAGACCCCTGTACTTCCCTGACATCCATAGGGGTTTCTAGCGCTTTCCTAGCCATAGGACACAACAGTTTGCCTCAAAGACACTGAAAAACTGCTGTGTGAGCGTTAGCTTGTCTGGAGCCGGTTATGTTTTAGCCAGGCAGGGTAGAGTCTTATCTCATCAGGAAAGCTTAACCAACAACTAAGAAGGGTTTGAGGGAAACTTGAACATCTTTATCTTGTTTGGGACCAGGGAAATGGCTGCATTTGAGTGCAGGACGGAATTGACCCAGAAACTATATAGGTGCATGGTGGGAGGGTAAGAGACTAATGAGTTGTATATGATAGACATTTATTATAAATGGGCTGTATGTAACTCATAGGACACATTAGTGTATGTCATTTTAGCTTCTTTGTTTTCCCATATATTTAATTGTTCCCCAAGATACGAGTGAAAAACTGGCTTTCTTTTTATTTTTTATTTCTTTT
>LOEQ01002184.1:223843-238832 GCA_001685075.1 Bramus lutescens | reverse complement strand
TCTCTCTCTCTCTCTCTCTCTCTCTCTCTCTCTCTCTCTCCTTTCTCTCCTCTCTCATACACAACAATGGCCACTGACCAAATACACAGTCTTCAGTGAAAGCTAATAGTAACCTCGTGTCTACTAGGAAGCAAGCATCCTCCTTCCACACATACCAAATGCCATCATTTGGTGGTCAATGTTAAAGAACTCTGAAAGTTGGTCATGGGAGACTATGGATGTCAAAAGACATGGGTAAATGGCAGAGTGCTAAAATGACCCCAGTGACCTTTCCTTGGATATAGATAGAGCAGTAAAGCAGATGGAATGGTGTCTCATGATGACTTCATGTCAGATAGTGACTTCATGTCAGATAGTGACATCATGTCAGATAGCATGGCAGTGTTTTGCTGGTATGGAAATTATCCTGGATGACCCCTGGCCTAATTAGATGGGCGTTCTTAAGGGTCAGAGGTGGAAGTTCCAGAGGAACTCTTGCTACTCGCTTTGGAGAAAGCAGGCAGCCGGGCTATAAGCTGATGGCACAGGTGGAGGAGCATGCAGTAGGAGGCTGGAGAAAGTTCCAGGAACTCATAATGGCCTCTGGGTGACAGCCAGAAAGGAAACAGTCACATCAGGCAGAGGGCTCCAAGGAAGTGAGTTCTCCCTGAGCCTTGGGTGGCTGACATGTTGATTTTACCCTGGTGAGATTACCCGTGAAGGTGTTTGCTAACAGATATCTGGACTCTTGGCCTACGGGCCTTGGTGGATAATGAGCCATGATGCATTGAGCTGTGATGGTTGGGGCACTGAACCGTAAGGCAACTGTCTGCTCTTCCTTCTGTGCTTGAAATCTGCACAGTCATGCTCTCTTCTGTCAGTGTGCCGTGTTCTCTGCTGTCACTGTGCCCAAGTGGGGCAGTGAAATGTGGAGAGTGGACAGAGGTCTGTCAGCGAGAACTGGATGACGTCTGTCTGTCTGGAGCCTCAGGGGCCTGTGGTGCAGAAGATCTTAAAGACCCATTCTGTTTATCATCACCTGTAGCACGGACACCAGAATCTTTCTGAGAGTTCCGCTTGTGTCGCCTTTGACATCAGATTCAAGGTTCCTGTCAAACACTTTTGAGGAAGAAAAAGGGAAAGGGGAAAGTGGATGACTGAGTTACCAGCAATTTTATAAACAAAACAAACCAACCCAACAAACAAAACTTAATCTGAAGCCAGAACAAAAGTCACTTACGCCTTTGGTAGGCTTCTTTGATGGCAATGATTTCCTAGGAAGATGGTAGAAACAATTAGTGTTCAAGCTTGGAGCCAATAGGAAACAGAGATTAGGCAGATGTCCATCTCCAGATGCAGGGGGCCTTTGTGACTTCCTACTCAGACGGTTGCCCCTACAACACAGGGCACAGGCCTATGGGGAATCTGCCAGGGTAAGATGACCCTTTCTGTGTAAATATATTAGTAGTGTACACATACAGTCTCCTTAGACATGTAGTCAACTTGGGGGATCTGTCACCAGACAAACAAAGACAATATAACATCTGTCCATGAAAAGAAAGAAATTCTGTCATCTATGACAACATGGTTGATTCTGGAGTACATGGAATGAAATAATCCAGACACAAAAAGTCACGTACCCCATGAACTCACTCATTTTATACTTGAAGTATAAAAAAAGATAACCTCATGGGTATGGAAAGCAGATACCAAAGGCCAGAGAGATGGGGTCCACGGTACTAAGTTACAGTGTATGGTGGTTTGAATAAGAAGTGTCCCCCATTACTCAGGTATTTAACACTTGGTCCCCAGTTGCCAGATCTGTTTGTGAAGGCTTGTTGGAAGAAGTATGTCACTGGGAGGGAGCTTTGAGGGTTTATAGCTTCACTCTGTATGGCTTCATGTTTGCCGTTGAAGATGTGATCTCTCAGCTTCTTGTTTGTACTGCCATGCCTTCTTGCCATGACGGGCTTTATCCCCCTGGAACCATAGGTCACAATAACCCTTTCCTGCTCTGAGCTACTCTTGGTTTTTATTACAACAACAGAAAAGTAACTGGTACCCATGAGACAGGAGTGAGATGTTCCAGTGGGCACAGTAGGACAATCGGAGTTAATTATATTAACTATATTAAATATATTACATAGTTCAACAAGGCTAGAAGAGAGGACCCTGAATGTTCTCACCATAAAGGCATGATGGATATTTAAGGTATTCACTGAATAACCAGGGATTCACTGGTTATTCAAACTTGGCCATGGCACTTTGTCTATACGTGTTAAACTATTGCACCTTAGCCCAAACATAGCTACATGGACAGCATGCCAGTTAGTACTAGAAAGGCAGAAGTATTAGTAAGCTAATACCATTCGCTATCTCTTAACCCAGGCTCATTCCCTCATCCCCACCTGTACAATCAAGGCTAGAGTCCAGTGTGTGTTTCACAGGTTTCTATCTCTGTCTTACAAACTTGTATCTATGCTTACTGTACTATCCTCCAAGCCAAATGTCAACCATCTTCGTAGGTTCAGTTATGCCCACTTGCAGAAGACCGTCACAGCTCAGCTTGTTGACTACTGACCTTCCCTCATGGGAGAAGGGGTGTAGAGGATCATGGAGCCCTTACCTAAACATATAGCCAGTCCTTCCAACCAGTTCTGTGGAATTCTTCCCTAATTGTAATGGTGACATCAAGGAGGAGCAAGAGATATATAGGCTGAGAGGGACTAGGGAAGGGAGCCGCATCTATGCAGTCGTAGAGGAGTGGCATACACACTGGGTGCAGACCTTCCAGTGTGGCTATTTTAATGCCACCCACACTCTTGCCTGTAACTCCTCCCTCTCTGCTCTATAAGTAAGCCTAATAAACTCATTTGTTCCCCAGAGCCAATTTTGTAGAATCATACTTTGGTTTGTCACTGGGACCTTAGAGGAAGACATTGTTCACATCTCCCCGATGAAAGAAACCTTAGCAACAGAATTTCTAGAACTACTTTGTATACATCATATGTTTAGCCAGTGGAAAACAGTGCTGATTGTTTTGTAGCTTGTTTCTAGCTCCATGCTGTCCTGGAGGTCCAGCTAGCCTCTAAGGCAGATCGTCCATGTTTTTCTGGGAGAGATAGAGTCCCATGCTAGAAGACACCCCAGTTGACTTAGCTAGCCTCCCACAGGTGGCTGCTTAGGTGGTTTCCACTTTGCCTCTGCTTTAAACAGCGGGCAGGGTCAGCAGTGCAAGCTTCCCTCTAGAATGTGCACTGGCAGCAATCCTTTGACATCATCCCTTTCAATTCACCCACCTCAGAGCCGTCTCAACTTACGCTCCAGCCAGCAGTGAGTAAGAGCAGTCATTTCCAGGTACTGGCTCATAAGGGAGTGGAAAGAAAAGTCAGACAGGAGCAGGTGTGGGGAGGGCACCAACTGAGCAGGTGTGGGCTGCGATGGGGGAGGGAGGGCAGGCCAGGTGGTAGGGCTGTCCTTTTGTTTATGCAGCTCCCTCCCCTTTGTTTTTATCACCTACCCTTGGGATCTATGTGACCCCAGCTCTCCCCACCTTCACTCTCTGTGTGTTTTCCTTCTTTTTTACTACCAGGTATATTTGATTGAAAGAAAGGCTTTGCTGGTTGCTTGGATCTTAAAGGAACCATGCTAAGATTAGGAAAACAATAATGGGGGGGACAATTTCATTAAAGCAGACACTGCTTGCTCTTGACATTGGTGTTTCTTTTCGGGGACCTGGGCATTTCTGGGAAGGACGGGCATGAACAGAGAAAATGGGGTGGCACCAGATGGGACCCGCACTAATCCTCCTCTGAGGCTCTACCTTATCTCCTCGTGATGGAAGGGCCACAGGCTGGGGATTTAGCTCATTGGTACATCATTTGCCTAGTAGGTGTGGGATCTGAGTTTAATTCCCAGCACTATCTATCTAGCTAGATAGATAGATAGATAGATAGATAGATAGATAGATAGATTTAATTTTTATTGAGCTCTACGTTTATCTCTGCTTCCCTCCCTGCCTCTCCCCTCCCCTTCAAACCTCTCCCAAGGTCCCCATGCTTCCAATTTACTCAGGAGATCTTATTTTTTTTCTACTTCCCATTTAGATTAGATCCATATCTATCTCTCTTAGGGTCCTCATTGTTGTCTAGGTTCTCTGGAATTGTGATTTGTAGGATGGTTGAAATGGAAGGATTTTATTAACCCCCCCTGATTCAGAGGATTCATGATTGCTACAGTGGCTTGGTTCATGGTGGTGCTGTGACGTCATGGCTGAGCTTGAGTCTCAGACAAGCCGAGGAAGCAGGTGACCGGCAGTAGTAGGTCACGTCGTTACATTGAAGCATGGTGGCAGGGAAGTGCTTCAGATTTTCCCTGCTATCTGCTCTACCCACTGCCACTGTTCCCTCCCGGGAACTTGAGACTGTTGGGATTTTCCGGCACTTTCTTTGCCATGCCTACTCATTCTGCCAGGACTCATGGTTGTGGAGAAGGGCGAGTTCTCTAAGAGTGATTCATGGGTCTTTCTCTTGACCCTCCTGGCTTGGGGAACCAAAGACAAGCTGGCTCGTACCTACACCTTAGCAAATGTTCTGTGTAGCTCCTGAAAGGAAGGGGTGCATTCTCAAGGGATAAGTGAGAACTTCTGACAGAAAGATGCAGGATCGGATTTGGGGATGGGGCTCAGTTGATAGATTGCTTGTCTAGCATAAACGAAGCCCTCAGTTTGATCTCGTGTACCACATAAAACTGGGTCTGGTGGTCCATGTCTATAATCCCAACACTCAGGAGACAGGGGCGGAGGATTAGGAGTTCAAGGTCATCCTCAGTTACATACTGAATTTGAGGCTAGTCTTGGTTACGTTAGCCTCTGTCTCAAAACAAAAAGGAAAAAGAAGAAGCCAAACAGCATCATCAAAACCCCCAAACCCCAAAGAAAAACAGAGAAAAACTATTGACACAAATTTGTCAAGGGAGATGCTAGTGGACACTGGGCTGTTCACTGAAATCCCCGGTACCACCCGCGTTTTCCCATTGTTGAAATTTTCTGCTCTATGCTAGGTGACAGCCATGTATGAAGTAGTGACACAAACATGCTTGGCTGCTTATTGGTATTCACAGCAGAAGGCCTACAAAGTCAGAGCGAGAACAGATAAAGGTGAATCCTGCCTCTAGTAGAGAACCACATTCGTTAGAAAAACAAAACCTAGGCTGACTAGCTTTTCCATCCAGCCAGGGGCATCCACATGATGATGGACTTCTGGAGGCCTGGAAGAGGAGCTCTTCCTGCTTGAGTTTAGCAGATGTATTTCTGCCCAGAATCTTGTCCGTTTATGGACACCATGTAGGGGGATGAGCTTCCTCCAAGGGGGCTCGGCCATCTCTGATGCTTGAGTGACCTGTCCCGCACGATGTGGGACCGAGGGCTCAAGGGAGACTGACCTTATTGCTTCTTGTGCAGAGGATTTCTATGAGCACAGTCTCATCGGTGCCCAAGCCCTTCATGGCTTTCTGTAACTGCCGTGCGGCATATTCATTGGGGCGGTCCAGAAGGGCCAAGGCTGTCTTCTCGAAGTTTCCACTCAGTTCGCTCTTGAGCACATCCTCTAAATCCTGCAGGGAGCGCAGAGCAGATGACTGCGGTGTTACGGGAAGAGGAGGTGAGCGTCACCCCACATCACTATATGAGTTTCAGGGCCAGGGCACCTGCTCTAGACCGCAAAAACTGCTTGATATTGAGGACAATGGTCACTACAATTACCCATTCATCTCTCCCCTACCCCTCAATCTGGCTGAGAGGCATCTTGCTCAGGGCTGCCGTGCCCGCCCCAAGATGAATTACAACAGCAAGAATATTTACAGAACATTTTAGAGTTATGAGAGCTTCTCTCAGCGAAGTTCCACACAACTCTGCAAATCGGGCAGGCAAACTGTGTTATCTCCACCCAATAAACTACAGAAAATGAAGAATTTGCCCCAAACATTCAGCTAGAAAAGACTCAACAATTTCCACTACTGGTTAGTGTTTTTTTTTTTATATATGGGAGAGTAGCAAGACTTATGCCACAGGGTCATGGGGGAGTCAGAATCCATGAAAAACTCTGCACTGTGCTCAAATTCAAAAAGTATTCATGGTAATATATATTATGCAAGAATATTATTATTCCATCCAGAAAAGAATTTTCTGAGAAAACACAAATCAACTGTTCCTCTGATTATACCTCTGAGCTCTGGGTTAGGGAGAAAAAGCTGGACACTTTTATACAAGGGGATCTGCTGTGATCAAAGGGGAATGCGGTATCATGCCCCTGTCCCTACTGTCGCTTCAGCTACCACTGCATCTTGTGAAGGCAGGACTGCCTCAAGACTATACAGTCTGGATCCACTAAGATATCTGAAATACACTTTCCCAGCTCAGATAGCTAATGCTTAGGACTGCAGAGAGGCCGCAGCTCCTCTGTCTTTTGACCCACAGGCATGAAAGCCAAGCTGGTATTTTATATGCTTCCAAGCCTAAGAAGCAGGCTTCAGGAAGCTGGGATCCTGTCCCAGCTCCTCTAATAGCTGCCCATGGTTCCTTGGTGTCACTATTCTCGGGGCTCAGTGGGTTTGAGGATTTAGAGATGAGTGTTTGACCTCCTCTGAAGTTTTAAGCATCTCTTTGGTGGTCTCAGCTCTCAGGGGATCATCAAATGCTTGGCACAGGACAGTCTCCTGGCTTTTGTGCTAGAACATGCTCTTTTATTTCTCAGCTGAGTCCCTAGACCCACGTTTACTTCTGTGTTGGACAAGAGTTCAAGGTGTCTTGTGTCTGACTTTCTATTTTATTGGGCTATAAATAGAAATAAGTTGGAGGATGTCTACTTAGAGGCAGGCATGTAGAAAGGATGAAAATTTCACTTCTACCCAATGAGGTGAACTGGAGACTCATTCATTTTCATAAAAAGTGACAACAACAACAAACCTGATTATTAAGAGAGATACAAACAACAACACCTGCAATAGCACAGCCTTGACCATTTGTTATATAAATAAATAGCCCATTATGGTGCCAGTCTTCTGGGAATAGACGCTGGCCTCGCTGACTGAAGACTTGGACATGGGTCCTGGTTCTTTATATGTTGACAAATTAGTAAATAAACCTAATGAACACTTAAAGATTATATATAACAACACCAACAACAAGAAGAATAAAAGGAAAAGGGAGAAAGAAGTAAATGCTAAAAGTTAAGGAAACAGAGTTCTTAAAAAGTTGTCAGTACTGAAAGCCACATCCAATCAAAATGCTGAATTGTGGAGCCTAGCCCCAAGGCATACATCTACAATACAACTCTTGCACCTAAGGCCCAGGGAAAGAAAGATGTAAGAGCCGGAGAATCCAGGAGTTTGCTGTGAGATTGGGTCTCCTAGGAATATCAGAAGCTGCACCCATAACGTCTCACCGACATAACTGCCCAAACACAAGCTGAACAGGGACAAGAACAATAGACATGCCAAACTGGACAGAGGTTAGGGAGGAGGCACCATGGGCCCTTAACTCCGCAGGCAACTGATGGAAGCTGGCGGTGGGAGAAATTCTCCTCCACAGGGAAGAGTATCAGTTGGCTACCCAATACCAAATAGTCAACCCTGAAAACATACATACAAGCAACGTTATACAGACTGGACAAGTTGCATTGTATATTTATGAATATATATATATGCATGTATATACATATATGTGTATGTATGTATGTAACAATAATGAAAAAAAAGAGGCCATGAATTTGAAAGAGAGCAATGAGGATTATACGGAAGAATTTGGAGGGAAGAAAGGGAAGGGGGAAATGATATAATTATATCATCTCAAAAATAAAAGAAATAATTTTAAAGTTTTCTGAACAAATAATTTGTGAAGAAATACGAATCTCAAAGACAGCTTAGTACAAGGATATTTCTATATTAAGCCCCACTTGTGGGAACTGGTTTTCAAATCACTATTCTGTCTATGAATTATCGTGTGGAATTAGTCCAAATTGAATGAAAAATGAGTAAATGTAATAGAAAAATGAAGTCAATTAAGAAAACAATGAGTCGCCAGGCAGTGGTGGCACACGCCTTTAATTCCAGCACCCGGGAGGCAGAGGCAGGCAGATCTCTGAGTTCGAGGTCAGCTTGGTCTATAAGAGCTAGTTCTGGAACAGGCCCCAAAGCTACAGAGAAACCCTGTCTTGAAAAACCAAACCAAACAAAAATCAAAAACAAGAACAACAACAACAAAAACAAACAAACAAACAAACAAACAAAAACCAATGAGTTAAGGGGTATTGATTTATAGGCATTAAGTTGGCCTAACAATGTTAATTTTTGTCTAGCCAGTTAAAGGTTCCAAATGCATTTTTCTTTTTCTCAGACTGTATTCTAACTCTAGTCACGTTGTCCCTCCAGGGGTGTGTAGAGGAGGCTGTACTGGCACAACCCTGCATACCTTGCCGTACTTCGTCTTGTACTTCTGCTTTATCTGTTGCCTCTGCTCTGATGTCCTGATGGATAAGACTTCAATGATGGCCGCCTCATCTGTCCCTGAAGTGCAGGAGACAGAAACAAAGACACACTGATCAAGAAATGTGATGAACGCTGCTGTCATCGAAGAAGCCATGACTCAGACTTAGAATGGGGCTAGATGAACCTGATGGCTGCGCTGCCTTGTGCTGAAAATCATATTCTTTCCACTCAGATAAATATCCATGGAGACCTCCTGCTGCGTGGAGTGCAGTAAGAGGCACGGTTAGAAAGAGAAATGTCTATGGAAAGTTCCCAAACTTAATTCCCAGGGGAATGAAAAAACATCTGCACTAACTCTGAGCAGGAGCATTGGTCAAAATCAGCCAAAGGTAGAAAGTTCCCAGAGTTCATTAGGCTGAACAAAATATGGGGTACCTATACAGTAGAGTGCTACTGGGTCTCAAGAAGGACTAGAGTACAGAAAAATATGAATGAACCCTGAAGATGTTAGACAAAGTGAAAGAGACCAATCACAAAAGACCACAAATTGTAGGATTCTATTCATATGAAAACCTAGAATAAAAGATTTCGTAGAGGCAGAAAGTGGGTTAGGGATTGACAGAGTGGACAGGGTGTATGAAAAGATGAAAGTATTCTAAAGTTAATCAGTTATCTATGGCCATACAATCCTGAACACACCCAATCTCATCTAAAATCAATTAACTATGGTCGGGCTACATATGTTTATGAATGCAGGAAAACACTTGCAGTGGTTTGAAAGAAAATGGCCCCCAGAGGGAGTGCCACTAATGGGAGGTGTGGCCTTGCTGGAGGAGGTGTGACTTTATTGGAGGAAGTGTGTCACTGTGGGGGTGGGCTTTGAGGTCTTTTATGCTTAAGCTATACCCAGTGAAACAAGCTACCTCCTGTTACCTGCATATCAAGATGTAGAACTCTCAGCTCCTTCTCCAGCACCATGTCTGCCTGCATGTTGCCATGTCCCACCGTGATGATAATTGACTAAACCTCTGAACTGTAAGCCACCCAATGAAATGTTTTCCTTTGTAAGAGCTGCCGTGGTCATGGTGTCTCTTCACAGCAATAGAAACCCTAACTAAGACAACACTGGGCTGTATATTTTCAATGAGGAAATTTTATGGTTTATAAATTCTATCTCAATAAATTTAGTTTTTAAAGAAACCTAATAAAAGGTATGGTTTGTTCCTTATCCTCTGGGTACTTATAACTGAATAGAGAAGATTGAAGCCCATATTGACAGAATATTGATTATATCCACAAACTCATGCACACACACATGCACAAAAGACTTTGACACCTCTAGTTCCTCACCTACAACCTGTTGTCATGTAGTTCAAGGGTAGGTGAGAATGAGAAGGGAGAGCCCAAAGCACATACAGCAACAATTGTATACCACAGACAAAGAGCAGCTTAAATGCCCAACACTGCTTCACATCCACAGCAGGCTTGGGTCCATGCCACTCTGCAAGGGACGCTCACCAATTACAGAGTATGCTAGGGTCCCACAACAACATTCAACAGTTGTGAGCTCTACGAGGCACTTTTGAGGCCATCTAGTCCTAGGTCATAATGATAGATGAAGAAACTGAGAAAGGCAATTGCATTGGTTCCTGCACACATCCTTCTAAGCTGCAAACCCTGTAACTAGTTTACCCCTAGCTTCCCGTCAGTTTCTTCCCCTCCCCCACTACCTTCTTCTTGGTGTCGTGTGCTGGCTGGCTCTTCTTTTCCCTGCCCTCTAACCTCAGTTTCCAGTTGGCCTTTTGGTTGTGATCCTCTGTTCAGACGGCCACTGCTCTTTGCTGATGAGCTCCAGACCAACCCCTCTAGCTGAGCTCTTTCCTCTGAGTTCCTCTCTTATTTCCAGCTGCCTGTGGCCACATTGTCTAGGCTCTCCAAGGTATGTCTACTTGCAGTGTAGCATAGCTGGATTCTTTTAGTAAATCCTTAAGTCCCTTCTCTGCCCTATTATTTCATATCCATGCATGACATCACTTTAGTTAGAAAAACCAAAGTCACCTAAAGGGTTCACCTCTGTTGCCTTTGCTTTTTAATGCCACTGCCAGCAAATCCTGACTGCTTTTAGTCTCTCTGATGCAAGACACTGATCTCTGCAAGGTCTGGCTCATTTCATCCCCATAATCTAAATATCATTAATGAGTAGTCATGTCTTTTAGGGTTAGATAAGAATCCCAAAACGGAACAAGATGTCCTGCAACCTGGTCTCAAGCTGATCTTCTAGACCCATCTCTGTGATGACTAACATGGGGCTCACTTAGCTTCTTTTAATGATACTTGTCTGTAGAACAGTTACTTTCATAAGCCTTCAAATTCCTGTTTTCTATGTTCTCCCATTTCCAGTTATATAGCCAGTAGTAGGACCCATTGTAGGATTGCATATATGTGAAGCTGTGAGACTGGGGGTCTGGGCCCTGGGCAGTCAGAGGTCACTTAATTGTAATGGGCACTGCTGCATGTCAGTCACATCCGTCTTGCTTGAGCCATAGCTGGGAGCTTGGGGGAACTTAAGGTTCTGCCAGGTCCACTGACCTGTATTTCCTATGCCATATTACTGGAAATATGAGACTGAATTAAAAAGGCTGATCTATAACTATTTTTACATTTAGAAATTATGATTTAATTTTAATGTGAGCTTGTGTTTTGTGAAGGAACAAGAGTTAAAAATAAATTGAATAAGAAGGAATACTAAGTCAGCAACATTTGCATTGGCAAAACTTTGGGAAAGTTCATATATTAGTGGTCCAGATACCTTACAAAGGATTATTGACTCTTCAGGGATGTGGGTAAATCTGACTTAGACTTGAGTCTCTTTACACAGTGGATTATGGTAGTTCTAGTATGTTCTGTGAAAGTGCACATTACATTGTCCTGCACTTATTTACTCAAAGAAAGGTGATGCAAATCTAAGCTCCAGGGAATTTGGGCTAGCACTTCTCCCACTCAGTCGGTTGCCTCTTCTGAAATGGCTACTGCCCTTAGAAACGTAATGTGAGCCACTGACCTTTTGATGGTGGACTTCTGACTTCCAGAACTGTAATATCAATGCGTTTTAAGCCGTGTAATTTTTGGCAAGTCATTACAAGATTCTAAGACATGACTATAATCGCTCTACTTAGCAATGTCTCCAGATTCTACGGCAGGAACCAAGACCTTTCTCCTCATCCCCAAACCCCGAGAGACCTGCAGTTGTGGTGACTACGTTCAGTTGAAAGGGAAGAGATCCGGCACAGTGACCTCTGCGTGGAGCTGAATGAATGACCTGGTGGGTGAAGATTACTGAGAGACTGGGATTCTAGGGGACCAGTAAATGGAGATGATGTATTTTGATGGAGGAGCTGGGAGCAAGAAAAATAGCAGGCCGTGATTGCGGACGGAATGTGGAAAGGTTCTGGTTAGAGATGAGAAACAGAAGAAAATAGAGCTTGGCAAACTTTACCTGTGTTCTACCTTCATTTTGGCTTTGTGTCAGCGCTTAAGACTGTCTTTGGAAAGACCCAGCCAGAACTTAGAAGAAGAGAGATCCAGCCCAGGGGACAGAGAGCCTTGGGCCAGTCATTTCATCTCAAGGATTATTTCCACCTCTGTAATTGTGGGAAGATGTCAGCTAGTTGGGTTCAACCAGAAAAAGAGAACATCCTAGGATGAGCTCACTTGCAAAATTAGCAGGAGTTAATTTCCAGTCTCTTCTCTTTCTGGTTTGGTTCCAACACTGTCATTCATGTTGTCTCTCTTTGTTTCCCCAAGGGCTTTCACCTAGGTGACATGTATCTGTGTACATTACAATGTTTTCATGGCTAACTTTTAAATGTTTGAGTGCCAGAAATCTCACCTCAGAAAAGATTTCATATTCTTTAAGATATCATAGAATGTACCCTTTCAGTTCTGTGGACCCTCCTTTCATTGGGGGTTCTTCCTGTCCCTGTCAAGGACCTCAGTTTTCAGGCTTAGATCCTAGAGCCTCCCATGCCTTCCTGCATCCATTTGGTATTTTCATGTCTTTCTGAATGAATGAACACATGCATGTATGAATGGCAGGAGAAGTTTGCATACTATTTGATAGAACTTTGTCTCTGTATTGGTTTGAGTTGTATGTTATACTAAAATGGACTGTATATAGCAAAGGCCAATAGTAAATATTCTCCACTGTGATGTCATATGCAACCTGTATCTGGACAATCATGGAGACGTGAGTTTATTAGAAAAAAAACTGATTCTGTAGATTTTCCTTTCTTTTAAACAAGAAAGCTCTGAAGATGGACATATTGGTATACCCCTGTAATTTAAGTACTAGGGAGGCTGAAGCAGGGGGATTACAAGTTTGAGACCAACTTGGCTATATAATGAGTTCAAGACCATCCTGGTTAAAAAGACTATCCCATGTTAAAAAAAAAGGAAAGCAAAACAAACAGCAAAACACAAACACAAGAGAGCACATTAGTTGTAGGATGGTTTAGCAACCGCCTGCAAGTAGAGGAAGGACAGGATAATGACACATAGATATCCTTGAAGTCATTTGAGACCAAATCTCAGGTTGATCATGGAAGCTGTTTTTACAACCTAAAGAAGAAGCAGCTTGCTGAAGGTGACCTCACTCTGCATTTCACGGTCCATGTGTCTTAGAAGCAGGCCCAGCTGCTGAGCGATTTTCTGTAAACATTTGCAATGGTTTGAGGCGCTCAGGCCAGCCCAGAGGTTCTGGGAAAGACTTTAAAACTGAACAAACACAAAACAAAACAAAGACCCTCGGTGCTGGCTGTACTTCAGATACTGGAGGGGAGTAATTACATAGCTCTGTCAGAGCCAAAGTGATCACCAGCCTGGAAGTACCCGGGGGCATCTGTGGTATGCTTCCCCAGCAATTTTCTGGAGAGTAACTGGATGGTATGGAGATTTGGCAGGAGGGAGCCACAGTGTTTGAAGGCCACAAAGTTCCATGTGGCAGATAAACAAGGCTAAACTAGCAACAGAAGCTCCAGCCCACATTGACCTGGTTGACCCCAGAAAGCTGTGTTCCTAGAGCTTGAGGCAAGGCTTCACATTCTCACACGGGGCAGGGGTGGGGGGCGGTGGAGCACAGGGAAGGGAAGAGAAATGATGGGTGGGCCTGGATCCTGTCTACTGGAGGGGACCACTGAGGGGCTGCGGTGAGTACAGACAGGGAAAGCAAGAGAATTGATGGGTGGACCTGGATCCTGTCTACCGGAGGGACCACTAGCTGGCATTGTTCTCTGTATTCATTTCTAGAGGTTATTATGTCAATGACCACAAATTCATTGGCTTCAAACGACATGACTTGTGCCCCTATAGTTCTGGATGCTGGAAATCTGAAGTCACTGTGTCAATAGGTCATAGTCCCAGTTCTCCCAGCTTCTTGGTGTTCTTTGAGCTGTGATTACATGAGAGCAGTCTCTATCTGTCTTCCCATGTCCCCAACCTGGCTGCCACCATCTTTCTCTTCTGTCTTTCTTAAAGACGCCCATCATTGGATTTAGAACCTACCTAGGTTACCCTCTTCCCAGCATCCTTAACTCAATCACATCTACAATTGTAATTTTCTAAGTAAGGACAAGGCCATTCACCCAGATTCTGGGGGCCTAAACCTTCTAGAGGCCTCCATTCAACCTTTTGTGATGGAGAACAGGATGGGCCTGCTTAATGTACAGGCTGACCTAATTGGATCTGAGCACACGGTTAAGGAGAAGCTTAATGGTTACCATGTAATGAGGGCCAATGGGGTGCTGTACACAACACATACTGATAGTGCAGAGAAGAGTGCTGGACTGAAGGTTAGGACCTGAGTTCTAGGCCAGACGCATGCTCTGGAATGTTTGATCATTTTGACCTCTGTGCACCTCAGCGGACCCGAGCTTGACCCAAAGGTGTGGTCCCAGGCTCTGCAGTCTTCTTACTGAGAACTATTGGAGACGCAAAATAGACAGTCCCCTTCTTCCCCGTGTCTTTCAAAGACCCCTTGATGACTAGCGTGCCTTTGGACATCTGAGGAGCCATGCATTAGACCATCTCTGGTGACTTTGTTATTTAAAAGGCCGCCGGTCCTGCTGGCCCATGTACTGTGCATTAAGGCATTCCCTTTGGTGGCATCGGCTGATGGTGATGACACCGTAAAGGGTTAGTTTAAGCAGAACCTGGTGGAGGATGTGGTGCCGAGGAACTGGGAGAGGAGCAGCAGAGGAGCCCAGGCCGAGAAGGAGAGCCAGTGTTAGGGAGAGGTTGGGGACCATTTTGGGTTGCCCATGACCCAGACTGTCCACAAACTTAGGGCATCATAAGACACCAGGAGAGCAAAAAAGCCCCAAACTGTAATCTAAGTTTTGCCTCATTTGGAGAAATAAACTATCATTTTATCATGAAATGAAAAATGAAATTTATGCCCTGGCAATTCTGAAGCTGCATGGGCAGCCCGTATATGGCAATTCTGTTGAATTTGTCCATATTGGGTTTCATG
>LOEQ01002184.1:197511-213548 GCA_001685075.1 Bramus lutescens | reverse complement strand
GTTCCTTGGGAAGGGTCTCCCCAGAAGGAAGACACCCTCTGGGGGTCTTTCACTTAGACAATAGACTTCTTGGTGGTAAGAGTCACTCCATGTCCACTGTCACATTCCCTCTACCCAGCACAATGGCCACTCACCGAGACACCAGGTCAACGTACATGTATTCACAAAGGGAATGGGGTCACATGCTGCCAGCTCCAAGCATATGGCACGTGGCCAATGGAGGAACTCTTCTAGGCAGACCCGAGACATTTCTCTGTCTTTTCAGGAGCCGAAGCCCCACTTCCTTATGTATAGTTTGGCCTTGTTCACGTCATTGTCAGGGGTCAAGGGCAATGTGAGGACAGCGGAAGGGAAGAGAAAATTTATCAGCATATATATCCTGAGTTAAAAATGACATCAGGCTTCCTGGGGTGATGGAGCAAGGAAATGAAAGAAAATTCTAGTTGAAAGGGGGTTCCCTTAGGCCTTACCTGAGGGAAGACCAGATTCAAACGCAAGGGTCTCAGATGTTCAGATATGGGGCAGTTTTAGCTAACTTAGAGCTCTTAGAATTAATGCCATATGGAGGGAAAATGGGCTCTGAGTAAGATGGCCTGGCCAGAATAAAGCTGAGAAGTTTTTCAACCCTGGCTGCTATCACCATCATTTTGGATGTGCAAAATATACACAGGACAGAACCCTACTTTGGTCTTACTAAATCAGGAAAGGCTGGTATAGATCAGTCTTATGTAAGTTTAAAATTTTCCAGACATTTCTGATGGACAGCCAAGGTTGAGAGCCACTGATCTAACAATAATTATAAACATTTCTTGCTATTCCAACGAAGGCAAAAGAGGGTTGAAAATGTACTGAGGGTTTACATAGGTAAGAAAGCCTGGACCTTATTCAAAATGCTAAACACAGAGGGAAGAGGTTTATCATAAACTATTAGAGTGGAATATAATTAGAGTCTTTTCCAATAGGTGACATAAAACACCAAAACCTGGAAGTCATTAGAAAAGGAATTCCCAAGCCTGACTACCATCAAGCCTAAAGACTTGAGTTGGACTCCTGGGACCCACATGGTAGAACTGACTTCCCCAAGTTGGCTTCTGAAGTCTACACATGTGTCTCTGACCTCAGTATGTATACCACGGCATGTGATTGTGCATGTATACACACACACATCCCACAGAACAAACAAACAAACAACTTAATAAGAGGAAGAAAAAGGGTTCCTTTTTAGGTTCTCTCTCAATTCTTCTGGTTGTCTTTGCCGGGTCATGTTAGGGTTTCACACTCTTCTAACCGAGCAGATGGGCATCATAGGCTGAGGGCCATCACCAACCCATCATTTGTTTGGGGAACTAAAGTTGCAACATTCAGCCTGTCCAGTTATGTCTCCATGGCTATTTTTGTATGCTAACAGGATGTAAGTACTTACACAGTGGCCCTCCAGGCCTCAGATATTTTCTGTGTCAATGACTATTCTCTTCCATGCAAACTACATTTTTCTCCCTCACTTTAAAACCTGAGAGCAGGTGACAGGATCAGAGCCATCAGCAGGCAACATCAAGTTTAGTTAGAATCTGATACCATCTTTTGTTTTCTCTTATATATACACGGATGCTAGTTCACTACTCATGGTGCTAATCTAGAGTTTCCGCTTAAGATGCATTCACCGATGCAAAAAAACAAACAGATTTAAAAGCGGTAATTAGTAGGCCTGTTAATAGATCAAGTGACATGTGTATACAGCGGACATCACGAAGGCTGTATTTAAATCTGAACTTTGGGACACACTGGAGGAATGTGTCTAATCCTGTGCTTTTCGAGGTAAAGAAAGTACAGTCTGGTTATGAAGTCACCTACCGGCAGTCACCCATTTGCTCATGGACTAGATGCCTGTCCTGTAATGAACTCATACCTCTAAATGGTTAGTCATTTGTATTTTGAGCCAGTTAGTCTGAACACGAATTATTGCACAGTTAAAGTTCATGAACTCAGAGCCAGAAAATATCCTCAAGACGTAGCCTCAGACATGGACAATAGAGATTGAGAGACAACTTGAAACAATCAAGGGTCCATTTGTGTTTTAAGCATGACATGTTGGTTTCATTAAGTTGATTGTTTCTTGGTCATGGTTTCTTCTGGGTAATCAATCTGATCAAAAGTTCAATTTTTTTTAATCAAAATGCACGTAAGTGCTTGTATGGCAAACACTAAGACTACTAAACAGAAATCCTTGTTTTCCTGTGCATTCTGCTGGGCACATTCAAGCCCAGTTTGAATCTTGCAGGAATATTTGGTGTTCTGCCATGTGGTTATTGCTTTATTTCCAAGGGGATCCACCATGATCACACAGCTAAGAGGGAATCATTTCATAGTCCCAGTGCCTCTTCCCATAGGCATCTACAATTACTAATCTTGGGGGAACTCAGAGAGCCAGGAAGTACTTATAGAAACCTGAGCTCTGTCCATACAGAACTGCTGGGCATGTCACAGAGCCAGGGATTGCCATACATTCTGCTTTCAGAGTAGCAGTTTTGAAGTTGACACTATGATTGTTAGGTGATTGGACATCACTCTATGTGAGTAAGCTTTTTGGATAATTTGACAAATGAGATTAAAAGAAGACCAAGGGGGCTGGAAGAACAGCTCAGTGATTAAAGCGCTTGACTCACAAATGCGAGGCCTGGGGTTGAGGCTCCCAGCACACATGTAAATGCCTGGTGGGTATAGTGGTCCTCCTGTAATTCCAGAGTGGAGAAGCAGATGCAAGGGATTCCTGGAGCAACCTGAATAGGCAGAGTAGCTGAAGCTGACAAGCTCTGGGTTCAGTTAAGTCCCTGTTGCAATGGGGAGAGCATTTGAAGAAGACTCCTGATCTCAATTTCAAGATTCCATACATATGCACACTCCATGTACCCATATACAGGTTGACATGCATACACACACGTATACCACACAAAGAGAGACCTATGCAAAAGCGAAAAAAAAGACATCAATTTGGATCAGAACTCGATATGTATTATTTACAGGTTGACTGTGTATTGAAAAAATGAGTGAAAATTCTTGTTATTGGAAATAAAGTCCCTTCCACATCTATTCTACATGTTGCTACTTTTTAAAATTGATTTTTTAATACAAGGCTCCTATGTTTAGTTGGCTGTCTTGGAACTCACTATTGCAGACCAGGCTGGCCTGGAACTCAACAGAGATGCCCCTTCCTCTGCCTCATAAGTGCTGGGATTAAAGGTGTGCATTACCATGCCTGCCTTACTCATTAATGGACATCAGCATAGTTAGGGAATTTTCTAGAAAGACAAGCATTCTTAGGTTATGTGTGTTGATATGATATTTATCTATCAAAGGTGACTGTGGTATAGGCCAGAAGCAAGAAAGCCAGATTTAAGACTCATCTATAGCCAGCACCTTCACGTAGCAGGCACCATCCATCTTGAAGGCAGAGATGGACATTCGGAAGTGCAAATGTGTGGCCAGCTTCTCTGTTGTACTGAGTGAGGCTATAGGGAGATGAAGCTGGGAAACCTTTAGTGGGCTCCAACCAAGCAGAAGATGTGTGTAAATGAACTCGTGGGGGATTACACCAATATCTTTTCCCACAATATCGTTCTATTCAGCTTAGCAGTCTGTCAGCCTCCTCATTATCTGTGTGGTGAAGCCTTCCTCTCTGGACCACCATAAATCATTGACGGAGAAGAACTGCTTCCCAGAGCTGCCTGTGTCTTCCTCAGGAGGACAAGAGTCAATCTTCGGGGAGCTTTGCCCCTTGTGATAAGGGCTAGGGTCGATGTGAAGGCAAAAGGCCACAGCTATGACCACTGATGCAGATTTAGAGAACTGAAAGATTATGGGGACAGATTGTGCTCCATGTCTTGCTCTCCCGAAGGTGTGTAACGAAAGCATTGGCTCTCAACTCACCAGGAGTGGTTTCTCCTTCTGGGCAATATTGGCACCACCTGGAAACATTTACAATGATCCCAAATAGGGCACGACTACTCTTACAGCCAAGGAGAGAAGCCATGGATTGCTAAACATTCTCCATAAAGAACCCCTCGCGACCAAGTGTTATCTGAGCCCAAATGTCAATAGTACCAAGGTCCTACGTGACCAGGGTCTAGACAGCCTGTGCTTGTAATGATGCTGTCAACACATTACTTTAGTAGGTGTTGAGAGGCCGAGCTAGTGGTAAGTGGCGACTTGCTATGGCAAGATCTCCAGGCAGCAGGAGCAAATAACTGGGCTTCCATCAAAGGAAATGTTAAAAGCAGGCTGTGTCTTTCTGAGGATAAATCTGAAAGATGAGTAATGGGATAGGGCAACTAGGAAGAAAAAATGGAGCTGAGCATAGACCTCAGCAAGAAGCCTGCTGTTACCTCCTCTGTTCTCTGCATCCTGGTTTTGAGGGCACCACGGTCTGTGTGGCAGGATGTCATGTCTATGTGACAGATCTCAGTTGGCCCATTTTCAGGTCTTTTAGTAAAGTGTTGGTCCCAAGAACTTAGAGTGTCTACTAGAAGGGGAACAGCATTAACCATCTAGAAATGAGATTTATGTCATGGGGAAAGTGACCTTCTACTTAAAAGTTGCCCACAGATTGTTTTGGGAACTGAAGACCTTGAAAGGATGTTAAATTTCCAGATATCCAACTACCTACCACTGTACTGCACCAAGGAAAGGGAGCTTGGAGGGCAGGGTGGCTGCTGGGGTACGAAGGTTGCTTCTTAATGGTGACAGGAGTCATGTCTCCAGGGGTTATGGCAAATGAAAAATGGTTTTCATTAGAAAGGAACGATCCGCTTCCTTCTTATATTGCCAAAGACTGTCTTTAGCCAATTCACCCAGAGCAAAAACTTGGGATTCATTTCTTATAAGATAAAAAATAATTGGCATGCTCTTGAAGCCTCAAGAGTCAAAGAGAAGTTGGCAGTTGGGATTGAAGAGAGAAAATATTGGGGGCCAAGGTAGGCTGTTGTGGTATTACATATGCTGGACAGAGAGAGGTCTAAACAACGGTGTGGACAAGTTCTGATTTGCTGAACAAGAAGCAAGGTGAAAGCTGAGTTCACTTTAGCAAATTCCTATCTCAGTCTCTATCAAAACAATGAATGTTATTCTTTCCCCCAGTAAGAGACTTTGAATGTGCATTGGCTCCAGGCCTAGTAATTCTTTTCTTTAAAACTCCTTTTTGTGTTTTTCTTCCCCCCTACACCCCGCTATAACTACTTAAATCCCCCATCACAAGAAGAGGGAGTTGCTTTACTTCCTATCTGTTTTTCGAGTCTTTATTATCTCTTAGGCATCTGAAAGTGTGAGTGGTGGGGACATGAGATGTGATATTAGTAAAAACCACACTTTGAAGAAATTGGCAGTGGTAAGGCAATGCTCCCACTCCCAAAGGTAAACTCAGCCTTGGCCATGGTGACCTTCCACCATCCAGGACATGACCCAAGCCGGCCAGAATTCTCTGACATAGGGTGAACTCTCTGGGGCAGTACTGGAGAGCTCACCCTGGTGTTGAGAATGAAGGAGAGCTGCGGGACTGACCAACCCAGCAACCACCCAGAGCTAAAACCAGAGCTATCACCTATCCCATCATCTGCCCCATCTATGATGTGCTGGAGCATGTAAATGGGTTGGTCTGGCAGACCCAAAGTTACAAGATCAAAAAATACAGCTATTTCTCTCTGTGTGTGTGTGTCTGTGTGAATGTTTGGAGGGTATATGTGTCTTTGAAGGTAACGCAGGGCACAGAAAAAGGGTGTTGGGTGTCCTCTATCTCCTTCTGACTGTTCTTTTGAGGTGGAATCCCCTCCTGGAATCTGGGACTTATATTTTCTTGGCTGAATTAAAATACAACAAGCCCTAGAAGCCTCATGTTTCTGCCCTGTTTAGGAGCTGAGATTACAAACATGCACAGGACACCTAGCTTTTTATCTGGGTGTTGGGATTCAAACTCTGATCTTCCCGATAGTCCCACAAGCATTCCTGGCCACTGAGCTATCTCTCCATCCCCTCTCTGACATTTTATATATACAGATGCTGAATGAAGATGATGTACAGTCTTTGTGTTCATTGACTTTGCTTCTGCAGATTCAACCAACCACAGCTAAAAAAAATAATAATTGCAACTGTCCAGAACATGTACAGGTGTTTTTATTGTCATTAACAGTAGAGTGAGCAACTCTTTATACTTCATATCTAAACCAGTGCTAGGCACTAATCTAGACAGAATTTAGTATAAAAGAGGATTGCATAGGTTACATGTGAGTGTTAAGCAGTTTTATATAAGGGATTTGAGAGCCTGTAGACTCTCTCTCTCTCTCTCTCTCTCTCTCTCTCTCTTCATGCACATTCTTGCTTGGGTTGGGGCCAATACTCATGGACTCTGGGAGCAGACCCTGTTTTTCTAGGTTGGAGCTGTGTGACCCGACCTCCCTCACACCAGTTCATTTTGGGCAACACACCATTTCCAACAGCACGAAGCAAACTATTCTCCTGGCCCAACTCTTCCCCTGCCCCCCTCTTTGTAAATGGATGGTTTACTCTATCCAAGGGACAAAGGACTCAAAACCTTCCAGTCTCCCTGTGCCTGCCTAATGCTAAATCTGTTGACCAATCTGCCCTGTGACATGGGATGCTTGGAACTTTCCAAAAAGATTTTCCTCATATAGGAAGATGGTCCCCAAAGAGAAAGCTATGTCTTCCTCTCTCCTCTTCCTCCTTGCTGTGATGCATGACCATTCTTTTGTGTCGTGAGAAGGAGGCATACATTCATAGAGGTGGCAGGATGGAGAGGCAGCCATAGCTTGGTCCTTACTGATGTTATTGAAATGCTGAATGCCTCTTTCCAGGATGCCTGCAAAGCTGTGTTGTGGAAATGGGTCATCTGGGCATGGCACTGCTGTTTTCTATCTTGGAATCAGAGAAGCTGTGGTCACCCTTATGAGATCCGCGTAAGATCGGGCCCCCAAACATTCCCTATCATGTCCTTGAAGACATGGGCGAGGGCTCATGAAGCAGCCAGCTCAAAGGATCGTGCACTAGGCCCCAGACTAGATTCGTCCCCATCTCCATGACATATTAATAGTTAACAATTGCCAAAGATTGAAACTTGTTTTTAGTGCTGTCGCCACAAATTCATACTCCTATAGGTAAAATCCACTCTCCCATGTCCTTGTAAATAACCCCAATTAAATCCATTGGTTCAAGCTAAAGTTGGGTAAAACCGTTGATTTGGTTTGTCCTTGGTACCATACCTAGGGTGGATAGATACTGGTTCATGTCTCCCCAGGAAAAGTCATACAGCAGAGAGACCAATAAATATGTTGTTATTGAAGTTATTTTTAGTTCTGCTTACAATCGAAAGCCTACTAATCACTCAAAGACAAAGAGAAACGTGCTGTGAGCTCATTCTTACCTCAAGCTCTCTGTTTTCTGAGGTGTTGACGCAGGTGCCTGCTGGGTGTATGGAAGACATCTTTAGCTCAACAGACACCAGCATCAAAACTACTCTGATTCTGCAACCCTCCATGCTGCCTTCCATCTGTGAGACGGAAGGCCATCTATCTGGGTACCCAAGCCAGGCACTGAAGTTGTCGGCTTCTCCTTTTCTTCATGCACAGTCAGCAAACCACACACTGATTTGACCCTCTCACCTGCCCTACTCTCTCAAAGCCAGTGCCACTGTTTTGCTTGCTGGAAGGGGTAGAGGCCTTTCACTCTCTCCAGGACCATTGCTGCCCTGTGCCGCACTTGTGATGCGCGTTCCTTTCCCAGTCTTTCTCTCCCACATCTTAGCATGGCCTATCTAAAGACAGCCCACACTTGTCACCTCATGAAGTGAGCTTGACTGGGGTTCCCTATTGCCTAAAACAGGGAGGAAGGTTGGAGCCATGCACACATTCAGGGCCATTATCTGGCATCTCTAGAGGCTTCGTGGTGAGAATGGTCCATAGAGAAACCTGAGACTAGCTTCACCTTGGGCCGTGGAGAGGTTTATGCTTTGACCAGGGCTATGGCAGTTAAGTGTGAAGGGTTCTAGCAGGCTATCTATCTGGGTGGCAAACACAGGCTTGAATATGGCAAAAACCTGTGACAACATGTGTGCATGAAGTTGGCACAAGACACTCCAAGACAAAGTTCTCAGCACAAATGAGAGTCATTTTTCCCCAGAGGGACAAAGGACTGCCTCTGGATAGAGAGGAGACAGATGTGGCAAATAGGGAAATGGCAGTTTATAAAGGGAAAGGGGAAACCCTGTGTTAGGATGAGGTATTTAATTTTGATTGGACATGTTGATTAGTTAAACCAAAGGGAGATTTTGATTGCTGAACTTTAATACTTCAATAGCCGAGCCTTGGTAGTCAGCCTCAGGAGGAGGAAGTGGCCAAAGGCCGAGGGAATGGGGAGAAGGGTAAAAGACAAAACCTGTTGGTAATATGCTTGCCATGTTCTGGCCTGTCTGCCATGCTGGGGCCTGCCGGAGCCCATTCAAAGTGTCCGTCTGAATCATCCACAGGGCTCGTTCAGATGAGGCCACTGATTCAGTGGGTCCTATGTTATACCCATGAGGCTGATCTGCAGCTAACATTTAGAAATCACCACGCTAGAAGTAGATCTGCCACTAGGCCCTTGACTAATCATAGTAGGTAGGCTAGCTTCTTGTTTTAGTATGAGCCTTAAATGAACCTAAGACACAATAGAGAACTTGCTAAGTCCACATCCATGCTGTATCTGTGTGTGTTGCATATACATGTTTGTGAGGGTGTGTCCGTACTCCTGTGCATGTGCATATGGAGGCTACAGATCAATATTAGTGTCTCCCTTCATCAATCTCCATGTGGTCTCTTGTTGAATCTGGAGCTCACTGTTTTGCCTAGGCTGGCTGGCCAGCAAGCTCTTGGGCTCTCCTGCCTGCATATCCCTCGCCCAGTCCTGAGGGTTACAGATGCACACTGCCACGCCCAGCTGTTTTATGGATTCTTCAAATCTGAACTCAGATCCATATGCTCAGACAGCAAGCACTTTACTAACAGAGCTGTCTCCCTGGTCCCCCATAATGTACCTCTTAATGGATGTCTGGATCGCCCCACTTTCTTTCGCTTTTTTTTTTGCCTTTTCAAGTTTTTATTTTTACACTTTTTATATGGAAAAAAAGCATAATAATTACCACCAATTATAAAGGACTAGAACAGGACCAAAATAATGAATGAATCACTTCAGCCTAGGAAGCAGACACTCTCAATAATATTAATGTTATGGTACAAGCTCATTCAAGTATTTTACGATTTTTTGTCCTGTTGAATATATATCCTAGCACATGATAAAGACTATGTACAAGCGTAAGGTGGAACCTTCTCTGAAAAGCCCATAACAAGTTTTCCTCTCCTGTGAGAACTGGGCTGAGAGTTCAGTTCTGCCTCTGCCATCACTATAGCTGGAGGAGAGAATGGGGCTGGGGAGAATCAGGGGCCCTTTAATGAGAGAGGTATTCTGGGGCTCCCACCCAAGGTAACCCAAGCCTCCGGTACACTCCACCATTAGCCTTGTCTTCACACCTTTTCCCTTGCTTCCAGACCTTCCAAGCAGCTTGCTTTCCTTTGTAAATGTCATCAAAAAGGAGTGGGAGAGAGCAACAGGACGAAAACATTTAACAATCTGACATGGGGCTCAGCACCTCTGTCTGAACCTGGGGTCCAGGCTGGAATAGGGCCAGACAGCTTTCAGGCTCAGAGGGCTGAACACAATCTGCCCCTTGCTGGGCCTAGGCCAACGACCAATCCTGTACAGGCAGAGGATGAAGGAAGTTCAGTTTGGCAGACTGCCTCTAACTCAGGTCTTGGATCCCATTGGAAGATGGTGATGGGGAACTGACTTGCTCTGGTGGCCCCGCCACTCCTGGAATACTTGTCACAGACACATAGGTCCTAAATTCAAGTGTTTTCAGAAGGTGAAGATGTAAATTACTGTGCAATGTCAACTCCTAACATGTCACAACACACACACACACACATACACACACATACGCACACACATGCACACACACACATCCACACACGCACACACATACACACATGCACATATACACACGCACACACATACACACACGCACACATACACACATGCACATACACAAACGCACATACACACATGCACATACACATACACACACACCTACATACACACACAAACACACACACACACACACACACACACACTCCCACCCCTCCTCAGCCTGTGTTGAGATGANCTCAAAGACAAAGAGAAACGTGCTGTGAGCTCATTCTTACCTCAAGCTCTCTGTTTTCTGAGGTGTTGACGCAGGTGCCTGCTGGGTGTATGGAAGACATCTTTAGCTCAACAGACACCAGCATCAAAACTACTCTGATTCTGCAACCCTCCATGCTGCCTTCCATCTGTGAGACGGAAGGCCATCTATCTGGGTACCCAAGCCAGGCACTGAAGTTGTCGGCTTCTCCTTTTCTTCATGCACAGTCAGCAAACCACACACTGATTTGACCCTCTCACCTGCCCTACTCTCTCAAAGCCAGTGCCACTGTTTTGCTTGCTGGAAGGGGTAGAGGCCTTTCACTCTCTCCAGGACCATTGCTGCCCTGTGCCGCACTTGTGATGCGCGTTCCTTTCCCAGTCTTTCTCTCCCACATCTTAGCATGGCCTATCTAAAGACAGCCCACACTTGTCACCTCATGAAGTGAGCTTGACTGGGGTTCCCTATTGCCTAAAACAGGGAGGAAGGTTGGAGCCATGCACACATTCAGGGCCATTATCTGGCATCTCTAGAGGCTTCGTGGTGAGAATGGTCCATAGAGAAACCTGAGACTAGCTTCACCTTGGGCCGTGGAGAGGTTTATGCTTTGACCAGGGCTATGGCAGTTAAGTGTGAAGGGTTCTAGCAGGCTATCTATCTGGGTGGCAAACACAGGCTTGAATATGGCAAAAACCTGTGACAACATGTGTGCATGAAGTTGGCACAAGACACTCCAAGACAAAGTTCTCAGCACAAATGAGAGTCATTTTTCCCCAGAGGGACAAAGGACTGCCTCTGGATAGAGAGGAGACAGATGTGGCAAATAGGGAAATGGCAGTTTATAAAGGGAAAGGGGAAACCCTGTGTTAGGATGAGGTATTTAATTTTGATTGGACATGTTGATTAGTTAAACCAAAGGGAGATTTTGATTGCTGAACTTTAATACTTCAATAGCCGAGCCTTGGTAGTCAGCCTCAGGAGGAGGAAGTGGCCAAAGGCCGAGGGAATGGGGAGAAGGGTAAAAGACAAAACCTGTTGGTAATATGCTTGCCATGTTCTGGCCTGTCTGCCATGCTGGGGCCTGCCGGAGCCCATTCAAAGTGTCCGTCTGAATCATCCACAGGGCTCGTTCAGATGAGGCCACTGATTCAGTGGGTCCTATGTTATACCCATGAGGCTGATCTGCAGCTAACATTTAGAAATCACCACGCTAGAAGTAGATCTGCCACTAGGCCCTTGACTAATCATAGTAGGTAGGCTAGCTTCTTGTTTTAGTATGAGCCTTAAATGAACCTAAGACACAATAGAGAACTTGCTAAGTCCACATCCATGCTGTATCTGTGTGTGTTGCATATACATGTTTGTGAGGGTGTGTCCGTACTCCTGTGCATGTGCATATGGAGGCTACAGATCAATATTAGTGTCTCCCTTCATCAATCTCCATGTGGTCTCTTGTTGAATCTGGAGCTCACTGTTTTGCCTAGGCTGGCTGGCCAGCAAGCTCTTGGGCTCTCCTGCCTGCATATCCCTCGCCCAGTCCTGAGGGTTACAGATGCACACTGCCACGCCCAGCTGTTTTATGGATTCTTCAAATCTGAACTCAGATCCATATGCTCAGACAGCAAGCACTTTACTAACAGAGCTGTCTCCCTGGTCCCCCATAATGTACCTCTTAATGGATGTCTGGATCGCCCCACTTTCTTTCGCTTTTTTTTTTGCCTTTTCAAGTTTTTATTTTTACACTTTTTATATGGAAAAAAAGCATAATAATTACCACCAATTATAAAGGACTAGAACAGGACCAAAATAATGAATGAATCACTTCAGCCTAGGAAGCAGACACTCTCAATAATATTAATGTTATGGTACAAGCTCATTCAAGTATTTTACGATTTTTTGTCCTGTTGAATATATATCCTAGCACATGATAAAGACTATGTACAAGCGTAAGGTGGAACCTTCTCTGAAAAGCCCATAACAAGTTTTCCTCTCCTGTGAGAACTGGGCTGAGAGTTCAGTTCTGCCTCTGCCATCACTATAGCTGGAGGAGAGAATGGGGCTGGGGAGAATCAGGGGCCCTTTAATGAGAGAGGTATTCTGGGGCTCCCACCCAAGGTAACCCAAGCCTCCGGTACACTCCACCATTAGCCTTGTCTTCACACCTTTTCCCTTGCTTCCAGACCTTCCAAGCAGCTTGCTTTCCTTTGTAAATGTCATCAAAAAGGAGTGGGAGAGAGCAACAGGACGAAAACATTTAACAATCTGACATGGGGCTCAGCACCTCTGTCTGAACCTGGGGTCCAGGCTGGAATAGGGCCAGACAGCTTTCAGGCTCAGAGGGCTGAACACAATCTGCCCCTTGCTGGGCCTAGGCCAACGACCAATCCTGTACAGGCAGAGGATGAAGGAAGTTCAGTTTGGCAGACTGCCTCTAACTCAGGTCTTGGATCCCATTGGAAGATGGTGATGGGGAACTGACTTGCTCTGGTGGCCCCGCCACTCCTGGAATACTTGTCACAGACACATAGGTCCTAAATTCAAGTGTTTTCAGAAGGTGAAGATGTAAATTACTGTGCAATGTCAACTCCTAACATGTCACAACACACACACACACACATACACACACATACGCACACACATGCACACACACACATCCACACACGCACACACATACACACATGCACATATACACACGCACACACATACACACACGCACACATACACACATGCACATACACAAACGCACATACACACATGCACATACACATACACACACACCTACATACACACACAAACACACACACACACACACACACACACACTCCCACCCCTCCTCAGCCTGTGTTGAGATGACAGCCTTGCCTTCCTGCCCCAAAGGAGCTTCCTCCCTCAGAGGGCCTAAGAGGATCAGGAAGAGGACGGCAAACCTAGCCTTGATAGTCAAGATGGGAACAACTTTCCCCCACCCAGGGCCCCAAAGGCCTGAGGTTCTGTGGTGCTGGATACAGTATAGGGCTGAGCAGGGAAAGGAAATGGGAAAGATAAGGAAGCCCACTGTTCGGTGAAGGTCTCCCATGGGGTTGGTTCCAGACTTTGGAGAAAGCCTCAGATCCCATTAGCAGATCCTGTTCTACGCCGTTTGAGAAAACTAAGTCTCGCAGGAGCTGACATGGGATTTGCACATACTAAGCACCGGGAGGGCAGAGTGGGGCAGGGCACAAGTTACAAAGACAGAGGGCAAGCTCTTGCCAGCCTGGGATGCTGTGTCCTAGTTCCAGCCTTTGGGAAAACAGAGGAGCTCGAGGAGGACCATGCAAATTTCAGTAACTGAGTAAGATCTCTCTCTCTCTCTCTCTCTCTCTCTCTCTCTCTCACACACACACACACACACACACACACACACTGCCTGGGTCCCACTGTGGGGGGTGTTGCTTCACTTTCTGTTTGGGAGAGGAATCACACCAGTGTCCCCCAGGATTGTCATGAGGACTCTGTCCAGAGTGTGGTACAATGAAAGCTCAGACACTGCAGATCACAGCATGTGCCTATGTAACTCCCATCCCAGTGAGCCCTGGATAGACACTGGCTGTCATCAACACTTCCGAGAGCCCATTTAACCCCTGTTCTCACCATAGCTCAGTTTTGGTTCTTGCTGCTGAGCTGAGAACATGGATGCCAGGCTGTGCCAACAGGCTGTGTACAAACGCATCTGTACTCTAAGTGGCTCCTGTTGCCTTCAGTCCTCAGATCCTTGTTTGAATCTGTTAGTTTCATTTCCTTCCTATGTGAGTGTATCAGTGCTTGCCCTATGTGTTCTGGGCAGCCCTCACCATCTTTTCAATGTGGCTGCTTTTATTTGCCGTAGACAAAAAATCTTAGAAACTCAGGGCACATAATTTCAGTTGAAAAGTATCTAGACCTTGAATGAACTCCTATCTGTAAATGAATAAGGCATGCTTTGTGTATGGAGTATTTTGCTATCATCGGTCCTTCCGAGAACTTTCTATACTCAATGCAGGGACCCAAAAGACTAGCTTTCCACCATAAATATTTTCCTACTATGGCTTCAGGGTGTTTCTGCTGGGGGTTGCCTTTGGTACCCTTGAGTAATAGGTCACAATTTAATGCACACACTTGGTTAAATTGTCCCTTCTCCCTGAAATTCCCTACAGTATTTTCACTTGCCTTAAGAGCTTGCCTTCTTTTCCCAGAATTCCCTGCCTGTTGGGCACCTCCTGAGTAAGGAATCGCTTGGTCCACTTTCACCTGATCTTCCTTTGTGTTCATCTGCCGCTGGTCGCCAACGGTTTTCCCCATTAGATAATGTTTATGTTGGCTAAATATTAGCCCAAGCAAGTCTTTCCCTTGGCATGTTCATGAGAAATGCAGCAGGGCACTGGTCGGTTTTCTTTCAAAGACACTCCTGGAGACTCCTGCTTTCAATGGCAGTGTGCCGAGCTCTCCTGAAGGTTAGGCAGATGCATGGGACTTGAGTCACTTGAGGGAACACTTGCGGATCCTGATGTCTAGGATGACAGCTACAGCAATTGATTTCAAATCTCTAGGGTGGAGTCTGGACACCAGCATATTTTAGAGTTCAACGTCCATCCAATCTTGGGAACTTGAACCCAAGACTGTAAGCCTTTCCTGTGTATGAGACTCCCCAAAGGAGCATAAGATACAGGTTGAAGTTCAGTAGCTCTGGGTGGTACTAAGATTCTGTGTTTTGTGTGTGTGTGTGTGTGTGTGTGTGTGTGTGTGTATTCCTATGTTTTTGTGCCTCTGTAGAGGTCAGAGGTTGATACTTAGTGTCTTTATTAATCATTTCTCTACTTTTGTTTCTTTTATTGAGACAAAGTCTCACTATGTGCTCTTGACTGGCCTGGAATTCGTTGTGTACACTAGATTAGTCCTGAACTCACAGAGATCCACCTGCCTCTATCTCCCGACTGTCGGGATTAAAGGGGTATGATACCATTGCCTAACCTGGCACCATATTTTTGAGACAGGGTCTCTCACTGAACCTGAAATGCCAAGATTTATCTAAACTAGCTGTCCAGAAATCTCTAGGGATCCCCTTGTCTCTGTTTGTGCAGCCCTGGGATTATAGATATGTGCTGCCATGCCATGCCTGACTTTTTACCAGGGTGCTGGGACTTTGAACTCAGGTCCTCATGCTTGTTGAGCAAGCAGTTTATCAACTGAGCCGTCTCTACAGTCCCAGTTTCGTGTTTACGATAAGTGTCCTGGTACTGCCATTGTTTCTCCTAGGCCAAGGGCCCAGCCCTGAATAGCAAAACTGTGGGTCCTCCTAGACTCTCTTTATCAATGCTGCAAATAATTTCCCAGAAACCACTCCTCCGTTTGGCTTGTGAGCACTTCCACATTTTTTAATGCCCCTCCTAAATCTCTCTCTCTCTCTCTCTCTCTCTCTCTCTCTCTCTTATTTTGTCACATTTCAGTGGTCAGTTCAATTTTTTACTTTCCTCTAGACGCCAGTTCTTTTGGAGACAACCCACATAACATAGCAGAAGTGGTAAGCTGTCTAGCTAAACCTAAGTACAGTTTTCAATGTATCTTATCCTCCTGTGTTTGATGTTCAGCAGCACAAGAACAGCTTACACTGTACAGACTCTTTGACTATGGTGTGAGGATACTAACCTTGTGTCTCAGTTACTGCTATTCCAAACAGGTTAGGCACAAAGAATTATGTCTTTACTGCTGAAAGAAAGAGAGAGAGAGAGAGAGAGAGAGAGAGAGAGAG
>LOEQ01002184.1:172322-190367 GCA_001685075.1 Bramus lutescens | reverse complement strand
ACTGGGAGGGAAATGGGAGGGGGGTAGGAGGTAGAAATTTTTAATAACAATAATAATAAAAAGCCATGTTTATTTTATGCTTAATTCTCTTACTACTTAAAACTAAAATTCCATGCAATTTTCTTAAATTCCCACCTCTAAATATGTTCATTTTTTGTTGTTCTTATTTTAACTTTTATAGATTGTGGCCATAGACAGGCTAACTGCTGGGACAATAGCACCGAGAAAGATGGATAAGGGTTTATTTTTCTTCCTTCAATGTGTGGCTACAGTTCTGTGTAAGAAACAAACAAGTAAGTACCAACAAGTGGTTATATGGGGTACACACAAGGTTGGAGGTAGGGTAGAAAGGGAGGTTCAGAAGCTTTAGACAAGGGTTGCAGACTTAGCATATGAGCAAAACCTATTGGCAAAGAGGAAGGCTGGAAACACCCTACCACCACCACCAAGACCAACATGCAATGGAGCCGGCCTGAGAAAGTCCATGTGCGAATGAGCCGGGAAGCACGCAGCATGTAACAGAAAGTCTAGGTTCCTTTGTGCACTGAGCTGCTGGGTTTCCAGGCCCCCCCTCTCTGCTCTGGCCTGCTTCCTTTCTTTGAAGTGTTCTTTCCTCATAAACCCTCCGTTTTGCTTGCTACTATTCATGTGTCTCTGACTGATCCCTTGTTCTTAGTCACAGGAATCTTGGTAGGTATCCAATAAACCCTGGTATCTGACAGTATCAGAAAGAAGGTTATAGATAAAGAAAGGATGTCACATTAGAGATTGTGGTGTGTCGTATTTCCTTTTAAAGGGAACAAGATTTTTGAGTGGCTAACACTTATTTAATATATATATTTGAGGTAGTCTTTCATGTAGCTCAGGGTAATCTTATGAATTGAAGTTTCTAGATATTTTTTTAAGTGTGCTGAAGATTCTACAGGACTACCTGGCTAGAACTTCATAATTGTGGAGATTTGGAATGTTTCAGATCTGGAGCCAAATCATCTCGGCTACCTTTAGGCTCCTTAATGGTTACCCATTGCCCATCTGTACATCTGACCTAATATCTTTGTTGCTGGTCCACCAACCCAAAGGCTAGGTCATGCACCATCAAATGACATCTGAAGCCCATAGCAGAGATATCTCCACTGGTCCACCAACCCAAAGGCTAGGACATGCACCATCAAATGACATCTGAAGCCCATAGCAGAGATATCTCCACTGGTCCACCAACCCAAAGGCTAGGTCATGCACCATCAAATGACATCTGAAGCCCATAGCAGAGATATCTCCACTGGTCCACCAACCCAAAGGCTAGGACATACTTTGTCTTCTTTTTGCTATAACCTGATGTTCCCACCATGGTATTTCAAAAGCACCTTTATTGATGACTTTCTTATCTTATGTAGCTATAAACACTGTCCAAAATTCCTTACCATATAGAATACAGTATTTAGGAGACCCTAAATTGGTGTTTCCAGACCATGGTGATGTTCATTTGGCTCCAGAATCTGGTATTGTCTCTTATTACCTCTGAGATGAGAGGCGCATTTTTCTGTACCTCGAGCGGAAATCCTCCAGCTTCTACCTTCCAAGTGCTGGGATTACCCAGATAGATAGCTAACATTTAAGCTATGAATTAAAGGACAAGGTGTTCTCATTTGAAAATACTCCAGACTGGATAGTAGTAGTTTGTGTTAAGATTCGAAATAGGCAAAAGTTTTGCAAATTGGAGGAAATCAAAGCTCGAAGACTAACTGGGTTCCAGGCAGAGTGTTAGGTCGCAGGGTTGTGTGGTGTGTGTACCAAAGTCTCTTGTCTCCAAGAATTCACTGTGGGAAGAAGACAAGAAGACAAAAATGACCCACACAGTGGCTCCTTGCTATTTTTTTTTCTAATTGTTGTGCCTAATCTCCACCTCTTTCGGCAGCTCCAGGCTTCCCAGGGCCAAGTCCTCCCTGCCTCACCTCTGCACGGCTTGGGAGTCACACCCTATGCATCACTCACCCCTCCTAGAAACTTCCAGAGAACCCGTCTTAGTTCCTGGTTCCCCCTTCTTTCAGGTTTGACGCTAGAAACTCAAAGGTCAGGAGAATGAGCACAGCGATTAGATACACATCTTGCTGTGGAGATAACTTGTATTCAAGGGTGCCTAGTTACTGAACACATGAATACCCAGTTATGAATTTATGGCCCCGGGGAGGCGAAAGATAGAAAATGAAATAGTCAAGTTGACATATCCTTTAATTTTCAAGATCACCACCGCCAAGAGCAATCCTGTTTTTCTGCGTGCTCCCGAGGTCAGGTTTTCATCTGGCTGGAATGAAACTCTCCTAGATGTCTTCTCCTTCCCGAGATGGATGGAAGTGGCTGGGACACACCCAGCAGCTGCAGCCTAGGGGACTGAAAGCATTTCTGAGATTGCTGGGTTCCAGGGGGAGAGGGAGAGTAAGAATGAGGGAACATAATCTGCCGGGGTAAAGGTCACCGGCCGGGTGATGACGGTTTCCCTGCATCATCACAAATAATTATTATAAACTGTAATAGGCGTTGCACAAGAGAAAGGATGTGTTTGGTTTTTGTCTTGGATTTTGAGGGTTCATAAAGTGGAGGTACACACGCCGAGGGGGCTGTTGGCAATGTGTGGGAGTATCTAGGTTGTCATGGTGACTGGTAGAGTAGGGGTCTGGCCACCTTTCTACTTCCATAGTCCGCAATACCACAGCAGTCCTCCAGGATTGCTGCCCTAGCACGTCTCCCGGTTTCTGTCTTTATTCACTAGAGTACAAATGAGCCAGTGATCAACCTAGGTTTTATGGTTCTCCGGGCTATCACCTTCCGGTGGCTCTCCTGGCTATCACCCTTCAGGGAAAGCCAGTCTTTACAATCACCTGCCCCTCAGCCCCTGCAACGCTCGGTGTCTCCTTTATTCCCATTTTCCTCTCTTACTTCCTCTCCCATTCCCATCCTCTTTCCCTTATGCTGTGTGTTCTGGGCCTAGCGGCCTCCTTGCTTTTTCTTTAACGCAGCAGCCACACTCCGGCCTGGGCACCTTCACGTGCCGGTCCCTTCTGCCTGGTGAGCTCTTCCTGCAGTCGCCAGTCTCTATGGCGTGCGCTTCCCCTCCTCTAGGCCTCTGGTGACATGTTATCTCAGAATAGACTTCACCGACCATCTTTTAAAATATGCAGCCCTCCCTGCTTCCGTGTTGTCACTCCTTCTGAAGCTCCTACTCCTTTGTGGATTTCGTCCCCCGCCCCCCCTTACCTATCATTAGATCAGTATACAGTATTTTAATTTATGGTAATGGGTATGGAACACAGTGCCATTTACATAATACTCACGAGCCCCTTGTTTTTCAGCATATATTATTTAAAACAAAGGAGTTAATTATGACAGATACATACAGTTTTGTTGTTGTTGTTGTTGTTGTTGTTGTTGTTTTGAGACACGGTTTCTTTGGAGCCTGTCCTGGAACTAGCTCTTGTAGACCAGGTTGGCCTCGAATTTACAAAGATCTGCCTGCCTCTGACTCCCAAGCGCTGGGATTAAAGGCCTGCACCAATCACCGCCCAGCTCTACACACTGTATTTTGATTTTATTCATTCCTATTACTCTCCTTTCTCCCCCTCTTTGCATCCATCATAACCCCCACACCTCTACCGCTTTTGTACATGCGAGAGAGAACATGACGGCCTCAGTGGATTGGTGAGAGTTAATTTTTATTGTCAAGTTAAGCGGACTGTGAGACACTTAGGGGTTTAGTGCAGCTAACTTCAGGTGTGTTTATGAGGGCATTTCCAGTTCTGATTAGATAAGGAGGCTTTGGCCTCATCATCAGTGGGTTAGTCCCCTATGGGAGCCATGATGCGATGGTATCGCTGAGAGGGGCTAAAGGTAGGAGATGGGTCACTGGGGGCATGTCCGAGGGGCTGTACCCTGCTCTGCTCCTTCCTGTATTCTCTCCTCTCTGCTTCATGTCAGTCACAATGTGAGCCACTCTGCTCCTCCATGCCCTCCCTGGGGTGACGGAATGAGCCCTCTGAACTTGAACCAAATCAATTCATCCACCTTTGAAGGTGCTTTGTCAGGGATTATGGTCAGGGCGATGGTAAAAGTACCGACTACACTATTTTCCTTTGTGCGTCTTTCTCTCCCTCACTGGGACAAGCCTCAAGAGGGCATGGATGTCCCCATCATGGTCTTGACCCCTTTGCTCATATTCTCACTCCTCCCCACTCTTCAACTGGACTTTGGGAGCTCAACCCAGTGCTCCGCTGTGGGTCTCCGTCTCTGTTGCCATCAGTTGCTGGATGTAGGTAGGTTCTATGGTGACATTTAAGATAGTCATCAATCTGACTACAGGGCAAGGCCAGTTCGGAGACCCTTTCCTCTATTGCTTAGGGTCTTGGTTAGGGGTCATCCTTGTGTGGATTCCTGGGAATTTCTCTAGTGCCAGGTTTCTTGCTAGCCCCATAATGGATCCCTCAATCAAGATATCTCTTTCTGTTGTAATAGAAAGAGTACTCTGTTGTAAGAGAGCAGCGGGCTGTGCTCCCCGTGCCTGGCTAGCTTAACCCCCAAAATAACCACACGGAAATTGTATTAATTCAACACTGCCTGGTCCATTATCTCCAGCCCCTTATTGGCTAACTCTTACATATTGATCTAACCCATTTCTAATAATCTGTATGTTACCACAAGACCGTGGTTTACTGGGAAAGATGGCGGGCGGCTCTCTCTGACCCTGCCTTCTTCCCAGCATCCTGTTCTGTCTACTCTGCCCACCTAATTTTCTGCCCTATCAAGAGGCCAAGGCAGTCTCTTTATTTAACCAATGAAAGTAACACATAGGCAGAAGACNCCCCCCCTTACCTATCATTAGATCAGTATACAGTATTTTAATTTATGGTAATGGGTATGGAACACAGTGCCATTTACATAATACTCACGAGCCCCTTGTTTTTCAGCATATATTATTTAAAACAAAGGAGTTAATTATGACAGATACATACAGTTTTGTTGTTGTTGTTGTTGTTGTTGTTGTTGTTTTGAGACACGGTTTCTTTGGAGCCTGTCCTGGAACTAGCTCTTGTAGACCAGGTTGGCCTCGAATTTACAAAGATCTGCCTGCCTCTGACTCCCAAGCGCTGGGATTAAAGGCCTGCACCAATCACCGCCCAGCTCTACACACTGTATTTTGATTTTATTCATTCCTATTACTCTCCTTTCTCCCCCTCTTTGCATCCATCATAACCCCCACACCTCTACCGCTTTTGTACATGCGAGAGAGAACATGACGGCCTCAGTGGATTGGTGAGAGTTAATTTTTATTGTCAAGTTAAGCGGACTGTGAGACACTTAGGGGTTTAGTGCAGCTAACTTCAGGTGTGTTTATGAGGGCATTTCCAGTTCTGATTAGATAAGGAGGCTTTGGCCTCATCATCAGTGGGTTAGTCCCCTATGGGAGCCATGATGCGATGGTATCGCTGAGAGGGGCTAAAGGTAGGAGATGGGTCACTGGGGGCATGTCCGAGGGGCTGTACCCTGCTCTGCTCCTTCCTGTATTCTCTCCTCTCTGCTTCATGTCAGTCACAATGTGAGCCACTCTGCTCCTCCATGCCCTCCCTGGGGTGACGGAATGAGCCCTCTGAACTTGAACCAAATCAATTCATCCACCTTTGAAGGTGCTTTGTCAGGGATTATGGTCAGGGCGATGGTAAAAGTACCGACTACACTATTTTCCTTTGTGCGTCTTTCTCTCCCTCACTGGGACAAGCCTCAAGAGGGCATGGATGTCCCCATCATGGTCTTGACCCCTTTGCTCATATTCTCACTCCTCCCCACTCTTCAACTGGACTTTGGGAGCTCAACCCAGTGCTCCGCTGTGGGTCTCCGTCTCTGTTGCCATCAGTTGCTGGATGTAGGTAGGTTCTATGGTGACATTTAAGATAGTCATCAATCTGACTACAGGGCAAGGCCAGTTCGGAGACCCTTTCCTCTATTGCTTAGGGTCTTGGTTAGGGGTCATCCTTGTGTGGATTCCTGGGAATTTCTCTAGTGCCAGGTTTCTTGCTAGCCCCATAATGGATCCCTCAATCAAGATATCTCTTTCTGTTGTAATAGAAAGAGTACTCTGTTGTAAGAGAGCAGCGGGCTGTGCTCCCCGTGCCTGGCTAGCTTAACCCCCAAAATAACCACACGGAAATTGTATTAATTCAACACTGCCTGGTCCATTATCTCCAGCCCCTTATTGGCTAACTCTTACATATTGATCTAACCCATTTCTAATAATCTGTATGTTACCACAAGACCGTGGTTTACTGGGAAAGATGGCGGGCGGCTCTCTCTGACCCTGCCTTCTTCCCAGCATCCTGTTCTGTCTACTCTGCCCACCTAATTTTCTGCCCTATCAAGAGGCCAAGGCAGTCTCTTTATTTAACCAATGAAAGTAACACATAGGCAGAAGACCCTCCTACACCATCTTTCCTTGCTCTCATCTCTGTTCTTCTTCCATCTCAACTATCCCATTCCCTCAAGTTCTCCTCCCCCTCCCCCTTACCCTTGGACCTTCCCCAAAGCAATGTGAAGAATGAATGGGGGGGGGTGGAGGGATATGTGACGGGATTGGGAGGAGGGGAGGGAGCAGGAACTGGGATTGGTATGTAAAGTGAAAAAAAGATAGTTTGTTTCCTTTTTAAAAAAATAAATTAATTAAATTAAAGTTTAAACAAAAGAGGGCACAGAGATCTTCTGTTGGCTGTAGTCCCCTCAGCTCTTAGGACTCTCACTAAGCGTTGTCTCTCACTAAGTACGGGCAGGTCTCAACTTGCCATGGCAAGACCACTTATGTCTCAGGCTCTTTTCTAGTCATCTAGTCTTAGTTAAAACAGAAAAATGGACATAGACTCTAATTTTCCAAAGCTGAACACTTGCTCAGTCTTTCTCAGTGCAGAGAGAATTAAAAATTTGTGGTGTTGATTTTTGGACTGACATCTTCCTCCACATAAACAAAAGCAAAATTGTTAGTGTTTCTGTTGTGTTTGTTTACACTTTCCGCCTTCATGGTAGTAAAGTCCCCATAGTGGAGACTATTGCTTGACATGCTCGGTACCCACGTGTCTGCAGACAGAGGTTTCTTCATAGAAACAGTTACTTGACAAGGACAAAAATGCTGACATTGGCAGGAAGGGATTGTAGCTGTTGAAAGCAGCACGTGTCTCTACTTCTACACTTTCCAACAAAAAACACCCTACAAGTCACACAGGCTTCACCCAAGCATCAACCCCCAAATCTCACATAATGGAATGCTTCCTCCCACTCGGGCCGCATGTGTGAATGGGAACTTAGTCTAAGTGCACTCTGCTGCTGGACTATAGGACATGTGAAAGGTAGACAGGAATGTGACAGTTCCTGCCATTCTCATGCTCCAGAAGGGAAAATAACACATCCATACGGGGAAATGCACCTCAATCAAATCTGCATTTAATATCAGAAAGAAACACTGAGAGAACAAAGCTCTGGATTTGGGACCCTTACTTACATCAGAGTCATTTCTGCCTGGCTTCTCAGGTGTTTGTTATGAAAAACTAAGAGCTAGACTTCATCTCTTCACTTACTGGCAGGCCTAAAACACAAAGAACTACTTGCGTTTAGGAAGGCATATCAGAGTAGGGCCTGATGGTGCATGCCTGCCATTGCACCTACTTGGGATGCTGAGGCAGAAGGATTTTGAGTTCAAGGTCTGCCTGGACTCCAGAAGAAGGCATACTCAGTATGGTTCTTATGGTTACTAGTGACTAGAAACGTAACCCTCAATAATTTAAGCAAACAAGCAATTGTTGGCTCCTAAAATTTGAGAGGCATAGATGAACTTAGGTAATCAACTAACAGTGTCTCAGTCTGCATGGTCTCTCGGCAATTACTGAGTTCATCTCCTCGTGTTTAATCACAGAAAGGTGCATGTGACGGCAAGTTGGCCTAATAAAGAAGTATCTACTACAGAAGTGGAAAAAATAAAAAGCAGTGTTAGGGAGGCGAGGGAAGAGAAAAGAACAGGAAAGATAGAGAGAGATCAGAGAACTGGAGGAGGAGGCAGGAAACACTTCTGGCCCACACTGCAGAATCCCATTAACACACGGATGTGGGATGCTACAGCAAATGGCTGTGTTCAGAATTAGCAGGCAGAAGAAACGAAACTAACAAGGGTGCTTGCCCATCAGGGCATCTAGATCCACCTGTGTGGTAGAAGATAAAGCGTGTAACGGAAGACAGGCTAGAACTCAAGTATCAAATGACTGTTCCTGGCAACGCTGCTGCAGAGCTGGGAAGGGAGAACTAGTAGCCACGGTAAAGAAGAGTTCCTGGGGGCGGGGTGTGTGTTCCACAACTTGAGATTAGTGAAGTGGCAGGGGTGGGGAAGGACGTGAGAAAGGATGGCCTTGGGAGTGGCCAATACCTCTGAAGTGCTGAGGGGCTGGTTAGTCAGGTGGTATGTTGAAGGGATCTGAAGTGAAGTCAAAATGGAACTGAGGAATTTGTTTAGATAAGAATGCTTCCATTTAGATGTTAGAAAAATGATCAAAGAGAAACCAGAGAAAATCAAGAGTGTCCCTGCATCTCCCGGGAGGTGATGACATTAACTGTAGCTAGGGAGACAGCTAGGGAAAAGACTGTGGAGCCCAGAGATAAAGGCTTTGGTTTTGTGTTAAGTCTGAGGCTTTTATTAGACACTACTCAGGGAAAGAGGTCGAGCTGGTCATTGAGTGGGAATGACATAAGGTTAGAGATAAGTTGGAAGTCAACGCCTTGCCTACATCAAAAGCTAGGTTGGTTTTGCTCTGGAAAATGGGAGAAGGTGAGAAGGGGAAGGCCTGCAGGGGAGAGTATTGGGGACAGGCTTCAGTTGCCAGTGCTTATACACTGTAAGAAGTGGGGAGACTGCAAAGGAGACAAAGGGGGGGCAAAGGGAGAAGAATGTGGCACCTAGAAAGCAAGGTAAGGGTATAAGAGACAGAAAGTTGCTTGTGGGATTCAGTACTCGAGTCTTGTGAAGAGAGCACAGCACCCAAAACACACTTTATTTTCAAAAACTAACCTTACTGCTTCTTAGAAATACACGTATCATTTGGACAAGAACCAACCCTTCTCGGGCAACTTTATTTTTTAAATAAAGATAAACAAATCCTTAATTGATTTAGTTTTAAAAGCCAACCAGTTTGATTTGATTTAGGCAAAGAGGTTTGACGAGAGTCAGTGTTGGCTTGATGGGAAGGAGGAAGAGCAGGTGGCTGGTCAGAGGTCCCTGGGGAGCTTTCCCTCTGTCTTGGGCCACCTCATTACACCTCCATCAGTTTCTGCCGTCAGCTGAGTGATTGATGACCGACCCACCCACTCCATTTATATCTTCCACGCTGACATGTCTGAAGCAAAAGAACAGACCATAGGGTGGCATGTGAGCCCACGTCCATCTCCAGGTTCTGTGATATCAACTAGGAGCACTTATGGAGCCCTGTCTTACTGAGATGCGTTTGCATCCATACAAAACATTGCACTTGGTTCCAGAACTGTGCTTACTTGCCTGCAGTACTGTGTGGGAGAATATTTTTATTACTTACTTTTGGTTTCATGATGTTATGCAAAGTAATGCCAATATCGAGAGGCAACAGCCCCATTTGCAGAGTCCTGTGATTTTTTTTAAATAGCTTTTGAAAGCCTGATCTATGTTCAAAATGTTTCACTTTATGAGGGGACGTTGGGGTTGAGATAAGAGTTGCTTGTCTTTTGAACTTCCCCATTCCTTGGCTCTGTGTCATTGGCCCACCCGAGCACAGCACTTTGTCAAGAAGGCACACGTTGAAAGGTCCCCATGAGGCCACTGCTCTTCCCTGACACACGCATCCTGTGTGGGCTCCACTCATGAGCTCTGCTGAGATTTGATTATCCACATATGGCAAACCATTAACACCAAGTCCTACAGTGCCAAAGAAGTCTTTCGGTAGCTGCTTTAGATGGTACGTGTCTTCCCGGATGCTCTTTCAATGGGGGTTGGAGGAAGTTATATCAGCATGCAGAGCAATAACAGATAAATAATTAATAGAACAGGAAGCAATAAATTACCTGCTGACTAATGTGCTGATGGGAATGTCATTGCCACACGGTGCAATGAAGAGGGGGGAATCATCACTTTCCACAGATAATGACGGCTTCCTGTTGTTTCCTGTTGTGGAGACTTACAGAGTCAATGCCGGAAACAACAAATGCATTGAATATTACTAGGAATTGTTTCAGACATGTGACTTATTTTACTTCTTGGAACTTATTTCTTAGATTCCTCTTTTAGTCCTCTTCCTAAGTTTGTCCATCACCTTGGAAGGAGGAAGTTGAAGGTCCTCGCGTTTTACTTTGGGGTGCATGGGACATGACTAGAAACACGAAACCCCTTTAAAGTCATTGGTGGGTGAAGATGTGAAAAATATCTTACCTGCTGCCGTGCTTGACAAACAGTTGACTAAACAGACACACACTTGGACAAAAATTGCTTGTGAATTAAGGGGTTGTACAAGATAATTGTACCTCTAGCAAATACAAAGATGTGGACAGGGGCCTCTTTCTTCCTTTCTAAATATGTTTCTCCCCATTTTTTATGTGCATGTCTGAGTGATGGTGAGCATGTGTGTATATGCATTCTTGCATATGGGTGCACATGCATGCGCATGTGTGTGCTCATGTAGAGGTCCAAGTTAGAGCCAGGAATCATCCTCCATTGCTCTCCCACCTCTTTCATTGAGGCAAGGCCTCCTAGTCAAACCCAGAGCTTGCCAATATGGCTAGTCTGGATAGCTTTCTCTAGGGATCCCGTCTCCACCTTCTGAAACTGGAATTATAAACTGGCCACAGTACCCAAGTGGCACTTAAGTGGGTTCTGGGGCTTCTGTCTCCAGTCCTCCCATTGGTCTGGTTAGTGCTTCAATCCCTGAGTCATCTCCCCAGCCTGTCTGAAGTCTTTTTATGGTATATATTTAAAGTATAGAGCACAATGTTTTGATATGCATAAGCACAGGGAGAGGGTTACTGCAGTAAGCAACGGATGCAGCCACCATCTCGCACAATTACACATCTGTGTGTAGCTAGAGCGCTTAAAATCAACTCCGGAGGGTGGCACAGTAGGGTTTGCTCTGGTTCTCGAGTTGAACATCGATGAGATCTTTAGGTTTATTCATCCTACAAAACTACAACTTTGTAACCTTTGACTTACACCTCTTATCTCTCTGTTCTCTTGAACTTAATAACTAGGCTTCTGGTCTCTGTTTATTTGGTCTCTGTTCTCTTGAACTTAATAACTAGGTTTCTGGTCTCTGTTTATTTGTTTTTGATTTCTCAAAAGGTTCTATAAACATGAGGACATGAGCTTGGATATTCAGGACCCATGTGAAAGCTGGGTGTGGCAGTGTGTGCCTGTAGCTCCAGTACTGGGGTGGAGCAGAAACCGATGAGTCCCCAACTCCTGGTAAGCTGGTGTAGACAAACTGAAGAGTCCAGGTTAGGCAAGAGAACATGTTTAAAAATAGTAAGATGGGGAGCAACTGAGGAAGACATATTGACCTCTGGTCTACATCACACACACATACAAAGACACACACACACACACACACACACACACATCTACGTGTGAGTGAGATCACGCAGTGATCTTCCTGTGACTGGCTTATTTCACATAGAGAAATTTTTACTTCCATGTTCACAGCATCTAAGAGAGGGAAACAACCTCAGTACTTGCCAGTGTATTAATGTAAAGAAATTTACATCCACACACATAAATTTATAAACATCTTTAACGGAGTATCATTCAAACTTTAAAAAAAAACAAAGAAGGGCATCTTGCAGTTTGCAGCACTCTTAGGAACCTCTGGACCGTTTTCTGTATAGCAGTTGTTGCTGACTCAGCTCCATTGCAGAGGGTTTTGGTGGCAAGAATCACTAGAAGTGAATGGTACTCCAAAGACTGTTAGGAGAAATAGCTGTGATTGAAGTGATATGTTAAAACCCCTTGTAAAAAAACAAAACAAAACAAAACAAGTGCTCAGTCTAAGCCTGAGACCAGCCCTGAGCATTAGCAGCAGGATGATTCCAGATGCCTGATTTTAGATAGTACACACACTTGCTGAGTGTTTAACTTGAGGACATTAGGTCTACGCCACCTGTCCAGAGAGTGCTTGTCCTGTGACCCTCACTGAGACTGGCAGGAGAGGTTGGGATCCAGACGAAGGCTGGAGGTCAGTGTACCCATGGGTTGGTAAGGGTGTGGCGTTGATCCAAAAGATAGGTTTGATATTCAGAGTTGTCACAACAACCCGTCTCTGTGTTCCTTGTCCCTTGACAACCTGCCAAGGACTGCCTGCTGAACTGTAAAGAAAGTCCCCCCTCCCTTCCATGCTGGGCGCTAGAGAATGCCACCTTTGTAAGTGATGAAGATGTCACCATCACCTATTGATAATGCTGAGCAACAGACTTTCATGCAACATGGTGCTGTGGTGGAGACAGCTCTGTTGCAGCCTATGTAGACCAGGAACCGCATTTGGGTGGGAGGTTAACATCTCAGCACTCAAATATCGGCCAATAGGAGGTTGAGGGCAGGAAAGTACTGATTGATAGATACCTTCCTTCTCCTTTCTCTTCTAGGCAACTGTTTTGAGTACAGTGGCTTTATACTGCTCCTGAAAGATGTCACAGAGGACTAAGAAGCCGACCTTTCCTGAGAAGCTATGACCTCAGTAACATAACATTTGCTTTTTGGCCTTCTCTGCCTCATATTCCACCCTTTCACTCTTGTTGTCCAGAAAGTGTATGTCCCACCCCCACCCCATCACGTTGGCATGGAAGTCTATTCATCTGTTTCCTAGAAGTCAAGGGCTGAGGGACTAGATTTTGTGTGGTTGGCTTTTTACCCCTGAGTGCAATAGGATACCTAACATGATGCAGATGTGTTAAGAAGTGGTGTGTGTGTGTGTGTGTGTGTGTGTGTGTGTGTGTGTGTAGGAGTGTGGAATGGGGAAGGGCTTCCAGAAGGAGATGACCTTATGGTAGGATCTAGAAGGAGAATTGGAGTATAGTCAGACAATACAGTATTTGTAGGTGGAGGCTGCTTATTCTTTCCCGGCTGCCCAGACCCGAAATAATCACACAGAAACTGTATTAATTAAAACACTGCTTGGCCTATCAGCTTAGGCTTCTTCTTCTTTTTTTAATTGCTAAGCGGGCGTGGCTAGGAACAACTCGGCAGCTCTGCCTGCTTGCTCCTCCCAGTCCAACATGGTAGAGGCATGTTCACTGCCTCTGAGAGCCATGCACATTGCCCCAGCTCCAGGGTGGCAGAGTGTTTATGTCACCATTAAGCAATTAGTAACACACTTCTCACAGACTACATTTAAGTGCTCAGCCTCCTGAAAGAGCCAGAGCTATTTGTGCAACTAGTATAAATCAGGAAGCCCTCCCCTAAAGACGTTCTGCAGCCTTCGCAATGACCTCTCTTAAAGGAGCTGAGGTGTCTCTGCTTGCCACCTGCAAAGCCAATTTGGGGAAAAAATGCGGCTACCAAGAAATCATGCTTAACTTTTGTGTCTAGAATTTCTTTTAAAACTCTCTCAGGCTTTATGTGGATGTAGCTGCCTCATGTTAATACCATTTTGTAGTTGGAGACCGCTCATTCGTTTTCCCAAATGCTCAGACCTGAATAATCACACAGAAACTATACTAATTACAACACTGTTTGACCAGTGGCTCAAGTATATTTTTAGCTAGCTCTTATATCTTAAATAAACCCATTTCTATTATTAAGGCTCGTGGTCTACCGGTAAAGTTTCTTCCGGCCGCTGACGTCTTTCTCCTTCGGCAGCTACATGGCGTCTCCCTGATTCTTCCTTCTTTTCTCCTCTATCTCCGCTTGAAATTCCTGCCTCGCTCTATTCTGTGCTGTCATAGGCCCAAAGCAGATTCTTTATTAACCAATGATCATAAAACATATTCACAGCATACAGAGGGGAATCCTACATCAAGGGTTGATAAAACCACTGAGAGATGACTCAGTGTTAAGAGCAATTGTTGCTCTTTCAGAGAGCCCAGGTTGGATTCCAGCACCTGCACGGTAGCTCACAACCATCCTTAACTCCAGTTCCAGGGGATCTGATGCCCTCTTCTGATCTCCATGGGTACCACCAGTCATGGATATAGTACATATACTTACATGCAGGCAAAGCAGTCATACATATAGAAATAAAATTTTAAAAACCTTAAACGATGAAATAACACAAGTGAAAATATTGAACAGAGATAGCTTGCTGTAATCAGGGAAGAAAGGTGCCTCTTGGAAAGCTAGCAGAAGATAGTGTCTTGAAGTCTGACTACTGTCACATGGGGGCAGGCAGAGGCTGCTCTATCCTCTCTCTCAAACAAGCCTCCCAGAGACAAGGGTGAGAGAAGAGGCAGTTGAAGATGAGAAGTTTGGGCTGGGGTGGTGGCTCAGTCAGTAAAATATTTACCTTGCAGTCATGGTAACCCATTTGATCATCCAGAGCGCAGGCTTTAAAGAGTTTGGCATGGTGGTGTGTGCTTGAAAACTTGGTGCTGGTGCTGGAGAGGTGAGCAGCATATCTATGGGGCTCACTGGTAAGCCAGCTCAGCCTACTTGGTGACTTCCAGGTCCCAGGGAGAGATTCTGTCTCAAAAACTAAGGTGGGGGGGGCAGTCTGCAGATGCAATTCAACAGCTAATAGCACTTAATGCTTTACAGAGAACTTGAATTTATTATGTAACCAGGGATGACTTTGAACTCATGATCCTTCTTCCTCTACCCCTCTCCAAGTGCTGAGGTTACAGATGTGTGCTACAAGACAGGGTCACTTTATCTGTTTCCACAACAGAGACCATCTTCAGATATTGTCAACTGTGTCCTGGGAACAAAACCTCCACCTGTGAAGAAATACCAGTCTAGAGAATGCTGTGATCTCTTAGCGAGGAACTTATCAGCAATTGTTGTCATGATGAAGTGACATGGCCAACCAGCTCAGGTATACGCCCACAGTTTTGTGTCATTATCTGTCCATAGTAGGCGTGTCTAGTTTCTCATATCAGTAATAAATAGATGATGGTACCAGCTTGTACCAGCTACTGGGTTTTCATGCAATATGCAGTAAATCTTTAACTTTGGCTTACTTATAAACCGAAATGCCAGCTCCTTGTTATTCTAGAACCCAGTGGCCACACTAGAAGCAAGAATATTTGGCATTTATAGCTTGGCAAGAAACGTCCAGTATCATCAATTTTTGTAAATATTTAAGGCAGAAATATTTCTTTCTTGATGTGTGGACATATCAAGGGCTTTTGTTGTGTTGTTGCTGCTGTTAGCTCCATGTAAATATAGGACAGATATAAACTAGACTTGTTCTATTGAATATGTTCATAGGTTTTTAAAGGAAAGCAAAATCAGTGTGTGTGTGTGGTGTGTGTCATGTGTGTGCATACGTTGAATTACTAAAGGAAAGACTTAGCTGAGCTTAGTATTAAGCTTATAATACCTGCACTTGAGACACGGGAGCAGAAAGGTCAGTACTTCAAGGCTAACCACAGCTACACGAAACTCTGTCAAAAATAAATGACAAACTATCTTCAGGTGGACTCTGTTCCTAACAACACTGAGTCTAGCAGCAGCATCACCCTGTTTCGTCTGGTCTTCTTGACACAGCATCTCATTATGTGGCCCAAGCTTGTTCAAACTCATAATCCTCCTGCTTCAGCCTCTTGATTAGTGTGGTTATGGGCATGTACCCTTGGGTATTTAAAAAAATTATGTACTATTGTCTTTTGTGATATATTTTATATAATTCCTGGCTGCAAAATATCCTTTGATATATGATTCTGATTTTCCCAGCAATGATATTGATCAGAAAAGGACTTCTCTAAGTCTTTAATGAGATTTATTTCCTTGTTCTAGTGTCTTGTACCCACTCCTACATTATACTTTACAGTATATTAAATTGTGTACCTAGATTCTCAACCCTACTAGGTTGTTCCTTAGTTGAAAGTAGCATCCTGCCTTGCTCAGCTCTGTGTCCTACCTAAATTCATGACATAGTGCTTGGCATATTCAAACTACTTGGTCCACATTGGATGAAAAACTATATTAATTAAGTTGATGCTTCTTAGCTGAGTTTCATTTCTAGACTCAAGTCAGTATGTGCTAGTAGAGAAGAATCAATTGTTAATACCCTTTCTATTACTGGCCTGTGAAGCTTGGGGTTCACATAGAATTCTGATATAGAGATTTTTATTTACTTCCCATTTGTGGAATGAGATATTTCCCTTTTATCCATAGATTAATAAATGTGCTTCTTTTACACTTGGGAATTAATCATATATTTCACATTAATCTCACTGATAGCCTCATAAAATGGCCTTGATCCCTAGCCTCTTCCCAGGATGGGTCAGAATTATCGGCCTGAAGAAGCCACACAGACTCTTTAGATTTAGAAATGTGAAATCCTCTCATTTAGAAATCACACTTGGAGGTTCTCTGAGTTATTCTTTCTTCCATGTATCCATGGAAACCTTTCTTGTTCAACCCTGGCAGGCCCTAATGTCCCTGAGGTCTTGCCTTACAGTACTGATGTCTCAGAACACAGATAGCAAAATGACTGCCACTTTGATTCAATCTCACCCTTTATCTCATGTGCAGAAAACAGGTCTTTGTTCAGATCAAACCAGGCCATTATTTGGGGTTTGACAACAGCCACATGCGACTATTTCTGCACCCAAGAACGTTTGCTGCTGCATCGCTGGGGCTGACATAACTCTCCTCGTGCCCTTACCCCACAGGGTAAAGGGCTGGGTGGGTGTACATGAGCACGTGTGTGTTTGTGTGTGACTTAGACGTACTAACTGAAAGACTGGATTTGGTTCCTTCTGTTAAAATGCTGTCATCTCTTTGGGGTAGTGACTTCTGCTGGGAAGTTTTGGGAAGCCCTGAAAGCTTCATGCTTGTCCCTGCTTCCTCAGACATAGGAGGTAAATGAATTCTGAAAGCCCCCTGCTAGCCAAGCCCAACTTTCAACATGACTGACTGGCCAAGACTCAAAAACTCTATTTCATATCCAAAAGTTGACCTTGCATGTCTTTATAACAGCTCATATTTTCTCAAAGGCAATATAAGTGTCTCTGGACTTTTAAATTATTTTTCAGCTGATAGTTTTGCTCCCCTGAGCATATTTTTACTAGGCATGTGATTCAAAAGACTTCCTATATTAGAAAAAAAGAGAAAAAGAAAAGAACAAAAAATATTGTCTATTATGGTTGTATAGTTCCTTAAAGAACATAGTCACTAGTTAAACCTACAGGAAAGAGAGTTTCACATTTCTGTGAAGTGGGGAGCAGATGTTTCCATACAAGCAGCAGCCACTGCCATTTCCCCAAGGTCCGTCGTAGCCACAGCCATAGCGTTCCCTATCCGTCCCCACATCTCACTTAGCGAGATCACAGGACCATCCTGCTCTGCTAGAACTTGATCTCTGATCGCAGCTCACATTAGCAGACAAACTTGTACTTCGTGGAGATTTACCTGTTGCTAAAGGTGACTTTAGTGCTAAAGGTAAACTTTGAGCGACGTAAGTAGAAGAAAATAAAATGTATTTCCACCAAGCCCTAAGCCACTACGGCAGAACATCCAAATAAGCCCCCCACCCCCCAAAAAAGCAAAGCAAAACGTACCGATGTGCAAAAAACCCCCCAAACTCAGGTAGCTTCCATATTGGCTCAAAAGTGTATACTTATGACTTATGTTTTTCCTTATTGCTATCAAAGAATGGAAAAGTATTTCCTTGCTTGTCACAGGATGCTGAACAATGAGTGGTGTTGAAGATATTAATTTCTTATAGTAGGAGGCCAAGATTGCACCTTGTCTGTGTAGACCCTTCTTTTCTTCTTGTTCTTCTTCTTCTTGCTGTTCTTCTTCTTTTCTTCTTCTTCTTCTTCTTCTTCTTCTTCTTCTTCTTCTTCTTCTTCTTCTTCTTC
>LOEQ01002184.1:131332-147242 GCA_001685075.1 Bramus lutescens | reverse complement strand
CATGCTAAAGAAAGTTAGAAAATTGACAAACCATTCTACTGAGAACACTGCCTGTGTTGTCAAGGATTGTTTCCCAAATAAGCCACATTTGCTCAAAAAAAAAAAAAAGAAACTTGAATGTCTTAAGACTAAAATATATATTTAATTAAGTTTATTTGGCTATCAGATAAACCTGAAGCAAAAAATTTATTTTACATGATAAGCAAAACAAAGCATTCATTGACTTGCTTTGTATTCTGATTTTTTTTTCAGCTGACACAGCCAGTATAAGCAGTTTGAGTCTGTCCACTGGATATACAAAGCGTATTGCATTCTTATTTGACTCCACTCTTACTGCGTTTTTAATGATGGGAAATCTTTCACCAGTAAGTCAAATGCTTGTTTCAGTATAATGATGTTTAAGGTAGAGATGAGATATAAAATAATTCAGTGCTTTGTAAAAATGTCTTTAAGTTCAGAGCTCTCCTGAAAGCAACCAACTGTGTCTTAGATTCATTTGAACAGTGAGAGTTTCCAGTGAGGACTGCTGTTGTAGGTGGAAGAACCAGCTGCACATGTTGTCTCTTTCAGTTTAAATAGATCAGGAAGCATAAGAAATGTTATTAGCATACAAATGGAAAACCAGAGCTTTACTATTGTGCTTCTTTTTGCAGAACTTGAAAAGCCACGCAGTCACCATGTTTGAAGTAGGCAAACTCTCGGATGAGTCTCTGGACAGCTTCCTTGTAGAGCTAGAGAAGGTCAGTGCACCAGGGTGGCATGTCTGTAGCTTTCCTGCTGCTGTGGTGGCAGCTCTGCTCATCTGCCCCTTGTCATGGGTCTCTGGAATATTCCGCCCTTCCTGTCTCTACCCCATCTTATCCTGTGGTGCTCACTAAACTTCAACACAGTGAAGGAGTGAATTAATTCTGGGATTTGTAAGGTGACTGACTAGCTCTTAATATGTTTTGATGTATTGAGAAATGGGTATGGATATCTGTTGGCAGTAGTTTCTGTCCTGCCTAGTCCTGCAGCCGGTTGTCTCAAAGAAGTACACAGAGGTCTATATTAGTTATAAACTGGCTCGCCTATTAGCTCAGGCTCCTTATTAACTCCTATATCATACATTAACTCATAATTCTTGTTTGTGTTAGCCACATGGCTTGGTACCTTTTGTCAGTGAGGCATGCTCTTCTTGCTTCCTCTTTGTCTGGATGACGACTGTAGACTGAGTCTTCTTCCTAGAATTCTCCTGTTCTCATTGCCCCACCTATACTTCCTGCCTGGCTGCTGGCCAATCAGTGATTTATTAAAACAATATAAGTGACAGGTATAAGACCATTGTCCCATAGCAGATATCTTAATATGTGTAATATCTTTATTTTTTTCTAATCTTTCATTTTTTTTTAAATTTGGTATGATGGAGGTAAGTAAGCTCTGAGGCAGTTTTAAGTTTTGTTCCTATTGTTTTCAATCTGGAACAGTGTCCCCAAGTATCATATCTATGTCTGCTGTCACTGTCCCTGTTAGCATCTTGAAGACGTCAGCTGTATTTGCTTTTAACCCCCTTTTCCCTGCTAGTAAGCCCGGCCTCACATGTTTTGTTGGTTCTTCTTTTCACTGAATCTTTTATTCTGTCCTCTGTTCTTTGCATGATGTGTTATCAGATCCGTTCCTTGGCTAATAGTTTTGGTAAGTTTTATGATTTAGTTAAGCATTTTGTATATTGAATGTTCTATTTATAGAATTTGTAGTAATTTTATAATTTCTTTGTCATAGTTTTTTTACTATTCTATAGGATTTTTGCATTCATTACTGCAAAGAAATATGAAATAATACTTACCAATTGGTTTCATGTTTTCAGTCTTTATTTCTTATTCCTCCAGATGTGTTGCTAGTTATTGTTTTATTGCCTCACTGTACATTTTACATTCTGATCTCTTGATTACTCTTTTATGTGTTTTGGATGAAGTAGAACTAGCTTTAGAACTTTTCCCTCTTTGAATCATACAGGGGATGTAGAGATTATAAATGTGCTGTTTAGCCATTTATTTAATTGTTAAAATTGTTGTCCTTGGCGTCCTTCCCATCATCTTCATAGATGCACTATGTGAGGAACTGTCTTAGTTTAGGTCTTCTGTCACAGTGAAGAGACACTGTGACCATGGCAGCTCTTATAAGGAAAACATTTAATTGAGGGGACTATTTGCATTTCAGAGGTTCAGTCCTTTATCATCATGGCAGGGAGCATGGTGGCATGCAGGCAGGTGTGGTGCTGGACAAGGAGCTGAGAGCCCTGCATATTGTAGGCAGCAGGCAGTCGCCTGAGATACTGGACAGTATCCTGAGCATAGGAAACCTCAAAACCCTCACCCCCACAGTGACACACTTCCTCCAAAAAGTCACACCTCCAATAGGTGAGATTATGGGGGAGCCAGTTATGTTCAAACTACCATAGAAACTCAGGCAAAATTGGTTAAGGTGATTTGTTTCAGTATTTCCTGGGCAAGTTTAATTACTCTTTTGTTGTTTGGGGTTTTTGTTTTGTTTTTGTAGTATATATATATGTGTGTGTTACATGATTATTAGGGTAGATGGCATGAGAGTGGTGTTTTTATGAAAATTGTGTTTTCTCTTGGCTTAGGTTCAGAGTACTGGTGAAGGAGAAGCACAGAGATACTTCGATCATGCGCTGACTCTGAGGAACACAATCCTCTTTCTGCGTCATAATAAAGATCTGGTTGCTCAGACTTCTCAGCCAGACCAGCCCAGTTACGGTAGGAAAATCAACTTGATTGTGAAGACACAACCATGAAAATCTTTCCCAGACGTTAGCAGACCATGCTCCTCATCTCGTCAGCATGTTTCAGACATTTTGTGGCTAGCAGATAGGATTGTAGCTAGAGCCTGCTCTCAGGTGCCCTTTTGCCGTCTCTGTCCTCCTTTTGCTTTCTTCTAATTACTAACCTGTTGTATTTGAATCTGCTTGGACTTAGTGTTCATTCAAGAAGCTGTTGGACGTTAAACTTCACTAGTTGACTGACGCAAAACAAGCTCAGTGGCATTTTTTGAAGCTTCCTCAGCTCATAATGCTTTGTTTGGACATTATTTTTATATTTTTTTTTCCTTACAAGTCTTCTACATATATATTATGGTTTCCGATGTTACATTGTTACGGGATTTCTGTGTGTATGAATGTGTTTCTTTGTGTCTATATGTTTCTTGTGCTTTTTCTTCTTTTAGTTTGTTTCTTCCTATTCCAGTTTTTATTTTATTATTATTTTAAGATACCTATTTATATACTAATGAGAGAGAGATAAAGAAAGGTTGTAGATTTGGGTAGGTAGAGAGTTGGAGAGCAAACTGTAATCAGAACATATTATATGAAAAAAACTATTAAAAAAAACATCTTTTCAGTGTGTGAGAGACCAGGGTCCTGGTACTAGCTATGCTTGGAGCATCTTTGTACTTTCAGTAGGCTCTACACTTCTTTAGAAGCATTCTTATTTGAAGGAGGAAGTGGCTCACTGAGCCTCTGAAGTTAGTTTCATTCTTAAAACGTGAGAGCAGTAGGATTTTTTTTTTTAAATGTGTCTGTCAGAAGACAACTTTTTCAGGAGTCAGTTCTGTCCTCCTTTTGTGGGCTTTAGGATCAGACTCAGATAGTCGGGCTTATGCAGCAGATACTGTTCATTACCTGCATAGCTGTCTTCTAGTCCTAGAGAGCAATAGCGTTTGCTGTTTGTTTTCCAGAGGACTTCAGGCAGTGGTTGCTTAAGATGCATGCTGAGCCCTTGTTTTATGGACCAGCAATTTGAGCACAAGTTTCTAACTGGGGGATGCTTTACTCCATGCTAGGATCAGACCCGAGCTGTGGGTCTCTCTAGAGCAGTGGTTCTCAACCTTCCTAATGCTGCAACCCTGTAATCAATTTCTCTTGTGGTGACCCCACCAGAATGTCATTTTCACAGCTACTTCATAACTATAGTTTTGCTACTGTTAGTAAATATCTGTGTTTTCTGATGGTCGTAGGCAGTCCTGTGAAGTCGAGAACCACGGCTCTAGAGATTGCAGTCTGGGGGAGGGAACACACAGCGGTCCTTGGCACTTTGGCTCTCAGAATATACTGCAGAGCACTTGGGGGAAGGACTGGAATGAATATCACAGTTCTTTAAAGAGAGGCTGAAGAAGCTCCACTAGAAGACAGCCACCTTTCTAGACCAAAATCTTTAGCTTTAAATCTTAAAAAGTATCTTGGTGATCTTGTTGGAAACTTGGTACTTTATGGTAGTTATTGTACGTTTAAAAAATTGTAAGTATTGAAGCAGCATGCATAGGCCCTGCAGAAGTCTATGCCAGGTCTTCTGTATATATATCATGGCGTGTTTTTATGGGATTCCCGAGTGTGCAAATGAGTGGGTCTTTAATGTTCTTTTGTTTTCTTGAGACAGGGTTTCTCTGTTGTTTTGGAGCCTGTCCTGGACCTAGTTCTTGTAGACCAGGGTGGCCTCGAACTCACAGAGATCCGTCTACCTTTGCCTCCTGAGTGCTGGGATTAAAAGCATGCGCCACCACCACCTGGATGAGTCTTTGATTCTTATGCCTTCTCTTGGACTCTTTGTTCTTTTTGTCTTATTCAATTCTGATGTGATAGGTTTTGTTTTATATTTTATTTTGTTATTATCTCTTAGAAGCCCACTCTTTTCTACTGAGAGACAGAAAGGGAGTGGATCTGGATGGGAGGAGATTTGGGGAGAAACTGGGAGAAGTAGAAGGAGTGGACACTAACATTATGTGAGGAAATAGTCTATTTTCAATAAAAAGGAAAAAAAACCCTAAGTCTTAAAGTAGTGATAAGCAGTTTATCTTCAACATTTTCAAATCTTTATTTCCTGTGTGCTTAACTGTAACTTAGGTTTTCCCCTGGATCTCTTACGCTGCGAAAGCCTTCTTGGTTTGGACCCAGCGACTTGCAGCAGGGTTCTAAACAAAAATTACTCACTCCTTGTTTCCATGGCTCCTCTTACCAATGAGATCCGGCCAGTCAGCAGCTGCACTCCTCAGGTAATGACTCACTTGAGGATCCAGATGGGAATGTCATTATTTTATAAGTAAACAGGTCAGTTTTCTGTTCTAAGATGCTGCCATAGTCAAGTTGTGAAGTGTAGTTGGTATATTTAGCTTGTGTATCACTAATTGACTTGTGACACATTAGATTAAAAATGTATCCATGTGAAATATTTTAAGAGAACATTTTGAATGCTCCAGAAAGCTTGCATGAATTTAATTAGGAAAATAATCAGCTATTTCAGAATAATAGAGTTGTGATACTTAAGTTAGCTGAGAAGAAAAGACAGACCTTGTAAGCTAAAACTTTGTAGTTAACCATAGAACTTGTCAGAATGACTACTGGTCTTTGCTTTTGAAGAATAAATGAGATGCGTGTCTTTATATACTCAGCAAGGAAGATGTACTTGTAACATTTTCAGAGAGTGGAGGTCATGCTACTATGCAGCGGTCCATCCTGCCTGGATTCCTCAATGGGCAGGGCTCGGTGATATAGAAGGGAGGACGGAGTTTTGGTACCAAATTTGGTTTTGGTACCTGTGTGCTCTAGCTGCCACAGATCATTCACCCCATGCCAAAATTTTGTTCTTGTGTTAACAGCAATGGTCCTGGATTTGCTTTTAACCAACCTTTTGTATAATTCTTTACACTACCTTCAGTGTGTTCACACAGTAGAAATCTGTGAACTGTTGGCACAAATGGGAAAATGGATGTAGGGACATCATCCCTCTTCTAAAAGATAGCATGTGGTTGATGATGATGATAATAGCTAGTAATGTAATGCGGAGCTTATTTGCCAGGCACTATTTTAAGCAACTGCACAGCATCTTCATGTGGTAGCTACTCTCTTGTGCCTTTGTAGATGGAGCAAGTGAGGCACTTTTAGAGTGCAAGGAACTTCACTAAGGTGCTTTGGCTGGAAGGATGATGCCTAGCCTCAGCCCGAGGCAGGCCACTCCAAAGTTCAGTCTCTCAGCACCACTGCAGTGATATGCGGTGTGTCTTGTAATCCCAGTATGAAGAAAAATCTATTTTACTGGGCTAATTAGCATTTATATTCATAAGAAAATTATTAATTAAAATATGTATGAAGCATTTGCTACTTAAAAGATTATACTTGGTCATTTTTGACATTGACTCTTTAGATAAGTATTATAGCTTTATCTTACCTATTTTATGATTATAGCATATTGGACCAGCCATCCCAGAAGTGAGTTCTGTCTGGTTTAAGTTGTATATTTACCATGTTACCGGGCAAGGACCACCATCTCTCTTATTGTCCAAAGGTACAAGACTTCGGAAACTGCCAGATATATTCCAGGTATGTGTGTGAGGTTTTTCTCCTCCTCTTTTGTTCCATTCTGTTCTGTTGAGGATTGAACCCAAGGCCTCATGCATGTTGGGCAAGCACTGTGAGTTATGTTAAGGGAAAATAGAAATTGCTGGGCAGTATTAGGTCACTTTCTTTATTTTCCCCTTCTTTTAAAGCGCCATTTCTTACGTTATAGGGTTATGATCGGTTACTTATAACTTCTTGGGGCCATGATCCCGGGGTAGTTCCTACATCAAACGTGCTCACTATGCTGAATGATGCTTTAACACATTCTGCAGTGCTAATTCAGGTATGTTTTGTCTCGTTTGCAACAAAATAAATTTAGGTTTTTATCACTTATATCACACAGTCCTTGTGCAGCTAAATTGTAGTTAGATGACATTTACTTCAAAGTTGAGTTGCAAGGACTCAGGTGTGCAGGACCATTTTTGTGGGAGTAGTAGAGCAAAGTGGATTGTGAATTTGAACCCACACTTTAATCGAAGCTTCATTGTTGTACAGCAATCTTTTGTTTTTTAAAAAAATACTTTATTGATATGTATTTCACATGGTATAATTAAGCAGTTTAAATTGTACAATTCAGTGGTTTTTAGTTTATTTGCAGATTTGTGGAATTGTCAACTCAACTTTAGAGTATTTTTATCCACTCAGAAATGAACCCTGTTCTGTTCATCTGTTTTTCACTCTAACCCCTGTCCCCCATTCTTCCTAAACCTAAATAACATTATTGTCTCTACATTTGCATAGCTTATTCTGGACATTTTATGGCCCATAATGTGCTAGATTTTGGACATGTTGGGGATCAGGCCATTGAAAATATTCTGAAATTCAAATGAGAGGCTGCAGGAGAGATATGACTGATGTATTAGCCTCAGCATATAGGTGGTAGTTGAATCCTTGAGAAAATAAAATTAGGAAAAATGTGTGGTAGGGATGGTGAGAGGAGGTGACAAACGGTGAGATGTGCTGGACATGGACTTAAGTGAGATTGTCCAAATTCACATCTTGGTTCCACTGCTGATTGCTATCTCAAACAAGGTAAATGACCTCTTTGAATTCCGATATGTAGCTGTCAGTTGGAGGTAATAGAAACCCCTGTCTTTCTCAGGTTGTTGAAGAAATTGCCTGAGATGGATAATTGGCATAAAGTGCTTTGCACTGTGCCTGACACAGGGCAGGCTGTGGGGATGTCATGTTTGGTGGTGATGAGGTGAGGCAGCTGTGGGCATTGCTTCCTTTTGTGTTACCATTGTGACTTACCACTCACTTCTTTGAGTGTTGTTTTCCTTATTTATGAAGTAAGTATGATTGCCAAGGTCCATTATACATGTAATATTTAATGAGTCAGGGCAAATAATAGATATTTTGCTGTTGTTGTTTTGGTATCATAGAATATGAATAGGAAAAGATGGGTTTGTTAGTTACTTTCCTCTTTGCTGCAATGAAGTGCCAGGCCAAAGCAACCTGAAAAGGTTTGTTGTAGCTCACAGCTTGAAGGGAAGTGCACTGTTGGGAGCTGTGGTAACAGGGGCAGGAGGTTGATCACACCACCCACCACCCCTAGTGGGAGGTGAGTGCTTGTTCTCATGGGGTGTGGCTTCCCATCCCAGTTAACCTCACTGACATGCTCCCAAGGTCGTCTCCTAGGTCCTGTGATACTGGTGATAGAAACTGTTGCTATAGGTAAACCACTTGCTGGTAAAGTGTCTGTTCACAAGTTTTGCTCTTGCTAGAAAAGAACACCTTTACAGAAAAATTCCCTTGTTGAAATTTGAAAAATACTACAATTAAGATTTTTAATAAAACTACAATTTTATTTACAACTTTGTAGTTTTGAGTTAAATCATAAATATCTGTGGAATAGATGAGACGTCTGTCAGAATCACATTATAAACTGTTTAAATGAGTGTGCTTTCATAGTGTGATTGCTTATGAAGTGTGATTTCTTGGATGTACCGGCCCTATCCCCTTCCTCTCTGTAGACTTTCCCTCTCCCTCCCACTTCCTTTACTTCACTCTTCCTTTGTGTGCCATTTTGACAGGGTCTCACATAGCCTGGGGTGGCCTTTTTAACTTGATGTGCACCTCTTTTCTGCCTCCCAAATCTGGGATCACAGGTGTCTGCATCTGTTTTAGTTGCTTTTCTGTTGCTGTGATAAAACACACTGACCAAAAGCAACTTGGGGGAGGCAAGAGTTATTTGGGTTACACTTCCAGGTCACAGTCCATCATGAAAGTCAGGGCAAGAACAAAAGCAGGAATCATAGAGAAACACTGAGTACTGACTTGCTCACTGTCTTATGCTCAGCAAGCTTTCTTACACAGCCCAGCCACCCACAGTGGGCTGGGCCTGCCTACTTCAATTAGCCGTCAAGATAATGCCCCAATTTGGTGGAGGCTGTCCTTCACTTGAGGTTTCTTTTTCCAAGGTGACTTTATGTTGTTTCAAGTTAATAGTAAAAAACAAACCAACACAACACCAGGCTCAACTACATCAGTATTTCTTTAGTTTAAATAATAGGTCTCTTTGAGGGTAAAATAATGTATATATCACAAATATTTACTTAAATTCTCCATTATAATAATAATAATGCTGGATATATGTTAATATAAAATTGAATTTTTCATGTTTATTGTTCTCATTCCACTTTAAACTCTGGGAAATCAAGACAAAATTTTGAAACAAATGATAAATTGAATGTGATAGATGAATAATTTGTAATGTGATGGAATGCATTTTTAAATATTTTTATTCTTTGAGAATTTCATGTAATATATTTGAAGAGATTCATCTCCACCCGCACCTCCTCCTAGATCCACCCTGCCTCCCTACCCACCCACTTCATATTCATTCTCTCCCAAACCCACTGAGTTCAGCTGTGTTGCGACTACTCCCAGGCATGGGGCCTGCTCTGGAGTATGGTCAATGTCACCCCATTAAGCTAACTCTCTCTCCCTTAGTAGCAGTAAATTCCAATAGCCCTTTCACCTAGGGGTTGGACTTCATGCCCAATTACCTTCTTTCATGCTAGGATTTTTGTCTTCCTTGAGTTTGATTAGGTTTCTTGCATGCTGTAACAATTGCTGTGCTTTCATATCTGCAACTGCCTGTTGTGTAGGGAAAACACTGTTTCCTTGAAGTCATTCACCACCTCTAGCTCTTACCAACCCCCTTTTCACATAGATCCCTGAATCTTGAAGGGAGGTGTGTAATATGTATGTCCCACTTAGGGCTGAGCAAGCAATCCAGAGTCTTTCTTCTCCCCCATTGGCTAGTTGAGAGGCTCCCTGTTACTGCCGTCTACTACAAGAAGTTGTTTCTGAGGGTTGAGAGATGCATTGATTTGTATGGATATGCCTTAAAGTCATTAGGAGTTATTTTGTTACTGTTAATCATTTAGCAGAATGAGAGTTCTCTCCTAAAGTCTGTGACCTTGGCCTCTTGACCACATTAACAGTGGCAAGTATAGGTTCCATTTCATGAAGCAGTACTTGAATCAGAAAATGGTTACTCCCTAACATTTGTGGCACTATTGGACCAGTGGGCATGTCATGCCTGGCAAGTCATTACTGTAACTCACAGTATTCACATCTGAGTGAGGATGTTTTGGTGTATAGCCCTTTTTAGTAGAGCTGAAACTTCTGGGTCTGTACCCACTTGGTTTTTCAATGCTCTATGATTTAAGTAAGTGGTGTCTTCAGCAGTGGGGTCTCACTGTCAGTTTCTAGAAGGTAACCAAGAGCATTGGTGGTAACTTGTAATATTTGGGGATCTGTGGGACTCCATTAGCCAAGAACTCAGAAAGAAGTAACTCATTCCTGGTTCTGGAGATGAGGGGACAGACTGTACCCCAACAGAGGAAATGAGTTTTAAATGTTTTAAGTCACTCACACACTTCAGTGATAAAGCATTAAAGATGCACAGAGAAGTCACTTTTCTTTTCATCCTCTCTACCTAGTTTCCAGATCTCGTCTTTCATATAAGATGATTCCTTTATCTTCAGCTGTATCCGATGTGCGGATGCAAGGTAGATGTTTCCTGTACTTCTTTGTTTGGTGATTTGAGATCCAGTTGAGATTGTAGAGAGTTCTCCTTTCCTTTTTGCAGCTGAACTGAAAATATATACCATAATTTTAACCAATCCTCTGTTGTGTGGCATTTTGGTTGCTCTGGTATATGTAATTATTAACAAGTAACTCTGGAAGCCTATCCTTTCCTTGTAGGAGTTTGAGTTTTGTATCCCAGTTAGAGTCTTCGCCTTCCTGTTTTCCTCAGAACTGTGGCTGAGCTATGAGCATGCACTTCAGTTCTCACTTGGCTCCGGCCGGTCTGGTTTGCCTATTAGTTAGTTAGTCTTCTTATTCCTTTTTCTTTTCATGTTCTGTTTGAAAGATACTGTCCAAGAAGTGAAAAACACAAGATCACCAAAGGCATCTCGATGAAATATTGTTATAAAATGTGCCATGATGTGGCACAACTTTACTTATTGTCTTCAGTTATTAGAAATGTTGGTTTCTCATACACCTTTCCACGTGCATTTCTTTCTGTTTGTAGGGACATGGTTTGCATGGGGTAGGAGAAATTGTCCATATACCGTTTCCATTTGATGAAGCAGAGCTGCAAGGAGGTACCTTTTGAATTCTCTCCATTTGACTTTATCATTATTCCTGACAATAATTGGTGGAAACTGACAGGAAGTATGTTCTTAAAATTTTTTAATTCTGTGTTTTTACCACTTTGTCATTAAAGAGTTGGCATAAGGTAGTTTTCAGTTGTGTGTGTTTCTGCCAATGAACTGTTAGCCAGTTAGAACCTTTGAAAGGCCCGTGTGCCTTAGAGATGAAGAGAGTAAGCACATAATTTTCTAGGGGAAGATTTTCTATATGTGGAGCCTTTGGGTCATTTTCTTTTATTTTTGGTTTATTTAGAGACTGGGAGAGAAGACAAGCTACCAGGAATAATTTATGCCTAGAGAGTTTAACACACATTCTTTTTCAGAGTACTCAAGGCACAGTTTATGCTGTGTGCACATGGTTCTACGTGTGTGTGTGTGTGTATGTGTGTGTGTAAGCACAGATGACTTTGTTCTCTAGTCCTCCAGTTCTCTAAATTCTAAGGACAAAATTTTAGTCTTGAAGATGCCACACACTGACATCAGGATCTTTGTTTTACAAAAGCTCAAGATCTGATTAGTGGGAGCTTGTGTGGCATCTTGATGAAATGTTTACAGAAAAGAGCTATCTTATGTTTCTTGGAATTGGTCTTATTTAATGTTTAAAAGTAGTTCAAAAATAGTAAAATATGCATTAGCTTTTAGTGTTATGTTGTATGATAAAGCTTCATTAATGTGTTGTTATTGGTTTGTTCCTAGAGTTTACCCGTGCCAGTATGGGTGTTCATAAAGCACTGCAGATTTTGAGGAACAAAGTGGACTTGCAACATTTCTGTGGCTATGTCACCATGTTGAATGCTTCTAGCCAGCTCACAAGTAGAAAGCTCAGTGACGCTTCTGATGAGAGAGGTCAGTCACTGTTTGGTACTCTGGATAAAACAACTGGGTTTGAGTTTAACACTGTCTTTATGTGTAAACCACAGCAAACCTCTGTGGAAATGTTGAGTTACTTAATAGTTTTCATAAGGAGATAAGAATATGACCTTGTATGGGATACAGAATGGCTGTTGGCTCAGCCTTTTACCATTGCCTCTATGTTCATAGACATTGAATCAAATTAGCTTTAGGAAGTGATGATTTTAAAACATTTCCAAAATAGGCTTAATAATTTATAGATTCCACAAATTAAACTTTGCAAATGACTCTTATATTCATTTCTGTCTCCTTTGTTTTTGAAAACAAGTTATGTGTACACTATAGCTGGGTGCTGGGGGAAGCTAGAAGAGAATGTTGGTTCCTGTGGAATCGGAGTTGAAGGCAATTGTGAGTCTATGTAGGTGCTGGGACTCAAACCCAGGTCAGATCCTAGTAGTTGGCATTTTTCTTGTGACTATGTACCTGGGTTCACTTACCTTTCTCTTCAGTCCCTCTTCTTTTTTAGTTCTCAGTTTAGTCTGAATCTTGATACCTTAAAGCACACACTGCAGCCATTTCCCGTGTAGTCTTTCTTCCTCCTTCTGTCTCTAGATCGTCCTGCATGTCCACAGCAGATCAGCTCTTGTTTAGCAGTTGTTTCTGCTCTGGCCTGGTGGTGTGTGTGTGTAGCTTTGCTTGCCATGGTGCCAGCTCTCATCACCAACCCTGGAAGTATCAAGTGACTGTCACTGGTTGACTATATTCATGATTCTTTCAGTTTAAAATCCCAAGGAAGTGTGGTTAGTGGTCAGCCAGTGTCTCCTTTTGAGTTTCGGGTGAGTGTACTACAGTTCAGTTTTTAAAGTCATTTATTCCACAGATGTTTAAACAGCAATTAACTGTTTTAAGTTCTGAAATCATTTAATTTTTTAAGTTTAATTTTAGTGCAAAGAGTAAAACTTGACTAGGGAAAATTAATGAATCTGCCTGTACTGCATAGTTAAAAGCTGAGAGGGGTGGGACTGCTTGGCGTATGCATGGGAGACAGAGAAGGCTATCTCAACCTCGGGAGCCATGGGGAATGCATCTTAAAGAAGGCAGAGTTTGAACTGAACTTTGAAAAGTGAGAAGTTAGTCAAAAGGTGATTGCTGGGTTTTTTGTTGTTTGTTTGTTGTTGTTGTTTTAAGGGAATTAGGAAGCAGAAAATGAGTGTGGCTCCTTTTAGCCGAAAGAGGGGAGTTGTTGGTGAATAGATAAGTATAGGAGGTCGCTAAGGATCTCATTGCTAAAGGATAGAGGGGTTCAGAAAGGAAGTTTGAAGGATATTTAGACTGTGTGTTTCTGGGCATGGCTTTAGGAATAAAGGAAGTAGAAGTCTGAACTTGTGTTCTGCTTTGTGACTTTGCATTTTTTAGGTCATGGTTGATTTCACCCTTGGGAAATTTTACACACTTGTAAGATACTTAGTATTGGTGGCTATCAAGAGTGTCACTGGGTATCAGTCACATCCTTTTCACACTCACAAGCTCTCTCTAGACGTTTATTAGATGTCTATTGCTTAAGCCAAAGATGAATCTTCTTTTTAACCTATTTCCCATTTTTAAAATCATTTAATGAGAAGGGAGAAGGAGTAAATGATATCTGTGTAACATAACATTTGGTCACAACTCTATATAGATTATGCAGCTGACTGTGGAGAGCTGTTGTGTCTTGAACTGCTCTTAACAGATTTTTCTTTTTCTTTTTTTAATTTTACTTTTTTATTGTTTGATAATTTTTTATTTTTTTATTTTTCTGTCATTATTTCTTGACTTTCTCTTTGTATTGACTTCTGCTGAGTACTAGAATTCTCAGAGTGTTATATCCTTTAAATTATCAGGCGAACCTGATTTGGCTTCTGGTTCTGATGTAAATGGGAGTACAGAGTCATTTGAAATGGTCATCGAGGAAGCTACTACAGATTCAGCAATAAAACAAAACTCTGGTAAGATGTTAAAAATCTTCTGCAACTTTATTAGGTGTCTTTCTGGGGCTTAACTTTTCTGCTAAACTATTTGCATGTTGTTTTATTATTTTTAGTGGAGTTTTGTGTTAATATGATACTTCTAAGAAACATGTTCATACATTTAGAATGATTGAAATAATATATAACAGTTATAGCTGAGAACAATGACTTCAGTTTCATTATTTTTATGATAAATACTCAGATTCATTTTATCATCTTGCAGATGTCCTCTTATATCCCTTTTGAGCAAATGATTATCTGGAACATTTAATGAAAAGCTATGTATCTTTTCCCCAGACATATGTACATAATGAAAAGACATTCTCTTCCACTTTGAGACTGATGACCCTGTTTAAGTCCATCCCTGGTCGATTTCACTAGTGGGTGCCACGAGGGTAGGAGGGCTCTAGGGAGCTCAGTTTAGAAGACCTTGCTGCTCATACAGAATATGTAAGTATATAATTTTCAGTCTGTCTGTGTTGTTTTTAGGAACCACAGCTGAAGCAGATTGGGTTCCTCTTGAGCTGTGTTTTGGGATTCCGTTGTTCAGTTCTGAATTAAACCGAAAAGTTTGTCAGAAAATAGCAACACATGGCCTTTGCAGAAAAGAGAGGTAAGGGCTCGTCTTCTCCATCTTAGTTTTAGGCTATCATCTCTGTTTCTCTAGCTTGAATCTTTGTTAATCCACACATTGTCTTAGGATTTCAATTGCTGTGAATTGACACCATGACCATGGCAACTTTTCCAAAGGAAAACATTTATTTAACTGGGTGGCTTACCGTTCAGAGGTTCAGTCCATTTATCATCATGGTGGGACATGGCAACATGCAGGTAGACATGGTGCTGGGGAAGGAACTGAGAGTTCTACATCTTTATATGTGGGTAACAGGAAGTGGTTTGACTCAGTGGGTATAGCTTGAGCATAGGAGACCTCAAAGCCCACCCCCATAGTGACATACTTCCTCCAACAAGGCCACACCTACTCCAGCTAATTTATGTTAGAATTCTGGTGACTTTCTAAATTTTTTTTCTATCTTATATATTGTTTAAAATTCATGTTTTGCTTTTCAGAGATGGTAGGCAGGTTTTACCTCATGGCAGCTCCAGTCCTTAGGGAGTGGCTTATGAGGCAATGAAAGAGTCACTGAGCCCAGTTGTCACAGAGGGTTGTTTGGAAGAGAGATACTCATAGAGTCCTCTTTTTTTTAAACTTAGGAAAACAAAGTTGGCCAGGAGATAAACTTAAATCAGCTGACTTATAAAGTAAAAGAGTGTTCAACTGATAATGTCAACAATCATTCTCTAAATAGCATGTAAAAATAAAAGTATAAATACTAGTTTGGGGCTGAGACCCGTCTGTTACTTATTCTCTGCACCCATGAATTTTGGCATGCACTACTATTTCTGGGAAGAGAAACTTCTGCGATTTTAAGGCTGGGTGCAGCATATGTCTGTGGGCATAAGAGCATCTTGACACTGCCTGTTCGCTAAGCAGTAGTCACTCTTCTCTGAGACCTATACTTTCTTCTGCCATGGTTTTTGATCAGATTTATAGTAACCAGATTTATAGCTCTGAAGGGTCAAGGAATGTTGGAGAACTGAATATAAAATATCATTTCTTGGGCAAGACACAGCCATTGTAATCACAATTGATGGCAGATCATTTTAGATATCTGCACTGTTTTTGTAAAAGGATGAACCCATCAACAGTCAAGCATAGTTGGAAGAGGATCAGAGAGGGTCCCACCCTTCACTGTTGTACTGTTTACTGCTAATAGATTCAGGGAGGGGGAAAGCATTGCCTTCGTTGTGTACCAACTGGTGGCCCCTCCAGGCTCCAGCATTTAGTTATAATTCAGTGGTTACACAGATGGCCTTAGGTAAACTTAATGAGTCACCAAAATCATGAAATTAGGAAAGGAACAGGTAGGGATTGAGAGAGGATTAATAAAGATGGAAAGGGGGCTGGAGAGAGATGGCTCAGAGGTTAAGAGCAC
>LOEQ01002184.1:116409-131251 GCA_001685075.1 Bramus lutescens | reverse complement strand
TGGCATGCAAGCATACATGGAAGGAATGTTGTATACATAATAAATAAATAAAAAAATAAAGATGGAAAGGAGATAAGAGTGATGGGGAGGAAGGTATGGGTAGAGAGTAATCAGAATGCATATATATATTCCAATAACAACCATGTTTCTAAAAGCATAAGTACTTTTTAAGTATGAAACTTCAAAGATTATCACTATAATTTATACTAATTCACATATCTGGAAAGTTATGTATGGGTAAGTTGTGTTAAATGTGTCAGAGACTTAAGCTTGTTTTATTTAATATTTGTATGTTTAAATAGCTTAAATGTTTTAACAGTTTAAATAGTTCTTTTGGAAAAAGTAACTTCCTGGTACCAACTTCTGTCTTGGTCACTGTTCTGTTTGCTGTGAAGAGACACCATGAGCACAGCAGCTCTTATAAAGGAAAACATTTAATTGAGGGCTGGCTTACAGCTTCACAGTCCATTGTGCTCATGGCAGGGAGCGCTGTTGCAGTCACTGTGCTGGAGAATTAGACAGGAGCAGTATCCTGGTGAAGCCACCTACAGTGACACAGTTCAACAGATCCTCATCTTCTTAATTTTTGCTTACCATTCTAATTGATGGTATGAACCTGTGAGGACAGAGCCCCAAAATGAGGTGGACAGAAGTCTCATGCAATAGCCAACTTTATTCAGAGCATCAGACAGTTTGTACTCTGAGGGGTTGAGAATCACACATGTAAAAATTTCATGAGCTTAAGCTCATGTATACAGTTGTATACCATCACAAGAACAAGCTGCATGTGACAAAATGTGTTTTTCCATAAAGGTGTATAAATAAATAGCCAGCTATATAATAAATCTACAGTAAACTCATTCCTATTGGCCACACCTGGGAGGGGCACAAAAGCACATTCCAAGAACAATTCTGTGTTTTAAGGAAACTGAGGTCACAAGACTTGTTTGTTTTCTTGGAGTTTTCTCACAAGCACTCAGAATTCTGCTCATGTGACTCCTTGGACTGAGATTTCATTCTTGGACCTTGTTCTGACACAAATAATGCCACTCCCTGGTGACTATTTAAGTATATGAATGATATGGGGCCATTCTTACTCAAACTACTACATAAACTTATATTTTAACTTAGATTTAAAGTATGATATTTTATTTCAAAATGGCCTCTTTTTTTATATAGAGCTAGCTCCTATTCTTAAAATGTAAAAATTTTTGATATAAAGCATCACAGTTACTTAAAGAACTTTGTGGTTTTATTGCATTGCACATTCATATGTAAATTATTTAAAATGATAAAATTTGACTTGTAAAAGTTTACTTTTCATCATTACATTTAGTTAAAAATATTTTTCTCCTTTTTTTTCAGCCTTCAAAGTCTCTTGCATTCCAGTAGAAAGCTCTCTCTACAAGTCCTTAACTTTGTTCATTCATTCCAGGTAACACAATCCAAAACATGCAAATAGTGTTTATATAGAGCTTTATAACATGTGGAAAGTTTTTTGTTTTTTGTTTTGTTCTGTTTTTGGATGTTTGATTTTGAGTCCCCTCAGTAGCAAGATATGTAATCAGCATGATTTAAGACGTTAACTAAGACGGACCATGTTTTCCATTGTTCTAATAAAAACAAAAGAGGGAGATTTTGGGCCTCATGAAGTTCCATGTGAGGCCCGATGTACCTTCCTGAACCGAGCTTGAGTTTGGTGACCATTCTCTGGCCATAACTTCCACACAGCCCGACCTAAACCCACCTCTGCCCAGCCACTCCTAACGTGGCAGGATATTGTTGGCCCTTATTCCTTACTCCACCTCTCCCCATCCCAAGACTCCCACCCCCATCTCAGCCCTATATAAGTTTCTGCCTGATGCAATAAAACGAGATCCTGCTTCACTGCCAGGAGGGGCATTGTGCCAGTTAAGGTCAATGGTGTGGAGAAAAAGGATATCCTAGACTTTATAGATTCATAAATAAAATTGGAGAATAGAATATTTCTGTTCAGAATATCTGGTTCAACAGTTTGAAGTCACCATTGTTAACTGCAGTTTTCTGTACTGCCTGGTTCCCGCAGTCATTAAGTGCCAAAGAAATCACACAGAGGTCTACATTAATTATAGACTGATTGGCCCATTAGCTCAGTCTACTTATTAACTCTTATAACATATATTAACCCATTATTCTTGTCTGTGCTAGCCACGTGGCTTGGTACCTTATTTGGTGGGGCAGTCACATCCTGCTTCTTCTGTGGCTGGGTAAAGGGAACTAGTTCTCTTTTTCCTTGTTTTTTAGGAAGGTGCTTCAGCTCTGGATCTTCACTCGGAGCCCGGCTTTCCGAGTGTGCTTTCACAGTCGTCTTGTGCCGATACGGGAGTTCCACTTCCCGCCAAAAACTTAATCTTTAAAGATGGCATCTTATCGGAGTGGAGTGGACGCTCACCTTCCTCCCTTCTCATCGCTAATCTCCATCTGCAATAATTTGATTACACCATTTACTGCTCACACGTTCTGCCTTTTTCCTTTCTTAATGTTGGCTTTACAGTGTCAGCCACCAAGAGCGTCCTGCTGCTGCAGTGCGGGTCGTGCTTCACTGGTAGGAAATGCTCAGAATGTGCGCCTGTTTTCTGAAGCCGTGCTGTTGCACATCTTACAGCAGCCAGCTCTGTATTTTTACCTTGAGACAATCTGCATTTCTTTTATAAAACTAAGGATATACTTTATGGGCTTTAGATGACTGTTATGTTTATAAGCAGTCACTATGAATATTGCAGTGGTGGTTTTATATGTTAGTTTCTCAGACATAAACCTGGTTTAATTTTATATTTTGTTACCTACACTGAGGGGATCACAGGAGGAGATAGAACTCTTCACACAGGCTTCTTGGTTCTTGAGGTAGTCATGCTAGAAAGTGGAAAGCATCCAGCAGTGAGAGGTCTATACCAGGGTATTAAGGGTTCCTGTGGATGTCTATAAATCATGTATGCCAAGTGAACATGATTGAGTCATGCATAGTGACGCCTAGTCAGCATAGTGGTGTGAACTTAACTGACTATTCATTGACATCTCATGAAAAGCTTTGAAAAACATTCTATTTTTAAATGATGTTTGTATGTGGACTTCTGTTGTCACTCAACTTTAGGCTTTATATTTTCATGGAGTCTTTATGGAAAAATAGAATTTATTTTCCACTTGTAGTTGAAGCTATTGCTTTACTACATTTTACATTTTGTCTTGCAGCTTTGCTAATGAACTGTTAGGACACTTGACTTTGATTTCAAAGCAAGGGATGGGTTGGGAACTGTACAGTAGCAGCTTTGGGCTCAGCTCCATGGGAAGGCGATTCTGCATACACAGCACCTGGACCCAAAGCCTAGGACACATCTCTGGAGACGGTGGGGAAGCCCTGAATAGCTTCATGTGCTTCTTTAGGAGTTAGTTCTTTTTGTGTCTCAGATGTCAGACTATGTGGAACCACACATGTAGACTTTTCAGGTCACCTTCCTTGGGTTGGTTGTGCAGTGTTAATTGAACTCCCCCTAGAGGGTGCCTGTTAGCTTGCTGGTGTGAAACTAACCAAGCTAACTAGTCAAGCAGTGTACCTGGAACACTCGAAGCATTAGACTGTTTCAGAATGTTTGAGCCTAACAGTTTTGCTGATGGCTTTTGTTATTTATGCAACTGAAATTTGTATATTTAACAAAGTTCTGGAAGTATATGCCTTTCTTGAAACTGTTAAAGTGGCCATGTGTTTAATACCATGGCCTATCTGTAGAATTGAATATTTTGGACCAGGTTACTTGTAGCACAGTTAGTGCTGTGTTTGGGGTAAATGCAGTAATATTTAGTTTTCTACTTTGTCTTGTATAAGGTAGAACTGTGTATGTCTTGTTTATCTGTAGAAGGAAAAGTACATAGTAATATTAAAATGATTTCTATGACTGTGAATCACTCGTTTATTTTTCCAATAACTGATACTGTACATTCCTAGTGCTGCTGGTTATGTGTGTGTGTGTGACTTTGCCAGCTTCAACTGAAAGGTGAGAGTATTTCTTTTGATCAGGGCTTTGTAATCTCATTTGCTTTGTTTGAGTTTCCTGTAGGTATTTACCCTTGTATTAGCAGTCGAACGCCAACTCTAATGACATGTACACTAATAAAGAATTGAACAGTTGTAGTTACGACAATGAGTCCACTTATTGCTGAGTTTATAGCTTAAAATATGGGAGTGATTTGCTGCTGTAATTCCTTTGCGAAACACTGAAGGAAGAGATGGAACCTAACCATGATCATGAACTTCAGGGACAGTTCTAAAAAGATATGTTTCATCTCTAGCTTCTTGTGTGAATGGGGAGAGTGAAACCGTTAGGTTCCCAGCTGATGTCCCCTCTCTCATGAGGGAATTATTTGCATTTTTAGAGCAGCTGAGATGCTGTGAGTGTTTGTGCTTTGCTTTATGAATATGACCTGTTCCACTCATGTTAGCTCGTGCAGAGATACCTCTGTGAAGTTGATTAAAAATAAATAAATATACATAAACTTTGTTCTTTGCCAAAGAAAATGGATAGAGGTTGTATCTTGTTACTTTGAAAATGTTTAATTTCATTTGGCTTTGCACCCCTCTCCTTTCCATGCCTCACCCTTACTGTAACTTGAACAAAGCAAGCAAACATTTAGAAACCAAGAGAAAAAAGCTGCTAATATCAAAAAGGGCATACAGTTTAGTGGGGCCCAGTTTCACCTCACAGATGTGTCTAAAGAAGTTAGGGGCAGTTACTTCTTAGAACAGTGGTTCTCAACCTGTGGGTCATGACCCCTTCCCAGAGGTCACAAATCCGATACCCTGCGTATCAGATATTTACATTACAGTTTATAACAGTAGCAAAATTACAGTTATGAAGTAGCAACAAGAGTAATTGTATAGTTGTGGGTCACTACAACATGAGGAACTATTAAAGGGTCGCAACATTAGGAAGGTTGAGAACCACTGCCTTAGAGCCTTTCTTGTTTAAAATATGTAACCAGTTGGTTTGTGTTTGTTTGAGGGAAGTGATTTCTCCTCCTGGGTGTTTTGTTTTCTCTGCTATTCACCTTCATTTTTTTATGTTCAGTGTTTCATATACACTTTGTATTAAAGGATTTTAAAGTACCAAAACTGTAACTCAATACAGTGGATTGTTTTCTGTTATGATGTTAATATTATACAATAAAATTGTATAGTCTTGTCAATTTGATTATTGACACAAATAACATGTTTACAAATAAACTGGTGTTGATCAAGTTATCATGGAGAGTGTCTAATTTTTTGAGACTTTTGTTCTTAATATTAAATACACCTGTGCTTTTCAGCCTGACTTTCCTGTACTTTTTCAATTAACTTTTAAATATCCTAGTATCAGGTTTCCAGAAAAATTGCCAGGCTAGGCCATGGATGTTCCTGCCTCTGTGCTGGCTTTTTTTGTGTCAGCTTGACAAGCTAGAGTCATTTGGGAAAGGGGAACCTCAGTCGAGAAAATGCCCCCACCAGATTGGCCTGTGGGCACATCTGTGGGGACATTTTCTAATTAGTGATTGATGTAGGTGGACCCAGCTTACCATGGGTGGTGCCACCCTGGCCTGGTGGTCCTTCCTTGCTGCTGTGACAACACAGGCCATTGCTGCGGGAAGCAGGGAAGGAACTCTTTCAAGGAAGGAGCCTGGAGGCAGGAGCCAGGAGCTAATGCAGGGACCATGGAGTGCTGCTTACTGGCTTGCTCCTAGAAGCTTACTCAGCCTGCTTTCTATACCTAGATCTGAGAAGAGTTGGGGGATTGAGTACCATAAAACACATGGGATTCTCAGCTGATAAAAATGTTTAAAATTACAAAAAAAAAAAGTTTGCATAGAGCATAGGTTCCCTGTCTTACTCCAGCCTCTGGTTCAGTTTCTCTACAGTATCCCAGTGAGATGATAGAGTGGTTGTGTTTGCTTTTTTCTTTTACTACCAGATCCCTCTGCTCTGCAAAACCATCTGCCAGCTGCGGGTAATCTTTCATCTTCATGTCCAGTGATTTGGGTTGCAAGCCTTAGTTTTTTCATGGATTATTTGTTTCTCATCTCTGTGATTTTAGTGGCTTCTTGCCGTGAGCAAAAATTCATTGTTCTCCAATCAGAACTCTTACAGTCTTGAATTTTATTAAGGTGCATACACAAAGTAGAGAGAACGCTCATTCCTCTTTGACTGTGGTCAGTGTTTAGCCCTCCTGGTTAATGCAGACAAAGCATATATATTTATATATGCATGAGCATACACAGTTCTGTCCCCTATCAATAGATTATAAGGTAAAAGCTGCATACTCTACAATCTATTCCATAATTTAGACTCTTACTGAATTACTGGAAGCAATAGTTCCCACAGCTAGAAATGACACATGGACCCCACTTAAACCACCACTACTGACATAACAATAGAATTAAAATCTGCCAAGAAATCAGTCTAAAGCATCAAATGAGAGATAGTCACGTTTAAACTATCAGATATGTTTGTGTACTAAGAAAATGCAAAGATGAATGAAACAAGATTAGAAATAAGACTGGAATGACTTACAACTTCTTTTATTATGAATATTATGAGAAAAGAATTCTAAATTATTAGACCTTTAGTTGACACGTGAAATGTAAAACATACATATTAATAGAATCTCATTTATTTAGTGTTGATATTTGTGGGCAGTACCCAATGCATATGTGTGACTAACATCAGTCTTAAGCATCATGGGAAAACCTTTGGGGGAAGAGGCTGTGCAGAGGTGTTTCTAAAAATACCTCTTAAATCCTTTGAGAATTTTATACATACATAAACACACACATACAGTGTACCTTGCTCATATGTACTCCCTACTCCTCACCCTCTAGCACCCTACTGTCTGTTTTTACAATTCCCCGTGGAGCTCCATTTGTGTTGCTCATCACTCACGGGTGTGCGGCCATCCATTGGTGCATAACTGACATCCTGGGTACTGTACCTCAACTGTCATTAACTCAGCTGGGGGTGGGGGCTGTGAAGCGCCTCTTTCTCTGTGCTGTGCTGGGATGCTGACTGCCATGATCCTGTGCTGGTCTTAGGCAACTGTTGTGAATTCAGGGGTGCTATGGTCCTGTCATGTTCAGAAGACACTGCTTGGTCCTATTCTACCTCTGGATCTTAGAATCTTTCCACCACCTTCTCCCATAATGTCCCGTGAACTGTGTGTGTTGTGTGTGTGTGTGTGTGTGAGAGAGAGAGAGAGACTGAGAGAGAGAGAGAGAGAGCCTTAATGTGTGTGAGCCTTTGTGTGTGTGTGAACCTGTATGTGTGTATGTGTGTGCATGTGTGTGTGAACCTTTGTATGTGTGGGCATGTGTTCATGTGTGTGATACAGATGTTCTGTTTACAGATGAGCACTCCACAGACATTTATTTTCTGCTCTTGGACTAGTGAGTTTCTGTGTTAATCACCATCCACTCACAGAGAAGCATCTCTGATAATTTCTGAGAGATGCACCAATCTATGGTACAGAGATACATATTTAGAAGATAGATAGATACTATGTTCACTTAACAAAATAATAGTTCATCCCTGGGGCATATGATTTCCCTAGCCATGGATTTTTGGTCAGATATACAGCATTGAATATGAGTTTCCTCCTGTGGAGTGGGCCTTAAATCCAACCACAATGTGGTTTATTATCTCCATAAGGTCCCTGCCACTATTGCTTCCATGTGTTTGTCTGTGTCAGGCTGGTCTTTATTGTAGCTCACGTGTACACAGCAGGATAAGACTGCTGATGGCATTTCACCCCAGCAGCCTATGTAACACTTCTCGTATGTTGTTTTCAGCAATAGGATCTTACTGTCAAGTTCTGGCAGACAACCAAGAGCAATGGCAAAATAGGCTGTGCTGTTTGAACAGCAGGTGTGGAATGGGGGTGGGTGGGCTTGGTCTCTGGGACACCCCTGACATGGTGCAAACTTTCAATGTCCTCTCTTCTAGTCTTTTTCTTAATTTTTTTTATTTCATGTGTATATATGTACTCCTGAATATATTTGTGTGTGCCCTATGTGTACAGTGTTCATGGAGGCCAGAAGAAGGCACTGGATCCCTTGAATTGGAGTTACAGGCAGTTGTAAGCTACCCAGTGTGGGTGCTGGAAACTAATTTGGGTCGTCTGTAAGAGCAGCAAGTGCACTTAACCACAGAGCCGTCTCTCTAACGCTTGAGGTAGGCCATAAGGCTAGCTGCCAACTATTTCCAGTTGCTGTCCTTCGTAGACCATGGGAGAATCATATGGTCTACCATCATGTGATTAGACTGGGTCCTATGACTCATCTAGCCAAGGGTCAATAGATTTAATGGTATCCATTCTGGAAAGATCCATTTACATCTCCTGTTTTCTAGTGAAGCGGCTAACATTTAAGATGGGGGGGCTCCATCACCATGGGCGCCGGCAATGACTAGGCCTAACTTCCCCTGGTCTGTGATGGACATGTATCTACAGCGGGCCTCATACGGTGTCATGGGAAAGAGTTCCCACACAGATGTGAAGATTAGTCCATCTTTCCTCCCTTTCCACACATGCATTGTGAGGCCAGACATCCTTATATGTACCAACTGAAATAGGGTAGCACAACAGATGGATTGAAGACATGGATGAGAACTCGGCTGACACACGAACGTGGAGAGCAATGCTGCTCCTTGCAGCCAGTTTCTCTGTGTCGGGGAAAGGTAGCTATTTTTATAAAATATGTTCACATGCAGTAAGTTTGTTGTAATTTGAGCTGAACTAATAAGTAGACATTTACTTTTCTTCATTTTTATTCTCAATGCAGTCAATATCAATAAATGTAATACATTCAGAAACTCCTTATCATTTTCAGAAACGTGTGTGTGTGCGTGTGCTTGTGTGCGTGTGTCCATGTGTGGAGGTCCGAGGACAACTTCCAAGGTTCAGTTCTTTTCACCATGCGGGTCCTAGGCTTAGGTCATCAGGCTTGGTGGCAGGTACCTTTACCACCCAGCTATTTCACCAGAACAACGTATTTAAAGCTCTCTGAGCTTGAGAACTGACTACCAACCTTCCTAAGTGTGATTAGGGAGACACATGTTTAAAAAGTGCCACCAGCTGTAGCCTGTATAACCATTTAAAGCATTTCTATTTTAGGAAATAGTTTTGAATTAGTTTTTCTTTTCTTCCCTGACATTCAGTGTAGTCAACTGGAAACTAATGGAAGAAAAAAGAGGAAGAAGATGTCAAGCAAATGTCACTGCTCAGAGATAAAATAGAGGGCTTTCCTGGTAGGCTTTCCCACCCGTTTTCCACACAGTTACACAACATGGGCACAGCTCAGCACTTTAGTTTGTGTGAGCTTGGGCTCAAGCTGGTCTTCATTTTGCAGAATTAAAGGATGCAGTTCAAAAGACTTAAGAAATGTTTTCATATGTTTAATATGTGCTCTGAAATGCACTTTAAACATCAGTAGGAAATTTCATCATTTCCCTGTGTAGTTGGTGAGCATCAGGCAAATACATTGTCTCAAAAAGATCTTGATAAAAATCTTTAGTGACACACCAATACCAATGGAATAAAGCAAAAGTTGCTCCCTTAGAAATTAAGCTCACGGGCAAATGGCTCAAATCAAACCACCAGATGAAATTATGATCAGCTGTAGTTTGAATATTTCTTTCTTTCTGATTCAAGGTCTTGCTGTGTAGTCCAGGCTGGCCTCCTGCCTCAGGCTCTAAAGCCAGGGAATGGGGCCGCCCACAGTGGGCGGGGTCTTCTATATCAGTTAATACAATCAAGACAGTCATCCACAGATACTCCCCCAGACCCGCCTGATCTAGACAATAGTGCATTGAGATTCTCAAGTGATTCTAGATTGGGTCAAGTTGACAATTAAAGCCAGCCAGCACAGCTGTGATTTTTCTCCTAGCGTGTGAGAAAAGATCAGCGCTTCATAACATGTTAGGAGTCCTTTCACGTGTCTTGTTGCTTTTGTTTGTTTTGCCCATCCGAAACCATGAGTGCTTTTCATTTTCCAAACAGGCTTCTACTCAGCCCCCGGCAGAATCGCCAACAACTGTTAGTGCAGTGTTTGCTCTCTGTCCTTTAAACATCACTGCAGGAAAACCAGACGCCAGAAGGGCATGGCAACCCAGGGAAACGTTTCTTTTAATTCATCTCTCAATGCTGGACAGCTGGGCTGTAAAAGGCCTTTGTCCTGCTCCCTGGCACTATGGTCCTTGAGCTGCTGTGAGCTTGGGAGGCTTGGAAAGTTCTCCAGGCTGTGTCTTTCAAGGCACTCTCTTCTCTCCCCGTGGGTGGCAGTATTTCGCTTTTTCTATCCTTGTTCCTAGTAGGAAATCACCTATGTTTTCTTATTAAAAGGATAAGCAGGGTTCGGTCACACTTCTCTTTGGTTCCCCATCCCTACTGCTGTTAACTTTTGTTGTGTTCACTTGGAAAACAACATCGAGAGCATCAGGATTCATAGCCTAGGCTGCTTCTGAATACGTTTCTGAGAGTCAAGGTTCCAGTATGGAAGACAATACAGCCTTCTCGGAAGGCGGCTGTAATGTGTTTGGGTGGCAGTAATGGAGGTGACTCACACTCTTGGGGCCTCCTCGCAAGCCTGCTTCCTCTTGCTCGCACATGTGCTCTGGGGTTCCATCCTCTTGGCCTCAGCTCAGGTCACGTGATGAGAGTTCCTTCATTTTGTGAGTCTGTGTGAAGTGGAGTGGATGAGCCACCTCAAATTGACGTCTTATGTTTTACTTAGAATTTGAAGATGTACTTTGGTGCTGGGCGGGTATGTGCAAAAGAGGCCCAGATGCCAAGGACTGGGCGCAGATAGTTCATTATGGCGGTGTCTTTACGATGAACGTTGAGTGGGGGAAGGGAGGGGAGAAACACCGTTAAGAGTGAATAAGGAAGAGGATCCCCGAATGCTCCCCTAGGAAGTTTCAGGGTCACCTGAGCCTTGCCCCTCTGAGTAGTAGGGACCTGGCAGTTCCTTCCTTACCCTTGCCCCCTCTTTGTGGCTGAGTCACTCCTGCAGGTGTTAACAGTAGTACTTTTACCTATTCTGCCAGCAGGCTGAGCATCCTTCCTAGCCAGAGGAGAGGTCATGGCAGGGTCACAGGTACATAGAGCTGCAGGTGACTTTTGGGTGGGTCATAGGAATAGAAAGGGTGCTGGGGTGCAGGCATATGGTAGAGGCTAGACATGCTGTGGTTTTCATAGTCCTGGACGTGTGTGCTCCCAGGGGCATGTATGCTGGGCTGGCCTGCAGATCGGCTGGCTCTCTTTGTGGTCTGACTCTTGTACCCATAGCCTCGTGCTAGGCCCCTAGCAACCTTTGGGGACAAGTGATAGAAGTCCCGCTCTTTCTCTCTACCTACTTCATCTTCTGTGTCTGTGTTGTTCTCTCTTCCCAAAGGGCAAGTCTACTTCCCTAGAAGCCCCCAGTGAAGAAGTAAGTTTGGTCCTCTGTACCTGAACTTTGGGCAGAGTGATGAGGTGATTTGATTGGTTATCCTGAGTCATGTGGCCCTGCAATGGAGAGGTATGTCAGAACCAATGGAATCTTTTTTTTAATTAAAAAAATAAAGAAAAAGCTTCTCTCCCACTGGTGTGTGTGTGTGTGTGTGTGTGTGTGTGTGTAAGTATGCACGTGGTGGGGGAGGAGTGCATGTGCCTATAGAATCCAGAAGATGGCACCATATACCTTGGAACTGGAGTCATGGTGTTTGCAGGATGCCTGGCTTGTTATGTGGCCCCTGGGATCCTGACAACCAGCCTTCATGATTGGGCAGCAAGCACTGACTGCTGGACCATCTCTCCAATCCCCACTGGCTCTTTCTGTGGGATTATTGGAAGCAAAAGAAACAAACTGAAACCTCTGTAGCTCAAGCAAGAGTCATCGAAACTGGAAAAGGAGCTCACTAAGTCCTCGGCGGGCTGTGCACCAGGGGAGTCCATGTATTTTACAGGGGCCTTGGTAGGCAGTGAAGAGCTTGCCCTTTGTTTCCAGGGTGCACAGTGATGATCTCAAGTTCCAAGCCATAACCAGGAAAGGAAACCCAGAGACCACTTTTCTCAGTGATGGACCTGCAGTGCTGACCCCGAGTCTTGCCAGCTGCTCTGTGCCTCCTGAAGGGCCGGGCAATAGGTGCAACAGTGGAGGACAGGACACATGGCTGCTTTGTAAGTGTTGACTAGCAAGGGGAAGACAGCCATACCACGTGGGACTGAACTCCAGGAACAGCAAGTGCCTGGGCTTAGCAGCTGGCATTAACACAGTTACTAGCTAAACACATGAACTTGGAGGCTAAGACAAAAGACCTCAGGGTGCCAGAGAAGGTGTGTTAGGGCCCTGAGCCCATGTTGTGGAGGGAATATCAATTTAATACCATCCTTTAGAATCTAAAGACTTGGCCTTGAAGCCCAGAGAGTGAATGTGGAACCATTCAGAGCAGGTCTAGGAAATGGGGAGGAGAGGAAAGAGGGACGGGAGGAGAAGGAAGGGAAAGGGGTGAGGGACAGAAAGGAGGGAATGAGAAAGAAGGGGGAGAGGAAGGGGATTAGAGCAGAGAAGGGGGCTGTGTATTCTGATATCCTGCCAATGCTTTGGTCTTGAAAGTTTGTTTCTAAGGTCCCTGGATCACTTGGCTCCTTGTCTTAATTCTCAGTGAAGGTGTTTGTGTTATACACTAATGTGTGTCCCCAGCCGAAGTCATGACTGACACTGGCAGGATGAGGAAGGGCATCTGCTCGCTGTCCATCTCTTTCTGGGGTGGCTAGTTGGTGAGGTGGATGTGCCAGGAGTAGGGTACTGAATCTCACAAACACAAGGCCCAGCTGGTGAGCCCCTATCCTCAGACCACCTGTGCATGTGGACAATCAGGTGGCCCATCTCACCTTCCGCTACTGAATCTGTCTGTCCCTGTTGCTATGGAGTCTTAATTGGGTTGATGCCAATCTATCTGGATCTTTAAATCTACAAGGGACAGAGGCCAAACCTGGCTAATACAAGCAACAAAAATCGAGGAAAGCAAAATCTCCAAATGTCACTGAGACCCCAGGAAGGGAGAGCCAGGCTAGAAGGCCTCATGGTCAAGGGCTCATTCTGAATTATGCTATGGTCCTTTCACACTTCAAATCACCCTTCTGACTCCATCAGCACCACAGCAGAATCCCTCCCCTAGTCCCTGCTGGGGTTTGGTAACATTTGTGCCTCTCCCACCCCCTTCTGTGGATGGATCATGGGGTCCCTGCTTCTCCTGTCCGAGGAACAAGCTAGTGCATACAACATCACCCTTTAAAGGGCTTTCTGCAGAAAGCAGAATGGAGACTTGGGGGTTGGGGCGGCAAACAGACAGTCTTTCAGTATGAGAGCTGCTATCTCTATGGGGATACGAGCATCCTGTTGAGGTTCATGAAAAACAAGCACTGCTTTTGCTTTTGTTTTTGCTTCAGTGTCGATCTAAACATTTATATCCAGCTGCTTTTCTTTTATAACCATCGATAGGAGCTTGACTTCAGTGGTAAGCCTGCGGATATCAAGTCAGCTGCAGCTCTTTTAATCTGAGTGTGCAATTAATTGCGCAAGGAACAGAAGCCAAGTGAACTCAGAATGCTGTGTCCCCAGGCAGCAGCAGGTCATCCGGGCTCCAGGCTGTGCAGAAATGTCCCGTGGAATCCGCTCATGGTAAATGGTGGGGAAGCCAGCTGTCTGCCAACTGAATGACCCCAAAGGGCAGGGAGCCTCCCACCCATTCCCCATGAATGAGCAGTGGTGCATTTCCCATACAGCAACACTGTCTGTCACAGGCAGTGAGTGCTGCTGAGTTGGAGTTTATGATTTATAGACCTGCTGGTATCAATTTGTTAAGGCATTGGTTCAAAACCTGTTGAAGAATTGTCAGGATGAGGATTTCATATCCACATGTTTCAGGAACATCACAATAAGACAAAACATTGAAAACATCACATAATAAAAATGAAAAAAAGACTGCATTAACTCCAAGAATCCCAGAGACTTCTCCACTAGGAAGGGACAGTGTTTGAGTGTGCAAAGCAGTGAGCTGGTGCAGGGTCAAGGTGAGAGCAGGCGGGACTGAAGAGCAGAGGGAAAGAGGATGTGGGCCAGAGTTCTGTGTGCAGTATTGACTTGAGTTAAAAACACCACAATTTAATTGGAAAGCTATTGTGGAATGTAAACACAAATCCTGCCTGGCACATAGTAGGTGCTTACCGCTCACACGAGTGAATGAGTGGATGGCTGACTTCAGGAAGTAGATGACTGACTTCAGGAAGTAGACAACTGACTTCAGGAAGTAGATGACAAGTGCTATTGAACATGCTTGGCCACATAAAGCCACTGACCTATGAGGACTTGGTGGCATTAGGAAAATTACCGAGAGAAGAAAAAAATCAGTGGCAAAATGAGACAATAAATGAATATGATTTGAATCTTAAAAGATTCTAAGTAGCTGTGGGGTGGGGTGAGGGGAGTGGATGCAGTATTTGTGTTAGTTGGCTAGGACTGTCATAACAAAAGGCTCCAGTCTTCATAAATTAAACAGCATGGTGATAGTGCTGGCTCTCCTACTGCCTTACAGAGGCCGATGCTATTACTGCCTCTGCACAGGACTTTTGAGATAGACATATATAGATTGCAGATAGATATTGGATAGATTGATAGAAGATAGGTTATAGGTAGATGATGGATAGATAAATGATCTATAGATAGATGATAGGTGATAGATGATGATAAATAGACAGACAGATAGATAGATGAGAGAGAGAGAGAGAGAGAGAGAGAGAGAGAGAGA
>LOEQ01002184.1:81497-92290 GCA_001685075.1 Bramus lutescens | reverse complement strand
GGGAGATAGAGAGATGGCTCAGCGGTTAGAGCACTGGCTGCTCTTCTAGAGGACCCAGGTTCAAATCCCAGCACCTACACGGTAGCTCACAACTGTTTATAACTCCAGAGATCTGACACCTTCACACCAATGCACATAAAAATAAAGTGAAATAAGTTATTTTTTTTTAAAAAAGAAATACAAAAAAGTGTATAACAATGCTTCTTTTAAAAGTCCCTGGAATGAGTATGTAAAGAAATAAATGACCTTTGATTTTGATTTCTCTATTTGCCCTCGTAAAGAAAACAAAATTTATGTCTCAATGAGTTGGATTTTTCCTTTGCTATCTTAGGGTTTCTTTTGCTATGATGAAACAACATGACCAAGAAGCAAGCACACAGGGTCCTGGAGGCAGGGGTCATGAAGGGGAGCTGCTTACTGGCTTGCTTCCTCTGGCTTGCTCAGACCCCAAGACCATCAGCCCAGGGGTGGCACTTCCCCCATTGATCACTGACTGAGAAAATGCCTTACAGCTGGATCTCATGGAGGCGATTCCTCCACTGAGGCTCCTTCCTCTCTGATGACTCCAGCTTGTGTCAAGTTAGCACATAAAACCATCCTAAAAAACGAGCCTTGCCTGAAAAAAACTTCGATCATAATGGAAAACCAACAGAAACAACAGCAACAAGAAAGCCAGCCACGTTTGAGGCTGGTTAATTGGTCTGGTCCTTTTTTGAGCAGATTTATCATTGTTAGGTCTGATCAAAAAGGGAACAGGATCATGAGAAAGATGGTGCAGTAGGAATCATGCTTTTGTGAGAAGTCTGTTGTTCTCATTGTTTTAACATGCTTTTTATTTATTTCCCAGATACACAGAGGGTTTCCTTTAAGAAATATGGCTTAAAATTGTTGAGTCACACTGTGCCTCTCTCTAAGACAGCAAGTCTTAGAAGGAATTAAAGACATCTGGGAGACGGAAAGGCTGCTGTAGCCACACTGTCTGTTCCAANAGAAGGAATTAAAGACATCTGGGAGATGGAAAGGCTGCTGCAGCCACACTGTCTGTTCCAACTATAGAGCCTCCCAAAACAGACACAGGGAAGACGAGAGGCTCCACTGAGAACTGGGACAGGGGAATTTGGAGGGGCTCATTTGAGACACTTTGCTCCTGAATGTTAACTCTTTCACGGCCAAATATAAAGGAATATTAAACATCAAAGGAAAGTCAAAGGAAAAGCAGGGAGCAGGCTTTGGAGAGGGCTAAGTTAAAATATTGGGCGTCTGATTAAAATTCAGTTTTGTCACTGAATTCCAACCCACTGAGCTACACACCTTCTCCCAGAGCAGCCAGCATCCCTCCACTTCAACGCTTCTGTTGTTTGGGCTGCAGTGCTGTGTCAGACAGGGGTAAGAGCCATGTCTCAGGAGCCAGAAGACCCTGAGTGCTCCAAGTAAGGCCTTGCTGGGAAACCTGGAGTACGCGTCCTCTTCAACAAGACTTCTTCTGGTTAGTGAGCTATTTAGAACAGTGCCTGGCACAGAATAAGAGTTTAAATAAAGTACTTTTAGGAGACATCATCTAAGTACTGTTTATTTTATTTTTTTAGTATTTAGTTTTTGGGATTTGGTTTTCTGAAATGGGATTTCCTTATGTAGTCCTGACTGGCCTGGACCTTGCTATGTTGACCAAGTTAGCCTCAAACTTATAGCTGTCCTCCTGCTCCTATGTAGAAGATCTAAAAGATTTTTGATTGACATATTAAATATGTTTTAATTCATGTTCACACTGAGTAGAGATCAACTCAAGGAAATTGACTTACCCACTGCCTTAGGCTTTTATTATTTTTGTAATGATGCATTCAATTTCCTCTCTTCTATTTTAAGATATACAATACATAATTGTTAGCTTATTCAACTTGCTGTGCCATAAGACACCAGAACTTTTTCCAGAACATTGTACCCAAAATTTGCATTTTACTTATTATTTTTTTTAATGAAAATGGAACTGGGAGAAAACCTCTTCTGAAAATAGGACACCAGTCTTTCTTACTGGAGAGAAGATAATTAAAAATAAGAAATCTGACGACAAAACAATGTTACTGAATCCCAGGAGTATTCTGTGATCTGTGTGAGACTCCAAACCGGGATCCTTCTTTGCTGAAAAGTGAGATTAGTAAACATTTGAAATTAAAATACAATAGTGCCAAATGAGGCACCCTCTGGCATGATTACCAGGCAGGAAGGGACTGGAGAAAGGGCCCTGAGATCCTTCATCTCTCTTACGAATCACTCTTAGGAGAACAGCAGAAAGTATTCCTGCTGGCCCTGCTCGTGGAGCGACCCAGGCAGGGTCAGAGCCCCAGAGGACACTATCATATTCTGTGCTGATGATTAGAAACGAGACGGGCTTGCCCTCAAGTCTGATGGCTGGGAAGGTGGGATCTCGTCCTCAGCGATGCCTGCTTCAAGACAGGGGACAGGATTCTCACACATACCACCCAGGCTGTCTTCAGGCTGAGGTCATTGAGTCAAGGTCTTGGGATCAAAAGAGTAAAGGGTTTGTTGTGGGGGCGACAGCCAGGGAGAGAGAAGGCAGACATAACACATGGCGTGGTCCCAGAAGGCGCACATGGAAGCTACCAGTCAGGGAAAAAGGAGAGTTTGGAGGGCTGTGGGCAGCAGAGGAGCCATGCTCAGGGCACAGGCTTCCTGAGCCAGCACTAAGCATGCCCTCATCTTTACTGCTGCTCATGCTTAGTAGAAATTTCGGTTCTTTTAGACGAAAAGTACCGAGGTGGTAAATTCTCGCTGTGGTTCAGCACGTAGAGTCACCTACTGCCTACCGGAGGAGGCTGAATTCGAACCTCCACTCACCCCTCCCACAAGCAGCCACTGAATGGAAGGAGAGAGAAGCTGTACATGCACTCACATAAATGCACACAGGTACACAAAATCAATAAATAAAAATGTTTTGGAAAAGATTTGAAAGGCCCCAACTGAAACATTTTTTAGTGAAATAGGTCCTGACAATTTTCCCTTTGTGATGACAACAGCAAAATAGACAGAACCATCATTTTTTTTTAACAGACTGGAAGCGGATACAGTGTTGAGGGGGTTGAAATTAGTGAGTTTTGCCTGCCCAGGTGTTCTGTTGTCCCATCTCAGTGATTGGCGGGTGATGGTCAGACTACACACTCGTAGCAGACTGTGTATTTACTCAGTAGCATTATATTTCTTGATTGCTTTGCGGCAGAATCACTAACTCAATCAGAAGAAGCAGACTTTTCCCATAATTTCCCATAATTTACATGACATTGTCAGGAAGGCAGGAGTTGACGGAGTTGTGAAGGGCCAGACGAGAAATATTTGAAGCTTTATGGAACATTTCTCTCTGCCGCAAATGTTCAACTCAGCTGTGGAAACGGGAGAAAGCTCTAGAAAAAACAGGAGAGGATGCTTTGAGTCCATTCCAGACTCATTGCATTCACAAAAACAAGCAAGAAGCTGCATTGGTTCTGCACATCGTATCTTCTATTTGTAAAGGAATAAAAAATAGAATATGATATGCTCAAGATAATGACATTTAATTGTATCTCAATAGAAACATAATCCAAAATCAATCTAAAAGTGTAAAATCTATTTTTTACACATTTAATAGGTTTTCTTATGAAATGTTCAAAACACTTTAATTGGTACACAGATAAAATTAACAACCATTCTAACTTTAAGGGGAAATGAACTAAAAGTTGAAAATTTAAATTTAATTTTTTGAAGATAGAGTTAAGTCAAATCAAGCATTTGCATAAAAGGAGGGACTATCTGTGGGGGCCAGAGAGAGATCTGTTATGGGGAGGGCAGTGGGGGGAGGAAATAAGAATAAATACAATGACATGTACATAAGGAGATGTCAGAGTGAAACTTATTTCCTATGTTATCTAACACGTGAGTGGAAGGGACTTGTCAGGAAGGTTAGCACCTGCTGTCTCAGCCACCAAAACTAAACTAATAATAAACAAATTCACCAGGCTGTGAGGTGTCTGTTGACCTATATATAAAGCTAAGGGTATGATGGAGTCCATCCTTCAGTGTTGTAGACTTCTCTAGGAACCATCGCCTCTGTTGGTAATGTGGCGCTGATTCTCATCACCCCTGGGATGGCAAATTGCAGAACAAAAGGAATGGAGACAATGATTCTGGGCACTGCTGGGAAATGGTGCTTAGTTACGTAAGACTCTGATGTTCTCCGAGAGGAGAGGTCTGACAACTTAATGAACTTAGCGTTCTTTTCGTACCTAAGCAGTTCTGCCACTCAGATCCATCTTCTCTCCAAAGTAGCGGCCTCCTTTGAGGCTTCAAGGGCCAGCACCGAAAACTCGGAAAACTCTTAGTTCCCACTCTCCACAGGATGACTGCACAGCAAAGCTGTCCACACCACACAGCCCTGAGCCCTTGGCCCTGAACGTGGGAGCTAGGAAGGTGGGTCCTGGGGAAAGCTGATGTTTGTGAGGACCACACACCACGGGGAGATGTGGGCGGAGTGTTCCTGGGGCAAGAGAGAAATCAGTCTACTGCTGAAGCCAGGAGTGGAGCAACCCACCTCTAAATCGCGCCAGTTACTCAGAACACAAACGAGTCCTTCACACAAACAAGAATCGTGGAAGCCGTGAGTTCCCGCCCTCTATAAATACCGAGCCCCAGGTAGACATATCATTCAAGGAGGCCAGGAAAGGAATTTTCCGTTGGCCCACGCAGAGATGAAATGGATTCTATGATCTCTTTCAACTCAGATTTCTAGAATATGAGATAAAACAAGGCAGCAAACCACACAGAAAGAAAGACAACGGAATGAAACAGAGGCAGAGGGGCAGCCAGGTGGAGCCAGTTGACATGATTTGCAAGAGCCAATTGTTAAGCATTTAGGAAAATTTACACAATGGAAATAGGCAAACATTGTAACTAAGAACAGTTTTTTTTTTTCAAGATAGCTGGTTTACCTACACATCCTTAAACACATGGTCCATTCAGCTGCTGAATTCCATCTCAGCTAGAATACATAAAAAAGAACTCAATCCACTAACAGCAGGAGTATATAGATTCTGGAAGAAGTTTGCTAGGTTTAGACTCCCAGTTACATAGGTAGATGGAACTGGGACTTCTGATCTGGGTGACCTTCAGCAAAGCACTTGGCCTTCCTAGGTCGATAAGTTGGAAATTTAATAGTTCTGTTGGGCGAGCATCATGACCGCTACACGGTCGGAACACCCGAGGAACTGTGCCCTTGTGAGCGCTACCTGTGTTGACACACATACAAAGAGTAGTGTGGCTCTCAGCGCATGGCAGTCTCTTGATACATGAAGCAGTTTTCTTCCTTGTCCATTATTAAAGCAGAAGAGCCTTGGGTTTAAACAATGAGAACAACTTCTATTACATGACATGACCAAGAGCTCCCTATGAGGATGTTGTCAGTGGTAGAGAGTTTGCTTCAAATGTTAAGGTCCTAAGTTTAATTCCCAGGACCAAAACCAATCAAGTAGATAAATCTCTATTTCATCATAACCAGGGATGGAAGTATGTGGTTGTGTTGACTTTGGGAAAGCTCATAGAGCTGTATGATCATGGTTTTCTTAATTTAATATGGTTACTTCCTATGCATATTAGAATCAATAAATTAGTACATTGAAGATTATATTAAAAACTCAGAGTATTTTGCATATTTGATATGGTTGGTGGGAATGCAGAAAAAATAGAATCAGAAAGGAAACAGAAACAAAGAGAAACAAAGAGCCCAGAATTCAGGCAGGATTATGTCACAGGGACATGTGAGGGGAGGTCTCTTGTTCCTGTCCTCAGTGGCACTGTCATTGCTGCTGGCCCTGGTTACCAATATTGAATATTTCTAAAACCCCCAGACCCAATCATAGGATGAATTCTCTGTCTGTGTATATCACGAGCTTCATATTCAAAGCCTTGGGCAAATGTGCCAACCCCTGGTAGGTGCCAGAACCTTAATTTCCTAGAGTATGGATAAAAACAAACATCTAATATTTTTAGGGTCTGTTCTAGAAGATGGCCTCTACCTCCCACCAAAACCCACATCATGATTCCTAATATAGGATAAATCTGTCTGAGTGACTGTCCAGTCTGCCTTGTTCATTTAAAAACTCTACATCTTTCTCCTATGTTTAGTGTTCAATGACCACTTCAACGGAAGATAAAATACACTCCCATTCAATATGATGAAACTCTTTATATTCAGAAATCAATGCCTTCTACTGAGTAAATGCTCAGTTCCAAGTCTTGGGCCTAAGACTGATGCTCAATCCTCCTTTAGGATTTAGAGACACTAATTGATATTGTGGGTCCCCTTGGATGATGAGGGGTTGACAAAAGGCCACATAATGACCATTTTAGGCTTTGCAGTAGTTCATGTAGTGTTTGTCTAGACTTGTTGATTCTGCCATTGTAGCTTGAAAGCACCCATAGACAGTATGTAAATCAATGTGTGTGGCTGTATTTCAATAAAACTTTATTCATAAAAGCCGTATGGGGCTATAATAGGACTGTAGCCTACAGCTTGTCAACTCTTGAGTTAGACTATAAATCTTGCTACCACCAGCACACCTCTGCAAAATAATCATGTGACATAGGTGAGAAGAAGGGCAGTCACTGAGGATAATACAAATACTACAGAATACAGAAAAGGAAGAGACTTGGGGAGAGGGACTCGGGGCTTCATTTCACATGGTCACAGCCACTTCCACCATTGTCCTTACTCATGGCCTGTGCTGTGTTCCCTCTCAGTCAGTTAGCACTTCAACGTGTTATGGCTCATTATTTGATTAGACAACCCAACTTTGCTTTTGGTAATTCTTCCAGTATGGGTTGGAGTGGTCACCTAATCATTGTCTCACAGGGAATAATTGTGTCTTAAGGGGCTCCCCTTCCATCTTAATCATATCCTTATTCAGAGGAGGACTAAGCCAGAATTGTCTTCTACACTTAGTGTATTGAAAGGAAGCTCAGATGAGGGCATGGTGTCACAAGTGAGCATTCCATAGACTGGGGATAAAGAAGGTTCCACGGTGCACACAATTCTGCACAGAAAGTGCAGCTGCAAAGGTTGTTTTTGTTGTTTATATGTAGCATTTGGCACCAATTATCCAAATACTTTATTTGTTCCCACAGTAGGCTGGAATCATCCCATAATGGGAATGGAATGCATTTTTCCTATCCTAAAATTTATCACAGATCCTGATAAAACACTACATGCTTAAATCAGATTCAGGCTCCGTGTTATAAGAGAAGAGGAAATGCTAAACCATGAGGAAGTAACTCACAAAAATGTAACCTGCATGTGATGGGAACACAATGGGTTCTTATGAGTAAATACTGTGTGGGGGGAGCATCTACCATTTAAGCAGGGTGGAGTTTGTGAATATAACACAATGCAGGGCAATTTAACCCCATCTGAAGGTGGAGAATGAACCTCTCTCTCCCTCCTTCTCTTCCTCCTTCCCTCTCCCCATTCTCCCTTTCTCTACCTCTCTCTCTTCTCAGGAAGTCTTTGCGGCATACTCTGAGTCTGGGCTCTGTGTTGGTCCACAGCCAAAGACAATACACTGCTCTTGCTTCTTGGATGATGATTGATTGAAGAGCTTAAATCTGACATCAATAGAACTTAGAAAAACCATTTGTTTCCTAACTAGATAAGGCCCTCCGTGAGAAGCAGGTGCTGTCAGTGCTAGAGGTGGACCTGGAAAACACTATCAGAGATGAGTTGTGTTGGAATTTACCAGTAACTGTCGATTGAACTGAAGTAAACCATATCTAAGTCAGGATTTTATTTTATTTTTGACATTTACCAAGGGTAAAGTGTGGTCTTAGGCAATATGGGAGACACACGTTGAATTAGAATGCCTTAGTTTATAAGCCAGTGAGAGGGAGAGAGTTGATAAAGTCTTTAAGTGGATGCAGGAAGAGGTACCAGCTAATAAGTTTAAAGGAGGACAGAGAACGAAGAGATTTATTCTATCCTGGAACCAATGTAAACTCACAGAGAAGACATGATTTGAAGGCCCCTGTGAATTTAAAAGAAGCTTGCATGATAGAACATTTCTGGAGATTAGAAGGCAAAGGTTACAAGCTGCAGGGTATAAGGAACTTGGCTTGTCACAATTGTGAGGGAGTCTAGTCAGACATAACACAATGAAAAATTGTGGGCATAGAGGGATCTGTGCCCACTGAAAAGGGGCAATTCATTTCTCAGCACAGATGACCATGTAGTGTATGAATTCTTCGGGGGAGCTAGAGAGTTCTTCATGTGTGGTCTTGTTAGGTAGCCCAGGCTAGCCTCGACCAGCAGGTGAGCCCCAGCACACCTGGCTCGAGATCTTTTAAAACATTTTCAGTAGGTTAGAAGAAACAAACTATGATAACACTGTGCTCAAAATAACACCTTTAGATAACTCTAGTGTGCAGGCAGAGGTTCAGGTAAAGATTCAGAGGAAGAAAGATGCAAGCCATGCTTGGGGTCTAGCCTTTCTCGGGATGATGAGCGGAGATGAATGGCTGGGACTCAGTGGTCATGCCGGAAGTAGAGGGAACTGGTTCTTTCATGACACTCTTTACTGAGCAGGAAATGAGGACTGTGATCCTGGAGAGGACTTGTTGAAAATGGTGCTGAAAAGATTCCTCCGGCACTGATAGGAGGAACAAAAATGGCTGTGTACAGTGAGAGATGAGTTAGGAGTAGTCTTTCACGTTCTACATATGGAGGAAATGAGTTGCTCTAAAAAGGAATGTATTAAGACTCATTAGGGCAGCAGCAGCGAGGAAAACGTTGAGTTAATTTGTAAAATTGATGACAGGATGTAAGAATCGTGAACTTCAGAGTCGGAAGGTTTCTCTCGATATCCTGGTTAGAGGGGCGTTGAGGGTTAGAGGGGTAAGGAGCTCAATATGGCCGGCCTCGGGTGCTGTAAAATGAGAAATGGGGATGACGGTAACTATGATGGTGGTGATGATGACACTGGTGATGCTGATGGTCATGAGGGAGCCAGTGTCACATGTGTATAGTTTGTTGCTGCTAAATAAATAGCTGAAGTGATAGAAACAAATGATCTCAGGCAGACAACGAAGAGCAATAGCAATTAAGACACAAGAGGAAAAGGTCGACGAGTTTCAGAAAAATTGTTAAGAACGCGTTGACACTGTTATTGGATGCTTTGTAATTGCTATGTGATATAAATGTCTTTGAGACTTAAGCCTTTAGGACGGAAGTAATAAGAATGACAAGGATGATGACAATAGCAGTGGCAACCATCGCTTACTGAGCATCTGCAGTGGCCCAGGCATGGTGTTGTACTCTACATTAACTATTGAAAACAGCCTTGCTCATTATCCTCATGGAAACCAAGGCTCAGAGACTGAGAAAGACTGAAGTCAAATAGCCCAGGCATCTCTGGAGCTCTGTATTCTGTGCCCATTTTCTTGTTGGTTTAATCAGTCCATCCTGGGATGCTGTAGCAGAAATGGCTCCAGTTATGGCTAGACGTTACCTAATCTATTTTGTTTATTAAAGATAAAGGGACTCTAGAAGCCCAGGGCAGAGTCATGGCCTGCCCAGAGACACATAGCTATGAACGTGGAGATGAAATCCTCCAACTCAGGCCTCCTGGTGCTGAGAACAGTAGCTGTTGCCTATACTAACTAGCCTGCTTCTCTGGAGCACAGGTGTTTTGAATTCCCATGCTCTTCTGCAAACAGACTGTTTTCATTCCAGAGAACCACAGGGCAAATTTACCCTGGGAGTGAGAACAGCTGGCATGCACACCGTGAACTCTGCTTACACCTCACACCCTAGGTTTATGGTGGGCTTGCCTCTGGCTTCTGCTGGCAGCAGAGAAGCTGTTTGACATGCAGTAAACAAACAAGGGCGTCCACTGAGCCTCAGCTCCTAGCTTCCTGTTTATCAGTAGCTTCCAGCATCAATATTCCAGAGTCCTCAGCAAGGTGAGAGCTGGGAGGATGCCTCGGCACGCTCATGGTGGCTGGTCTTCGGAGAGTGCATATGGCATGCAATGACGCTTGTTTCTCATGAACTTCATTTAACAGATAAGAAATCTGAGACCCAGGCACGTCAAGACACTTGTCGATGTTTTAAAATAATCCTGGTGGTTCCAGGGGCCAGATCGCAGCCTTGATGCCCTGGTGTGTTTTGAAGTCAAAGCTGATGACTCTAACTTCTATCCTGTATCCTCAAGACCCCTGAGTGTATGGGAAACACATACCAAACTCTCAAAAGAACTGATTAAAACAAAAACCAGAACCTCTCAAAGAACTGATCTAAAACAAAATTTAAACTGACTTATTTTAAAGAAATGATCTCTGTTTTATTGCTTATTTCTACAATAATACCCATGGATATGAGTAAAACCCACAAAGAGCTGGAAAATAATGAAAGCTTTAACATAAAATTGCAAAAGTTATTGAATTCCAGTAAAACATCAATGGTGCTGGTTCAGTTTCTAATAGTCCCCTCCCACAGGCATATTCATGCTAATGGCTCATTACACACTTTTATATCTAGAAATTCTGCTCCTTTTATTCCCCCTATATCCAATAGAATGAAGAAAAGGAGGTATTTTTCAGTATAATCCTATGTCTGTTCCTTGTGGATTTGTGGCTCTTTCTTCTCTTTGGCTCTTGGAGTTGGGGTGCCAGGCTGATACCACTGTTCTGTTGGTTTACTTGATGAGTGACTTGGGGAGGCTCCTTTTTTGTTGGGTCTCTCTCTCTCTCTCTCTCTCTCTCTC
>LOEQ01002184.1:49283-65525 GCA_001685075.1 Bramus lutescens | reverse complement strand
CATCTATCTATCATCTATCTGTCATCTAATATATCCATCTATCCATCCATCCATCCATCCGTCCGTCTGTCCGTCCGTCCGTCTGTCCGTCCGTCCGTCCGTCTGTCTATCTATCTGTCTATCTTCTTCTGGAAAATAGAGATGGTTGCTCCTGCTTCATAGAATAGCTTTGGAGACGAATAGGTCACACATCAATGATTGTACAGCATCACCCCCACTGACGCTCATTTCCCTGAGCAGCTTACATGACTAATTGCCTGAGTGTTGACAGCTCTTCCTCCTCTCTGGGAAGATCCAGCCAGGGATAAAAACTGGGAAAGAGAGAGTCTAAGAGAGCGAGGTGATTCTTAGCTAGACAGCTTCTTAGACTTGAGGTAGCCCTCTGTGTGGCTCCTGAGGTTGGCAGGGTTTTTTTTTTCTGTTTTGATTTGTGCATTTCTTTGCACCAGCTCAGCATTTCCCACAATGAATGTCTGTGGATTGAACTAAGGAACAAACCCCATGTGCCCACTATATGGTGGATCGTGGGGAGACAGAGGGGAAATAAGTCATGCTCTAAGGGGGCATTTTCCCTATTGGTGGAAATACACACCATATATTAATATAACGTATGATATAAAATATATAATATATTAATAATTATTATTATTCTAACAATGAAAACTTACAAATGAACAGGGACAGTGAGCATGGTTAACGACACCAGCATGATGAATGAATGCAGGCAGGACTCAAGGCTCTGTCATTGTCTGGAGCTAGGCTCTCTTGAGTTTGCTTTGTTTGGTGCTGGGGGTAGGATGTAGGGCCTCACACATGCTAGCTAGCACTCTTCTACTGAACTACACCCCAGCTCCCTTTCAAGTCCTGACCTACCTGTGGTTTCCTGATTCTGGATGAAAACACACAGGCAGCCTTTCTCTCTGGACCTGTCCTGGGTTTCTGCGTTTGCTGATCAGAGCCCTTGGGCTTGGCAACCAACCTGAGCACAGCAGTTCTAAACAGAGATAGGGCACCGCCATAAGTACACACAGAAGGGCACTTCCTGGGATGGTACCTACCCAGTGGGAGGGGCAGCTGGTACCACTAACCTCTGCTGCTGGGCCTCCAGGTTCTCAAGGGGAGCGTTCTTCCATCCAGGACGAGTGCTGGGTATCGTCTCTCCTCAGGCATACCTCCTGGTTCAGGGAGTCAGTGAGTGTGGGCTCCTTTGCCTGCTCAGGAGCCTGGAGGTCAAGGTGAGACCCAGTGTTCTGCTTCTCTTCACAGAGCTCTGTTCCCTTCAGGCTGGGCTGCTGCAGGTCCTTGGAGATGCTGTTCCTGTGCCTGTCCTTAGAGACCTGGGTCAGGGAGGGTGAGGCTTCAAATGGACTAGAGGCAAACGGTGTTAGGTTGCTGTGTGGCTACAGGTTCCTTAACCTTTCTGAGCCAAAGTGCTCTGAACTTGGTGAGAACTTCATGATATCTAACTCTTAGTGGGTGCTTGAAAAGATGGTGGCTTTGATTGACATTTGAGTGTAGGTAGCCATGAAGGTTAGACAGGATGTGTGAGGTGGGTGCTTCCTGCTTTGGTGATAGTGGGATGTTAGGTAGATATCTAGCTTTGCATTTTCTTCTAAATATTTGCTTATTTATTTCTTATTTGTGTGTGTGTGTGTGTGTGTTACAAGGTTTCATTATGTAGCCTAGGTTAGCCTCAAATTTCTGATTCTCCTGCCTCAGCCTCTCAAGTGCTACCTGTGCTACCACATCTAGCCTTTTGACTCCCAACCAGATTTTGCAAGTCAATTTCCTCATGTGAAAGGGAGGTCGAGCACCTTACCGAAGGCTGTTGGGAAGCAAGTGAGGTGCTCAGTATAGTGGAGTCTATGACGACCGTCTCAGCACACTTTGAGCAATCAGGATAGAACAAACACATAATACGTACTTACGTGTGTCTGTATCATAGCAGACTGGCTGAGTCTCAGCAGAGCGCCGAAGGAGGAGCATTCAGCCAGCAACAAGAGGTACAGATCTGTCTCCAGTGGTCAGCGTGTAGACGGGCCACTTGGGACATATCTGTCAGCTCCTCTGAGCCTCAGTTCCGTAAGAGTAACAGTGGCTGGGCTAGGAGCCTGTCTGGTGCTCTCCCCACAGAAACTCATCTAGTCCTCAGCACTCTGAGAGGAAGGCACCCATCGGTGCTTGATACTCATGACAAAATGAAGACACGGAGAGGTTATGCAGTCTGCTCCAGGTCACACAGTGAATGAGGGCAAAGTTAGACCTGAATCTTACCCAGTATGCTATGAAACCCTACCGACCTTCCTCCCGCTCCTGGGACTCTATGGTCATGTCCTCAGAGGAGAATTAGAGCATCATACACATAGGACATGCAGTTCTTCTTTACATACTCATGGCTCCACCCTTCTGCTTGCTTAACAAATGGCTTATGCCACTGTATCAATCGAGGTTTCAGGCAGGTATGGGAAGCGATGTATGTGTATATGGATGGATGCACATTGGAGTTCTCCTGTATAATTTCACTCTCTTCATGCATTGGGAACCAGGAAAGCCTTCCTTATTGTACAGTTCTGGAACTGAAAGTCGATATCAACCACAAGTCTTTTCTGAGCCTCCTGAGCTCATGGCCTGGGAGTGTGCATGGCTTTAGACCTTTCTCTTTGGTAATTTTAGGATGCGTCTGGGAAGGGCTCTTTGTGACTTTGGGACTTGTTCTGTTTTAATCCTGAGCTACACCTGAAATTCCAAGGACAGTCATTCTTGAAGAAGTGGACAGGTCTGCAAGGGTCTCCTCCCATCCACAAGGTTCAACCCACAGCTTCTGCTCTAGTCAGTAACAGGAACCTGAGCAGAACCCTCCAGAACTAGGCTGCACCAGCTGGGGAGAGGTGGTGCGGCGGGGCCCTGTTTCTCAGGAGAAGTGGTCCTAAATGCCCTCCACACACCTGCAGAGAGCCATGGGAAGGGACAGGTGAGCTTCCAGCTTTGCTTTCGTTCTGGCAGGCCACCCACAAACAGCTGGAACACCGAATTTCTTGTTGGATTTTTCTTTTCTCCTTCTGAGTCATGTCTGGGGTACGGCTGACTGGGCACTGATTGTGAGCTGGCTCTGTTGGAGGTATTTAGAGAGCCTCATTCGACTGCACTAATTAAAGTTTGACTCTTGGATCTAATCAGCTCCTCTTGGCCACAGAAATGATTGGACAGCCCAGGTTTGCAAAGGAGGTGAGGTTGTTGGTGAAACACCTTGACTGTTGCTTTTTAACACTGAATTTAAACAGCATTGTGCTTTGAAAGAATGAAAACTTCTTTTTGCTTTTTTTGCTTTTCTCAGGATGTAGAAAAAGGTAACTAGATACTAATTTTTACCCCTTAGAGCATTTTATGTAAGGCACAAGATCTCAAAGCAAGGCTCTGTTGAAGGAAAAAGCTGGTTTTTGGGTGAATGGGATGGGGTTATGTGGAGCAGAGCTGGCCTGAGCTCAGAGAAAAATCTCACAGCAGCCATGTTTGTTGAGGTCTGTCAGAAGAACACAGGTGTGTGGATTCCTAGACAATTCTCAGGGTAACCTGAGGTCCCTATGCAAACGTGCATCCTTTTTCCCAGTCAGCCTCTGAGACCCATGTACCTCAGACACGAGAAAGAAGGATTTTTGTCGTGACAAAATGACCTCTCCCCTTTAGCCCCACTTGGCATGCCTCCTAATCCCTTCAAATGGCGCCACTCTCTGGTGACCCAGTATTCAAATATATGAGCCTAGGGGAGCCTTTCTCCTTCAAACTACCACACAAACTAAATGTTTTATAATGGAATCCAACTCTCAATTATATGAAAAAGAATTAATGAAACAACCCTGAATGAGCAGATCCAGGTACAATTCTACATGTCCTGCCAGAGAGAAGGCTGCCCATAAGGTCTGTCAAGCATGAGCTCTCCAGTCTACCCAGGACCTTTTCTTTGTAAATGTTAAGGCCACCTGAGCAATGCAGGTGCCTCTAGGTAGCCAAGACCCTGGCGAGCTACAACAGGAAGGCTAGCGGCTCTCACCTGGCCGAGTGCTCGTTAGTGCGCAGAGTACTGGAAGTCGTGATTGCTGCAGAGTGGAAGGAAGACTCAGAAGCTGGTGAGAAGGATGTGTGCCTGCTACCACTCATCAATAGCTCCTTCCTGTTCTTAAGAGCTCAGTCCCCCCCCATTCTGCCCGTTCTGTATTTTCCCCACCTCTCTGTTCATGGACCTCTTGTCTTTCCCTTCATGCTCTGCTTTTAAAGTTTTGTTTTTACTATCATTATTAATGCCCATAGATCACACATGTTAGTGGGGTTCCCTGTGATGGTTCCATAAACACATATATAATATGTTTATTTTACTATACTTCCAACTCCCTTATCTTGTCCTCTCCTCTCCCTCTACACAGTCTCCTGGTAGTCCCTAGTAATGTCTTAAAGATTAGAGCGTCTACATATAAAACACGTCATATTTTCATTCCGAGCTTGGCTTACTTTGCTCATTCGGATACCTAGTTTTGTCTACTCTCCTGAAAATGGCATGATTTTGATGTTTTATATGCCCAAGTAATACTGTGTTCTGTGTATAGACTACATTTTCTTTATCCGCTCATCAGCGCATGGGCACTCATGTGGATTCCATGACTTGCTTACTGTGGAAGTGTTGCACTAGACATGGATATCTACCTCTGTGCTGTGGTGACATAGAATCCTCCAGGTGCCTGCTGGTAGTGGAATAGCAGGATCATATGACAGTTTTTTTTTTAAATAGGGCCTGCATTGTTACTCTCACCGATAGTACCCAAGAGTTCCCCTTTTCTCGTATCTTTGCTAGCATTTGGGGAGGTTATTTTTCCCATTTTTGTGTGTTTGTTCTGAGAAAATGGTTCACTAGGTAGTCCTGGTTGGCCTTGAATGTATCATCTTCCTGTCCCGAGCTCCTAAGTATTTGGATCCATGGCTGTGTACCAGCAAACCCATCCTGTTCTGAAAAAAAAAATGTAAGGGTCCTTCTGAACGGGGTGACATGAAATCCCTCCACTCCACACTCCAGACATACGAAGGGGGATTTCCTTAGATGGACTTTGCTTTTACAATGAAGAACTCTAGCATTGCAGAAAGGAATGCCAGGGAATGGCTTTGTCTGGGGCCCATGGAAAGCAGAATAGCCTGGCTGAAGGCTGGTGTGCATCCTTTGCCTGAATGTGTTGGAGTTTGAGACCTCCCAGAACACGGCTAACTAAGGTTAGTATCGCTTAGGATGCTGCTAACCTTAAGAGTCACTGAGCCTCTTTGAGACCCCCCAGCTCCTGTTATTCTAAAGGGGCCCCTCCCTTGACTCCCTACCACCAACCTCTGCAAATGGAACCCCGAGGCTGCATTCTCTAAAGCTTCAGGAGGCTGCTGAAGCGGCAGAGGCCAACAAGCATCCAATTACGGCAATGCTTGACCCTTTCTCTACCGTACTGGTCACTTGTCCTGTTGTTGTGACAAAATATCAGGCAAATCCAACTTAAGGAAGGGAAGGTTGATCTCGTTTCCAAGTCTAGGGTCACAGCCCGTCATAGTGGGGAAGGGGTGGAGGCAGAAGCTTGAAGACACCGGATGTCTATCGTGACTGGAGGAGTTGTTTCCTCAGACCCGACACTGACTGTTTTAATAGGAGGTTTAAATTCTGGGAAAAACCTCTGAAGGAAGGCCTTGTATTCTGAGTGGAGAGGCAGGAGCTTGAGGGAAGGCTTTCGTTTGACTCCTGTTTACAGCCTGGGCAGTATCAGACACTGGTACATGATGCTTTCCTGAGAGATGTAGGCCTTCCTGAGGACCAGTCAAAGGGAACAGCTTGACTCCTAGCTAGTTAAGAAGAAAGGCCTCTCTGACCACTCTAGCTTCCTACAGGAGTCGGTGGAGGGTCCTGGTGGCACTGCCGTGTATACTGTTCCTTTTGTCTGGCTTGGGGATCTGAACCCTGTCTGCACCCGTGTCTTTGGTCAAGTGACTTAGCCTCTTTAAGTTAATATCTATGTTTTGAAGGTTTTGAGAGTCCCTAGTGCTTCCTTCCAATGTTGTGGCCATTGTATGAACGGACTCATGCAAAGGAAACTGACACCCAGTAGGAATCTAGTTCCTACTAGGCGTGTTCATCCTTCCCAGTCACTTTCTGCTTACCTTACTTCTCTTCTAGGACCCAAAGTGCCACCTCCTTTTAGTGTCTCTCTTGACCCTTCCAGGCCCACATAAGCCATTCTTCATTCTCTGAAAGCCTTTAGTCCGTATTTGAGAGAGCACTTCCTGCATTGTGCTTTCAGACACATGGGTTTCTGTGTCCCCACCGGCATCGTGAAGGCCCCAGCTAAGAAACTGTAGCATTTATCTTTGCAAGCCTATGTGTAGCCAAGTACTCCAAACAAACAAACGCACAACCTCATAGGCTCTTCCTGAGTACAGGAGAAAAATTGCCAACCAATAGAAGACGTTCGAGCATGGGAAAGAGGATGAGAAAGAAGAACGCATTAGTGAAGGAGGTGGGTGGAGGAAGTGGATGGAGGCTTGATGACAGCCAGAACTGATGGCCCATTTAACAGAGTACTAATGGCTTGCCAGATCTCAGAGTGGATCATTTACTTTCTCTCCCCAGTTTCAGGGCAAGCATGGGGCAAGGCTCAGACAGCAGCTGACACTTGAGATTGTTTCTCCTGCCCTCAGTCCCACACCACCTTTAACTTCTTTGGGACTCAAATAACACAGTTTAAAATCGGGACATAGAAGTTCTGTATATTTTTGTAGTAAAGCTTTTCTATCTGCGTGTTCTATCCACCTCTGTCTGTCCCTAATCCAACATTCCAGCACCCTTAGTACATACCAGATACTGTGATTGCTATCTGGGGTTCAGACAGAAGCCAGGCATGGCTACTGCCTTCAAACACTCAGCATATGGTGAAGGTGAGTGATGTCTTTTTAGAAGCTATTCTGTCAGTATGACAAGTATGTAAGGAAGGGAAGAACAAAGTGCTGATAGAGGCTGTGTGTGTATGTGTGTTAGTGTGATTGTGTGTGCATGTGTGTGTGTGTGAAAACACAATATTAAAAAGAACCAGAGCTCAGAGCACACAGTTTCTCATGTTGGTGCTTTCGGCTCTTGTCTGGGGTATATGAGACCACTGGTCATATTATGGGGCAGACAGGAGGCAGAGAGGGAGCCGTACACCGAGTAGAGTTCCAAATCTTGAAGTTCCCTGTTCCAGCATGGTTTCTGTTGCCGTGATAAACATGACCAAAAGCAACTTGGGCAGGAAAGGGTTTGTCCGACTTGTATATGGCAATCACAGCTCATCACTGAGGGAAAACAGTGGGGGAAGTCGGGGACCACAGAGGAATGCTCATGTCTGGCTTGCTTTCAAGGCTTGCTTGGGCACCTTTCTTATGCCACCCTGGACCACCTGTCCAGAAATGGCACCACCCATAGTGGCTGGGCTCGCCTATATCAATGGTCAATCAAAAGAATGCCCCATAGATATGCTCTCAGGCCAATTTGATGGAGACAACCCTCAGTTCCCTCTTCTCAGGTGGCTCTATCTGGTGTCAAGTAACAAAAACTAACCAGTACTTATACCCTGCATCCAACAAGTGACCTACTGTCACCAGCTGGACTTCACCTCCTAAATGTTCCACAGCCTTCCAAGACAGTGCCATCAGCTAGGGATTAAGTCTTCAAACATGTGACCCTATGGAGAACATTTCACATTTAAGCCATAAGATCCTGTTTATTCAGGATAAAGCTTCATGACTGTCACTTGTTATAGATCTGTTATAAGTTGGCACATTAGTGTTCTTGACAGTATTCTAGGGTTGTGGCCATACCCTGATCCCCAACCCAACACACAACAGGTCAAATTCCATGGAAAACTAGACCTAGACATCAAATAGGTATCAAAATATAGTCTCTGGTACAGGTTATCTGGATTGAAAAGGTTAGCTTTAAGTACAGTTTAGACTGGAGTCCAGATTGGTTTTCAAATGCTTTCTTCTGAACCAGATAGGGTCACCTACATAGCTATAGGAAAGGGGGGGAATCCAGTTGCCTTGGCAGCTTGCCTCCACTTAACATTAGGACAGGGTGTAGGTGTTCATGGATGGGCAGACAACCACCACTTCCAAAGGAATGATCCCAAGAAAGGAATGTGAGCCAATCGTCATACTCTTCACGCTACAGAAAGTAACTGAGAAATATTCTGGAGGCAGAAGGCTTAGGGTGTAAAGAAATGCAGAGAGCTGAATTAGACAGAAGTTTGAAGGTAGGTGTGCCGAGACAAATGGAGAAGACTGCTGTTCCTAGTGTTGAGCAGCTACCTGCAGTGTAGCTTGACTGAAACTGGATTGGTTCCTCGGCATTTAGGAGAGTGGAGGCCAGAGCTCTGAGGAACTTGTAAAGATGCAGGATGGGAAAGATGTACCATTTCTCAGGGGTCCAGGCAAGGGAAGGCTTTGGGATGGAAAGAACAAAGCTCTAACTACACTGTTAGAATCTGTTTCTCTAGCTTCCTCATATTCTAGCCAGCTCAGCCCTGTGAGACATGCTGATGCCTATGGAGGAGGAGGATGCTCATTAAAGGAGGAACAGGGGAGGAGGGAGTCACAAATCCAGGCATTGAAAGGAGCTCTCTGCCCTAGGAAGATGACATCCATAGGAATCTTTGCTGTTATGCAGCAGCATGAGTGGGAAGCCTACAAGCAAGAAGCCCTCCTTTTCCTGAGGCGCCCCTCCAATTACACCTTCCTGCCACTTTCCAATTGAACACTTGGGAAATATGCCTGACGAATTATGGGGGGCTGACTTCCCTGGCCTAGCTCTCTGTACCATAGCTCCAGATTATTCTGGTTGTCTTGGGTTCTGAGAACTCACAAGAAGGGGGGTATGTGCTCATTAGAGACCTTGGAGGTGTGTATTAGACTCAGCTGACTTCTTGAAGGCGAAATATCCAGGCTCTTAATGGCCGTCAGTCAAGTTGTTACATTCGACTCTCATTATGATGAGTTTTGGGGCTGGAATGTGTAGAACAAGGGCCTTTAGGGCTGTGTTAAAAGTATTTCTATTTGCCTTGATTGTGTGCTTGAGATTCCACCTCATAATAGGCCAGCATTAATTGGTTCTCTCTGTACTAAGAGTTGATATTCAATCTGTTCAGGTCATTAGCTGACCAGGGATCTTTTCTGAGCCCATAGCAGACTGGCTGTTTTCTCTTAAACCTGAGAATTATGCTCCTTCATGGCTGGACTGATCTCATGATTAAAAAGTAAGGATAGTCAATAGTGTGGTCCATTCAAGAGATGGAGGTGAATTGAAAGGGGTGGAGAACTGAGTTAGAAATACACCCTAAGCAAGTGCGTCCATTAAAGATTCTGAATGCAATGGTTTTTCTCTTTTTGGTTTTAAATTTCCCTAAAAGAAATAGAAAACGGAGTCATAAAAACCCCTGCTATGCCAGCATGAGGACCCAAGTTCAATCCCAGCACCCATGCAAAAAGGTGGAGGTGGTGACGTGTGCTTATAATCCCTGGACTCAGGAGGTCAATATGGGACTCTGGGCTTCACTGGCCAGTCAGCCCATTCTAATCGCAGAGCGCCAGCACCCAGTGTGACTCTGTATCAAAAAACAAAGTGGAAAAAGTGAATAGCTCTTGAGGAATGACTCCTAAGGTTAGCCTCTGGCATGCACACTGTGTGTGTGTGTGTGTGTGTGATTCATGACTGTGTCTCTGCATCTCCACTACTGGAATTATAAGTGCCTGCCACTATCCCTGGTCTTTTTTTTGTGCCCACTGGGACCCTGGGGACTAAATGCTTTATGCTTGTAATGCAAGAACTTTACTGACTGGGCTATCTCTCCAGTCCTTAAATAATATTTTAAGTGGTATGTGCTTATTGTCCATGGCATGGAGTTTAGTTTGATAGAGCATGTTTCCCCATCCTCCTCACCTCCCCTCTACCACTCCATGCTCCTATTAGTCTCCTTTGTTCCACTAGACAGTTTAGACTCTACTTTCATGTTATAGACACATACCTGTATGCATGTATCTTTATAAAGTCTAGGACTCAGAAGAGAAAGAAAAAATGCAGTTGTCATTTTAAGGCTGGATTAATTTGTTTATGATATGATCATTTTCAGAAGCTAGGACTTTTTCTAAGATTTTGGATAATCTTAGAATGCTGGAAACACTTTGATTTTTATTGTTGTTGTCTGTTTTGTTTTTGAAGCAGGGTCTCACTATGTAGCTCAGGCTGACACAAAACTTGGCATCCTCCTGCCTCAATGCTGTAATTACAGATCTGTACCATCATGCTGACACTTGTTCTTAAGACAGACCTGTTTGTTTACTAATTCATTCTCTTGATAACAAAATTCTAACAAAATATAATTACATTTAGTTTAACTTTTAAAGGTGTTGGAGATAAATTCAGTGTTTAGCTTGGGGTTTGCTTTTGTTCTTTTCCTATATTGGAGGCTGTGGTTGAGAGTTTGGAAGGTGGGATACCTGAACAACTTGTATCCTATGGCCTCTTAGAAAGAGAGGAGGCAGCATAGACCCGCACAGGTTGTACCACTGACACAGTTATCCCAGTGCTTGGCCATTTGATCCAGGCTGCTTCTGTTCTGCACTGAAGACAGAAAAGCTGGTGCTGAAAGGGAATCCCATGACTGAATCAAGAAACCATACAACTCTAATTTCAAGTAGTTTTCTAATTCTGGAGTCATAAAAAGATATGAAATTAGCTACCTATAGATATGGTTCTGGCTCTCTTTAAATAGTTCATCAGGAGGCTTAGTAAAGTTGTCTGCATGACGAGCCAGTTTGGGAAGCGGAGGTAACTTAGGACTGCACTCCGAAGACGAACCTGGTGCTTGGAGGAGTTCTGTGATCACCATCAATGAAATCATTAGGAAGTGACTTAAAAAAAAAACCCTTAATGCCAGTCCAGCAGCTCCTCCTTGGTGCCACACTAGCTGTGCCTGGCATTCTAGATGCTTTGTACCAATGCTACAAGCAAATGGGCAGAAGCTAGTCTAATCCAGGCCGTGTTTAACATTCTTCTTGTTTGGACACAGATACCGGAGTCATGGTAGCTTTCACCCTGAGGAGACCAGGTTGGTATGGGTGTGTCTGTGTGTCTCTTGGCTCTTCCTGGGGTGGCCTGGGAGGCACCATCAGAGATTCTGCGATGGAAAGTCTCATCTTCTTGGAGTTCCTTGTTAGAATAATCCCCAAGCAGAAGAGGGCTGGTGGGAGGGAAGCTATGATGGAGGCTTACCACATCGGTCCTGATTTGGTAGCTGGTTCCCATGTATTGACTAGACACCCTCAATTCTTCTTTAGGAGAAATGGTAACAGTAGTCCTTACTCCACGGTATGTTGTGGGGGTATTAGGAGATCACATATGAAATGGCATTTCTGTCATAAGGCTCACTATAAGTACAAAACTTAAAATTTCTATTATCTTTTCATTGATACTATAGTAATTTGTAGCAAATCTTTCACTTTACAAATATACCTCCTATTTTAATGTCATTTTTAATTGAGTGAGAAATGTCTTTGTGTCATTTGGGGAATTAAAAACTCATCTAAGTACCTAGTCCCCAATTCTAGAGCCAGAGTCACACAGCTTCTCGCGAAGCTTCACCTTCCAGCAGCGATCCTGTTTCTCCTGCTCTGTCCTCCAGTGCCACGACCAGTGGAGACAGGCATGCCACACTTCTTCCCTGCCCCTGGGTGACACAGGGTGGTGGAGGAGCGTTTCTCAGTTTTCACGGAGAAGCTCTCTCGTGCCAAGAGCACGCCTGATGACTTTCACACAGCTTCAGGCAAATGTGCCGTGTGCCTAACAATATCATAGCAGGGAGGAGCAAACTGTCTGAAGTGCCTGGGGCATTCCCAAATGGCTTCTTTAGTTATTCCTCAGGGATTTGAGCAGTAGATAAGAGATTTTTGAACTCCCCACGCACCCTGGGTTAAGTAAAACTTTCTACAGGTAGTTCAAGACATCAGTATTATTTCTGTTTTTTTTTTTTTTTTTAAAGACACAAACCCTTAGGAGACTCCAATGGACAGCAGGGTCAAGAAGGGCAAGCACTCGTTGTTACAAAAGAGAAGAGGTACCTGAACCAAAGGATGAGTATTCCTCTCTTCTGCTCTTCAGCCATGCCCATTGCTTAGTCATGGGCATCTCTGGGAGAAGCCAGAATGCCCAGCCATTCATGTTGTGTGTGCTGGGTCTCTTTCCAGCACCACTGTCATTGACTAGTAGCAACTTCCCTTTTGCAGATGGAAATAACTCAGCCTTGACAAGCAGCCAGAAGATGCTGGCCAAGTTCCTGGGGATATGAGGTTCTGTCTTCATGAGCCAATTATGACATTGAGCTCTTGGGGAGCACATTTTGGTTCAGGGTTTGGAAAGTACCAGACGTGGGTCCCCTGCTTGGTACTACCCTTTGAAAAGATGCTAATTAAAGCTTTTCCTGAGAATGCTCTCTTAAAATCCAGAAAGGGGAGGTCCCTCATGTATTTGCTCTCTGGAAAGATCCTAAGAGGACTTAGAATGATGACACTCCCTCCCAGAGGGCACTCCATGTCACTTCCTGTCTACCAGGCCCTGTGTAAGCCTTCTGTTTACTTTGCTCCATTTTATTCCTTCCCGATTGGGCCGGGGAAGCAGGCACTCAATTGGGAAGCAGGCACTCTGGTTTATCTCATTACACAAAGGAGGAACCTGGGGCTCTGACTTTCCCAAGGAGGGAGGAGTCCAGTCCATGCCTGGGTGCTACCGAAGCCCATTCTTGGCATCTCAGTCTCAACAACCCCCAAATCCCCTGGGTCAGAGTTCCATTGTGATGCTTGTCCTCGACACACAGTCCTGTAAGAGCATCCTTGGCTTGTAGACCTCCAGGGAAGGGAACTCTCTCCCTCCTGATCAAGTCCATTCCATTGCTCAGCATTAGCGAGCAGGTGCCTTAGTTCCTCACCTAAGTCTGAGAGATAAATAAGTACATCAATAAAATGGACCTTTGTTTCTTCTGTTGGTTGGTCTTAATACTATCTCTTAGAACAACAATAGCTGTTAATAACAAAGGCTCATTGAGCAACTTATAGTTTATGTACTTTGATAACTACTTTTCATTTATTACCTTGTTACCCAATGGGATCTTGAAGTTGGGATCGCTCAGGGGCTGTCTGAGGTTGTGAAGACCCCACTGGGATGAGAGACAGGCAGGCTGACTATGGAGCAGGTGACCTTGACCATGGAACTCACCCCCTCATTGGTCCCACATTCAGAAGCACAGGGCAGCCCAGGGTCTAGGAAGTGTACACTTCAGGGAGAGAGAAGTGGGGTTGCTTCCCTGTCCAGGTGATACTCTTCAGCCCAAAGCAACATGTGTGAAATGAGAAGCCATCAAAGTCCCCCACTAGGCTCACTTTTGGGGTACACACCATGCACCAGTTGAGCAATGTGCTTATGGCTTGGCCTTAGAAGCAGTGTGAGGGCCTGACTCTGGCAAAGTGATGGCTGCCAAGAGGACTGAGAGATTCAGGTTTCTCAGCAGTCACAGTGGATTGTGAGCCTAATCAGATCTCTAGGAGCTGTGTGGCCAGAGATGCTGCTGCCACCCTCTCTGGCTCCTTGTAGTAAGTTGGGCAGGAGACAATTGCTGCCATCAGCCAATGATGTCATTCCTGAAGAGTTTATAATAGTACCTGGCATGGGCAAGCCAGAAGACATGGGAGGTGCTGAGCTTGCGTGGTTAGAAACCCCAGCCCGCCCCAGTGGTGTGCAGTAGTTTCTGGACAAGGAGGGTAACCTGGAGACGGATGAGGTCTTCTGACCCCCACTCTGGGTAGATGAGGGGGCTGACCAGCCAGTAGGACCTACCTCCTCTGTATGTTTTTTTCACCCAGCATGGGTGATAATTCATTTCCATGACTGTATTGACGAGTTGTTCTTCTCTGCAGGAAAGGAATGTTTGGACTGAAGCTGAAAAAGAAGAAGAAAGATAAAGCAGAGAAGGGATTGGTCCTCACCAACAAGGGTGCCCAAGGTGAGGTGTGAGGTGGGCTGCTGCTGACTACCCAGGCCAAAGGGCCTCAGGTCGGGGATTCTCCCTATGTGAGAACATGGCTGTCTATAGCACAGGGAGCAGTAATCTGCCTGCTGACTCCCAGGTTCTTCTGAACACGGGTGTGGGCCTCAGGGAAATCATCCCAAGGCCCAACATCATCGACAAATAGGGGTGGGGTGGACACCTGCTGGACCATGAAATGGGCCATCTGAGAAAGTGGTGACAGGTTCAAGCTCAGTTTTTGCCTTCGGTTTTCACCGGATAAGTGGCTCAGGAGTTCCAAGTCTGCCATTATCAAATGGACAGGGCACAGGTGACCAAGCTGATGCCACACCATCCTGGAGGGGATCAAGGACATTTTTCAAAGCAAAAGTTAGGATTCTCAAAGTAAGATGGGAGGGTGCTTTCTACACATTATCTCATTTAGCACCTCTTACTGGCAGGGATTGTTACTTCTTTTTTTCAAACAAGATTCCAGAGACAACAGAGAGAATACAAATCATGCGTGGGAAAGGCTAGCTGTAGAATTGTCAGGCTGGTTGTGTGGGTGAAAACATAAAGCCATTGTTAAGAAATTAAGAGGGCATTGGGGAGCCTGTTGGGAAGCAGCTGCTTTGCAAAATCAGTCCAGGCTCCCCGACTTTCTATGCTTTTAAGGAGTCATTCCTTCTGCCAAGTGAGGACCAAGAATCCCATTGGGCAGACACTCAGCACTGATGAAATCAAACTGGATCTGTGGTTCCCAAGTGGAAAGGTCGGGGGTGACCGCCTAGTGACATCTACCTAGTGGCTTTGATAACACCCAGTTAAAGGCTGGCATCTGGACCATACCTAGACTCAAACGTTACAATGGGTAGAACCCATCCTCACGAATCTTGAAGTATTTCCCTGTCATTCTCCATAGCTGCCCTGTAGCCTGAAGCCCCACCTAACCACACTCTTTGCTCTGAGTAATACGCAGTCTTAGAGAGAAAGTGATGGCCACTCATTCATCCTGAGATGTTGGTGGTCATGACTAAGAGTTACCCTTGGGTGGAAAGAGGGTACAGTATCTTTTCAGTGGCTACAATACCTAAAGCTTAATAGGAAGGCTAGGATGGAGGCTCAGTCATTAAACTTGCTACACAAGCATGGGGACCTGAGTTTGAACCTAAGAACCCACTTGGAAAAGCCACTAGGGTGGTGTGCAGTCCCAGTACTGGGGTGGCAGAGACAAACATATCCCCAGGGCTGACTGGTAACCAAGCCTTTCTCAATCAGTAAGGTCCAGGCCAGTGAGAGACCTTGTCTCAAAAGTCAAGATGTTGAATGGCTGAGGAAGACACCAAAGTTCACCTTGACCTCTTCTCTCTCTCTCACTCACACACACACACACACACACACGCACGCACACACGCATGCATGCACACGCGCGTGCACACACACACACTCACACGCACACATACACGCACCCATGCATGCATAACTTGTTCCTCCCACCCTGAGAACTTAAAAGAAATACTTGCTTATTCAATCAAATTGGTAATATGGATGGATCTTTTCCTGGTCCTTGAAATTAAGTCTTGGGGACACCAGGTTGACTAAGAAATGTTCCCTTTTCCTCAGGACCTTATGGAATTTACATGTTTGACATATTTAATAAGTGTCTGTTACTTGACATGCATCATTCATGACCCTGAGCAGTAGGTTGTGGTCTGTGTTTCAGAACGGAGGTGTCAGTGGGTGAGTGATTTGTCCCGAATGAGTCCCACAGTCTGTAAGCAGAAAGGGTGCCATGAAGCCTGGGCTTTCCTGACTGGTGTGACGGCCTCTGGTTGAGAGTACTCCCTTCCTCACCAGGAGGGAGGAGATTAGAGCAGTCAATAACAGGCATGCCAGGGGAACTAGCACTGTGACTAGTCCTTGTTTAGAGCCTTCAGCCCACAAAACAAACAGGGCAGACATCCATCAGGTCCTCCTAGAAAGTAAATGGTATCCATCCTGTTGGGAGGGGCTGGCCCTGTAGGGAAGGGACAAATATGAAATATGGGTGTCAGAGCAGAATCTTTGGTCCTTCCTTCTCAGTTTTGCTTGGGAAGCTAGGGTTTGTGGTGTGTGTGTGTGTGTGTGTGTGTGTGTGTGTGTG
>LOEQ01002184.1:0-31578 GCA_001685075.1 Bramus lutescens | reverse complement strand
GCAGCTCACAACTGTCTGAAAATCCAGATCCAGGGGATCTGACACCTTCACACCGCACATAAAATAAAGATAAATAAATCGAAAAAAAAAAGCTGTGGCTGTTTTGGGAGCTCTGATTCTGGGACAAGAACACTGTTTCCCTGTAACATCTTTTAGAAAACCATTATAATGTTATTATTATTAATATTATTAATTCCTTTAGAATTTTATATATCTTGCTTATATTTGCCCCCCCAACTCCTCTCTCCCACCCCTCCCAGATCAAACCCCTCTTCCCTATGCTTCCTACTTTGTGTCCTTTTTGTTGCTGTTTAAAGAGAAGACTATTCTACAGCAGGTTTCCCCTGGCTCTTGTGGTCTTTCTACCGCCCTTTTCTGCATTCCCCTAGTCTTAAGTGTATGTGTTATGTAGATAAGTCATTCTGTGATTATATGATTTATCCACATGTAGCTGTTTTTTCTTTGAAAGAATTATACTTTCAACCACTGGTTTATGGGTGAGGGAAAGAGTTAAATTCTAGAAAGCACTAGAAAGAAAATTTGGTTTAGTGATGAATTCTGGTGTTTTTCTATATCCATATTTTTCTTTATGCCACCAATGGAACCTGCCCTTTCTTTCTACTCTTGAGTGACAGACCTTTTTAATTTTAAAAATCTTTTTTTCCCTCTAGGAACCTTTTGATCCCTCAAGGATTTCCATCAGAGAGACCCTGGGCTAGATTCTATGTGAGGCTCTATCGAGCAGAAGGGTTACCCAAAATGAACTCCAGCATTATGGCAAACGTCACCAAGGCATTCGTGGGTGACAGCAAGGATCTCGTGGACCCCTTCGTGGAGGTGTCCTTTGCTGGGCAGACGGTGAGGAAGCTTTGTCACTAATAGTGACAAGTATGTCCTGCTCTGCATACAGAACATTTAAATCAACTTAAACTGGGTTAAAAGTGCCCAGGGAAAACTTGTCACAAGAAGGGGAAGTGTAGAGAAGGCTTGCCCACTCATGTCTCACTGGAGTAGAGAAGGCTTGCCCACTCATGCCTCACTGGATACTGTGGAAAGCAGCTATGGCTGGACATGTTGCAGCTTAGGGCCAGGTAGAAAAATGTCTTTCTTTACCTCTGGCTACTTCTCTAAGCAAGTACCAGGCCCTCAGCCCTATAGAATAATTACCACTCTCCCCTGACCCATTTCACAATGTTCAAGGTAGTCCTTCTTCTATGTCTAGATACCTCTGTTCCTTTCTCAAGGGCTATTGGAAGAATCAAGGCCTAGGTTCATGGCCAAAGCTGGGTTCTGCCTTCCTGGACTTAGAAACTTTGAACGTATTATGTACTTTCAAAATATGTCCCTGTCCCTTCCCACAGCAGGAGTGAATGCTGGAGAATTTCTAACTTGGGTTGAATTTGGGGGCCATATGGGACATCATTCCAATTTACAACCAGGAAACTGAGGCCCAGGCTGCAGCATTGATTCACTCAAGGTCATATGTGACATGTACCCGGGTCTGTGTGTAGGCATGAGCTCAGGGTCTAGCTATGTCTACACTTTCCTGGAGATGCATAGAATAGCTCATATCCCTAACACAGGCATTCACCCCAACACTGGTCTGTTAAGTAGAAATTCCCAAGGACAATGATTCACCTTTGACCCAATGCTCCATATAGCATCTAGATCATCAATAATGTCAATGGGGTATAGCTGATTCTCACAGGTGTCATGGGAAGCAGGCCCACCTTTGGTATTCCCTCTACATCCCCAGGAGGTTTGAAGCATTTTCTTTAGGCATTTATTTTCAAGGCTCACATCCTCCTGGCTGTCCTTTTAGGGGAGAACCTCGGTGCAAAAGAATTGTGCTGACCCCGTGTGGCATGAACAGGTGGTCTTCAAGGAAATGTTCCCTCCCCTGTGCCGGAGGGTTAAAATCCAGGTGTGGGATGAGGGCAGCATGAACGACGTGGCCCTGGCAACCCACTTCATCGACCTTAAGAAGATCTCCAACGAGCAGGATGGAGATAAAGGTAGCATTGCCCATGTCTGCCTTGGCCGGAAGCCTCAAAGCCACAGTCGCCTTTAAAGAGAGAGGGCCACGTAGGCATGTGGTAGCACCTTTCATGGTTCTGAGGTCTGTGGCCTGGCTTGGTTAAGCCAGTGGCTGGAACTAAGCTCTGGTCTTAGGTCTTCCATGACCATTGCTGGCTACCTGTAGTGTGTCACTGTTCTCTTAAGAAAATGGAGTTATGATAAAACCAAAGTTTGGTAAGCTGAAATCTACAGGCCAAATCTATCCTGTTACATGGTTTTGTATGGTTCTGTATGAAGAGTTTTTGCATGTTTCAGTGATTGGGGTTCTCCTACATAAAAATTATGTCCCCAGTCACTTGATGGGAACTCGACAACATGAGGACGGCAGGGGGCTGTGGGTGATTGTTCCCTCAGTGAGCTGGGAGAGCCTAAGGTAATTCAGAGCACTGAAAGTGGCAGGCAGGGAAAGAACTCCTCCTTGGTATATGACTCCATTTCCAAAATCATATTAGTGTGCAAGAATTCTTAAATAAACCCCCATTTAAATTCATAGCAATCTTTCTCTGTACTGCAAATGTATGCCAATCGACTAATATATGTATATACCTGCATACAAGCATCACAAACATATATAACTAAATGATAAAATACAAACACACACTTATGTATATATATGTTAAGTATATCTAATCATATGTCGTGTAGAAATGACATTAGTTTAACTGCTTTATTTTTTCTCAACTAGATGGATATTTCCCAAAAGCATATTTTTATGTGTATTTTTATGCCTTCACGGAGTGACATTACAGAAAGCCCTCAATGTTGTCTATTTCTTGATATGTATGTTGTCTATTTCTTGATACTGCAGCAGCACAATTAAAAAAAACCACACCCATCCATCTACACTTTCTCAACTAGATGCCAACATGTTTTTATTCACAGCATTTTAGGAGCCTCTTGATGGTTTTCAGAAAGAAATATGTTTGTGTTTTAGAAGTAGACACCGGGGATCATAAACTCTTTCTATCCTTTTAAACAACAATTTCCCTGCTTCTCTAAGTTCTCTCAAAGGACAGACTCTGAAGGATAGAATCTAGTCTGGAGAAGTCAGGGTGGGAGAAGAGAGGCATTTAGGCAGAAAGAGGTTTTATATCTATGAATACATGAACACATTTACTTGCCAACTATGGGCAAGTTAATAAGCAAATTATGACTCCCTCTTTATTCATGATAGTAGGGACATGACCTAAGGGGCCATATGAAGCACTTAATAGATATTATCCTGTTCATCTTGATAGGTTAATCTTGATGTAGGCACTATCAGCTTTTCCTCCAGATGAGGAAACTGAGGCACAAGGAACTTAAGAAATTTGTCCAGGTTCACATAGCTAAAAAGTCCCAAAGCTGGGATTTGAACCCACCCGGGCGAGTCTTCAGAAACATCCTGCTGTTTTGCCTTTCACAAAGGAACATGCGTGGGATTGGTGTAGGCAGGCCAGTGGTAAAAGCTCTTGCCTACAAAGTGAAAGGCCTTGGGCTTGATTCCCAGCACTGAAAAATAAAGGGATGTTGTGCTCACAAATGTTCTCACAGGTGTCATATGTCTTCACAGATGTTCTATGTTAAGAAGAGAAACCAGTTATGACAGGAATACGTTAAAAATCACCAGGCCTTCTCAGTTCTATGTTTAGGAAATATTTTAGAACAACCATTTCTCATTATCTCTAACACCCTACCCTACTAGTCCAAGCTACAGTGAACTTACCTTTCAGGGTAAAATGGTTCCCAAAGCAGTTTGCCCAAATCCATTCTGGCAAGCCTTCACATGGTAGCCATAATGGTCTTAAGAGACATGGTTACATTATCAGTTTGGTTAAAAAAAAAAACCTTTAAAATATTCTTAGATGTAAACGGAGACTGCTTTTTTGTTTCCTGGCCACCAAAACTGAAATAATCACACAAAACTGTGTTAACTATAACACTGTTTGGTTAATGGCTCAGGCATATTTCTAGCTAGCTCTTACATCTTAAATTAACCCATTTCTATTAATCTATGTATCACCACTAGGCTGTGGCTTATCTGTAAGGTTCTGGTATCTTTCTCTTTTGGCAGCAACATGGTGTCTCCCTGACCCTGTCTTCTTTCTCCTTGCATTCAGTTTAGTTTTCCCATCTACCTATATTTGTCCTGCCACAGGCCAAAGTGTCTTCCTTATTAACCAATGGTAGTAAAGCATAATCATAGCATACAGAGGGGAATCCCCCATCACTTAAGAACACTAAGAGAGTGAGTAAAATCCATAACAAGGATTAGGCCTTAAGGCCTCTCACCTTTCCAAATTCTTCTCATAGACCCTTCTCTGTACTCTCTGCAGCTGGTTCACAACCCCTTTACCCCGTTCCTCTGTGCTCCATCAACCCATCCTTTATTCTTGCAACACCACATGTATCCCCTTCATAGTGTTTACAGTGTAAATATTAATGTAAACACCTAGCATGTTGCCTACTTCATGTTAGGAATAAACAAACATCTGATGACTAAATGGTGACAAAGTGGCACATATAAAATGCCCTCTATAGTACACAGGGAAAAGAGTAAACATGTAAAAGAAAGATCAGATGGAAACTGAGCAAAATATTGTCTTTGGAGAGGATGCCTTTTAAATAGTTTCTTTTATCTATATGTCATATATTTTTATATACAACTTTTATAAAGCAAACATATGATATACATGAATGTTCACTAAGATACCTAATGCTTGGGTTCTCCCTAGGCTTTCTTCCCACCTTTGGACCCGCCTGGATTAACTTGTATGGCTCCCCCAGGAACCAGAGTCTGATGGATGACTACCAGGAGTTGAATGAGGGCTTTGGGGAAGGTGTGGCCTTCAGGGGTAGGATCTTGGTGGAAATTGCTGTGGAAATTCTCTCTGGTGGGGCCCAGGAGTCTAAGTTCTCCAAGGCTCTGAAGGAGCTGAAGCTGTCTTCCAAAGACAAAGACTCCAAATCTAAAGGCTCAAGTAAGGACAAGGCTGATAAAACTGACGACGGCAAAGCCCAGCAGGCTGCGGACAAGACTAACTCCATGGAGGTGGAGGTGGAATCTTTCGCTGTCCCCCCAGAGGTAGGTGTGAGCATCGCTCCTCTGGGCCTGACATAGGGGAGCCCAGCCCAGAGGTAGATACTTGCCAAGGCTCCAGAAGGCCTTTTCCTGTACAGGTCTCATCTTACCTGAAAAATTGTGCTGCCCTAGTGCTGAGCCCTGGGATGTGTCCTCTGTTCTTGCAAGTGGTGTGACCATATGCTCTTGACAGACTTCAGAATCTCTCAAGTGCGGATCCAATGGGGACTCAAAGGAGACGTAAAAGCAGTTGGAGACCTTGGAAGGAATGGGTAGTAAGACCAATGAGTAAACTCTGCTGCCTAGTTTTGTTTAGCTGAGTTATGCTGGAGCATTTTGGGGGGGAGGGATGTGGGACCACATAGAAAGAGGAAAAAGAGGGGAGAAGAATAGGCCACAAGCTGAGTGTTAAGAACTGGAGAAGCCTCATCTACCCAGAATGAAACCACCACCCCACAGAATGCTCATCCGCAATTAGTTCCCATCATTAAAACATCAGCATTTCCCCAGCCCAGCTCTGTAGCACGGGCAAGAGACTGGGGTGTCAAGATGAACATCAGCTACAACTCTCCTCTCACTTTTTAATCCTAGTTGTGTGGTTTGTAGCCAAGCAAGTGAGTGAGTTCTGCGTGTCTGCAATAGCAGAGGGGGCTGATTCCAGCTGAGCCTAGCTAACTCTGTGTCTGGAGACATCTCCCGGGTCACCACAAGGGGGATGACATCTCTCTGGTCAACCCAAGAGGGATAATAGCTGTTAGCTTGGAGCTGTCCATTCCTAGGGAGGCTGGGCAGACCCCAGCACTGCAGTATGAGAGTCATCCTTACCTTGGAAGAGCTATTCATTTTTCCATCTCGGTTTTTAAGAAATCACTCGGGACAACTCAGAGCGAGGGTCGAAAATCCTGGCATTAGTTTTACTGCTCTAGGTTGCCATTTAATCTCTAGCTAAATGAGGTCTTACAGGTTGCTCTGTCATAGACAGCTTATGAGGGCTGATGAGAACGTGTATATAAATTGCCTCAGATCTTTTAGCATGTACATGGTGAGGCTTGCCATGTTTTTATGGCTGTTATCCATGGCTTGCTCCCTCCACCAAGGAGAGGCTATTTAGGGCTTGCCACCTATTTGCGTCTTGATTTCTTCAGCACCTCCACACCTCTCTTTGGATTCTCATCTGGGATACTTTCTCTGGAGATGTGTATTATCAGTTTGTTGGGGTTGGAGTTGGCGTTGTCTGAATGGGACTATGAGCATGTGTGTGTGTGTGTGTGTGTGTGTGTGTGTGTGTATGTGTGTGTGTGTGTTCAGAATATAAGCCAACATTGGAAACTTGACTTTGCATGTTGTGGGTAGCTTGTGTGGCATGCTGTGGTTACTCAAGCATATATGTCCTACATCTGCCTGTCTGGTAACCATTCTTGCTCTGAGCCAGCTTGGATAGGGATATCCATGAAGAAAAAAGCTACGAGAAGATTTTCAAAATCTAAGTCAACATCCTTAGGATATTTTGCTGAGGGTTCCTGAAGGAAGAAATTCTAGCAGAAACCAAGGGAGGTGGGTAGTTTTTTATATAAATCAAGGTGGAGAGAAGGCCACTGGGCTATTGTGGAGAAGGAGGTAGACACAGGACAGTTTGGGTGCTTCTATACCTCCACCCTCTCTACATCTTGGTGTCTCATTGGTGGCAATTTCTTGTCAGATTCTTAGTTATTTGTTGTTGTATAACAAGTCACCCTAAAGCTTAGTGGCTTGATATAAAGTGCTTATTTTCTTTGTGAGTGAGGAGTTTTGGGAAACCCTAGTACAGTGGTTCTGGTCCCAACATTTCTTGGAGGAAACTTTTATTAAGATCTTGACAGAAACTATGGTTTTTTGAAGGTGTCACAGGACTGGAGGACCCATCTCAAGATGACTGTGTGATACTCTGAAGGCCTTGGTACCTTGTTGGCTGTTAGCATGAGAATGCAGTGTTTTATAAAGATCCTCCCCTAAATTCTGAGTATCCTTATGCCGTGGAAGTTCATTTCCGTCCCCTAGAGTGGCGATCTAAGAGGGAGCAAGCAAGGTCATGACCAAGCCATGATGTCACAGACTGATATTTCTGCATCTCTGCTGCTTTCTTTCTTCTTGCTAGGAGTAGATCATTTTATCCAGCCTTAATGCAGAAGGAAGAGAGTTGGGGGAGGATTAGCTAAGAACTCGTGGACATACTTTACAGCCAATACCCAGGACATGCAGGTTTCCCACAGCCTGAGAAGATCAACCTGCCCACATCAAGCCTTTCTTGCTGTGTCTTTTTACTTGTCAGCTCTCCAGGGTCATAGAGCCCCAGTGTCACTGGCTGTAGCATCTTCACTGCACATCTGGACACCAAGAGACCCTATGATGCTGCTTTTTCCTAGTCTCCCTCATTATTTATGTATGCTTCTCTTTCATCTGCCACACTCTCACAGAGTATAGCCAGCCTGGGAATGGGACCATTTATAAAGTCTATGGATGCTGATTCAACAGCTTCCTAACAAACATCTTCCTCAACACAGGCAAGAGTAAATATAGAGCCTGACTCCATGGAGCTTGTGATGTGAAAGGGAAGAGAACTCACGCAAAGTACATCCAACAGGAAGTAGGAAGGGATGAGTATATTAGGAGCTATCAATTGCTATTGTTTATAGGGTTAGAAAGTTCAGGGATTAAAATTTAAGGCCTCTGACAAAGCAGCTGGATTTCAGTTGTGTCAGTACAGTGCAGTGGTCACCCACTGGGCAACCACTGGGGACACACTCACCCCGTCTCCTTGGGCAGAGGACTTAACCCCTATGATAGTTGCTTTCCTCTTTGCTATGGCAAAACAAACGGCTAGAAACAACTTCAAGGAAGGAGTTTTCTGGCTCACAGTTTGAAGACACAGTCCAGCGTGGGAGGGATGTCGTGGCAGCAGGAGCCTGAGGCAGCTGGTTGCATGGCATCCACAGTTGGGAAGCAAAGAGAGATGAACATTGGTCCTCAACCCCCTTTGTGAGCTCAGAGAACGTCATATATCATCATCATCATCATCATCATCATCATCATCATCATTGTTCCCGTTTAAGGGGTGCTTCCAGAAGGAAGAGAGCCATTTAAATTGGAGCTTGAAGAATGCAGAGGATTAGAATACCAACTTGAACTATTGAAATATTTACTGTGGTTACTGTTTTTCGGGTTTGTATGTCAGCTTTTTACCAAGTGTTCCTGGTCCTACTGTGATACTTTTGTCATAAATAAGGAAAACAACAGCCAGAAGATGGATGCCACTTCCTCCAAGTCCAATAGCTGGCAGCTTGGCTGGTTTGCTGTGCCATCTGCCATCCTTGAGGCCCCGTGGTTTGCTTTCCTTCTAGTTTCTATGTGGTTTTCACCCTCCTCCCAGAGAGTAAACTCAGTCCATGGACTGCAAGATAAAAGGCTGGTGGAGGGACAGTGACTAAGTTCCAGCTCTGTGCCTCACCCTGCCCCGTGTTTCTGGTCAATAGAAACAGTTCCTGGATTGTCCAATGCTACTGGAAAGGTCACCTCTTACCCAATTACCATAAATCCTTTGGTTCCCTAAGGGATCTGGTTCAGAACTCTTGTTCAGTGGAGCCCTACATCTGCGAGGCCACAGCTGTTTTGGGTTCCCTTAGCTTTGCCTTTCTGCTCTTTTCATGGAGTTTGGTAAATCCAGCTGCAAATCTAGGGACCTCATCTGTATGTCCTCCCTGGGTCACTGTGCTTCAGTGACATCTGGTGCCTACACTGTCCACATGTTCCACATTAGGAAGAGCTACTCGCAAAGAACCGAGTATTGTTCTATAGAGCGGTGGTTCTCAACCTTCCTAATGCTGTGACCCTTTAATAGAGTTCCTCATGTTGTAGGGACCCCCAACTACAAAATTACCTTCATTGCTACTTCATAACTGTAGCGTAAATCATAACGTAAATATGGTTTTTTTTTTTTGGAGATAGAGGTTTGACAAGGGGTTGTGACTCACAGGCTGAGAACCAGTGTGAAATGACTCCTGCCTTATGGCCTGCCACAATCCAGTCTTCCCAACCACCCAATGGGCTCCTTGACCAAGCAGCCTTGGTGAAGACCAGGTCTCAAGCCTTAGATGACCTTAACTTGCTATGTGGGCCTGGAAGCCCCTTAATCTTTCTGAGCTTTATGTTACAAAAGTAAATGGTGGAGGCTGGAGTAGATAACTCAAAAGCCCTTTTCAATATAAAAGCATTTGTGACAGACAGGCAGGTGGATCCCTTGCAACAGCATTCAGGGTGCAGAGCACCCCAGACACACGGGATCAATTGGTCTTTCTGCCCATGTGTAACACTTCACTCTCTTTTCCAAGTTTCCTAATTCTGTGAGGAAGTTACTTTGACTCCGGGCCAGCACCAAAGTGACAGGTTAGCACACGTTAAAGCTAAAAGACCCGAGGGTCTGGGATCAGAGCGCCTGAGAAAGTTACTCAGCAACACAAGCTTCCATTCCTTCAGTTTCCTCTTCTGTGAAATAGGAATGGTCTAGATTCTAAACTTCCAAAGTTGTTACAAAGAACAAATAATAAATGTACGTGAGCCCCCGATACAATTAAGTCATGAGTAAGGGTTCAGTGCGGTGACTGTCAGCAGCTCATCTTTGATTTTTCTGGGTCTACAAACCTGTTCTGTGCTGAGTCTTCCTCAGCATCTTGGGAAGACACACAAGCTCATCTTTGGCCATGAAAGGAGAATTTTTCTTGTATGTTAAGTTAGCGCTTCATTGGGTGATTCTGTGCCATTTTAGACCAGTGGGTTTGGACTTATGATTATCGGCCATGATAGCTCCTTGTCTGCTTAGTGGCAAGACCTGGCATTTTCAGCTGAAGCAGAGACTCAGGCATCAATGAATTACATTAGACCAGATGAGTTTCCCTAACTCAGCTTTCTAGTGTGAAAAAGAAGCCAGCTCTGTCTAGCAATTCTTTCTCTCTGTAGATTGTACCAGAAAAATATGAGGACTTTTTACTCTTTGGAGCCTTTTTTGAAGCTACCATGATTGACCGGAAGATTGGAGACAAGCCAATCAGCTTTGAAGTTTCTGTTGGTAAGTGCAGATACGTGTTCATTTCTTGAATAAATGATTAATGCCTTATATGGAGGCAATTATATTCTGGCGGAGATGGCAGGTGACACCTCATCTAGGAATGGTAGTTCCCTGTCTACCCAATGTCACATAAAGAGTAGATGTGTTCCCACAGGTTTGGTTGCTGTTTGTTTGCTTGTATAACAGTAATTAGTATAGGTTTGGGTTCAGGGACTTAGATGGCTAATCTTGGCTCTATTACTTTGGACTGACTTAATTTCTCTGGGTCTGGTTTTCCTCATGTATAAAATGGGAACTACAGTAACTCCTCACAGAGCTGTAAGTTTAATAAACTGACATGAAATATCACATGTTCAATAGGTGCTATGGTTAGAATTCCCTGCCATCGTCCCTAGCTATAGATGCTATGGTTAGAATTCCCTGCCATCATCCTTGGCTATAGATGCTATGGTTAGAATTCCCTGCCATCATCCCTGGTTATAGATGCTATGGTTAGAATTCCTTGCCATTGTCCTTGGCTATAGATGCTATGGTTAGAATTCCCTGCCATCGTCCTTGGTTATAGATGCTATGGTTAGAATTCCCTGCCATTGTCCCTGGCTACAGATGCTATGGTTAGAATTCCCTACCATCGTCCTTGGCTATAGATGCTATGGTTAGAATTCCCTGCCATCGTCCTTGGCAATAGATGTTATGGTTAGAATTCCCTGCCATCGTCCTTGGCTATAGATGCTATGGTTAGAATTCCCTGCCATCATCCTTGGCTATAGGTGCTATGGTTAGAATTCCCTGCCATCGTCCTTGGCTATAGATGTTATGGTTAGAATTNCCTGCCATCGTCCTTGGCTATAGATGCTATGGTTAGAATTCCCTGCCATCATCCTTGGCTATAGGTGCTATGGTTAGAATTCCCTGCCATCGTCCTTGGCTATAGATGTTATGGTTAGAATTCCCTGCCATCATCCTTGGTTATAGATGCTATGGTTAGAATTCCCTGCCATCGTCCTTGGCTATAGATGTTAAGGTTAGAATTCTTCATGGCATCAGTGAAGAGAGCTCACATTCAAGCAGTTCTGTTGCAGCAGGGCAGAGGGAAGTAGAGAGGGGACTCACTCCTGAGCCACACAGCTGGAGACCATGGGACTCAGTCCTTCTGAGCCACACAGCTGGAGACCTGGCACAGACCCCTGTCTGCATGTCCACAGGGTGCAGATGTCTGTTAGATCTGTGAAAGTTAGTTCTGACAAGAGAGGCTTTTGTTTTGTTTTTACCTTTTGTTGATTTATTGAAAATAGATTTTTTCTCATATAATATGTCCTGATTATGATTCCATCTCCTTCTACCCCTCCCAGTTCCCCCACCTCCTCTTCCATCTGATCCATCCTCTTTCTGTCTCTCATTAGAGAACAAACAGGCTTCTAAGGGATTAGTGATCTGATCTGATCTGATATGATATGATGATATGATATAATGAAGCAAAAATTAACACATCATCGTTGGTCAAAATAAAAAAAGAGGCTAAATGAAGACACAAGGAAACAGAGACCCATTCATTCTCATGCTCAGGAAAACCATAAAAAAAACGCTAAACCATATGCACACAAAGGGCTGTAGAGCAAAAATAGAGAATAAAAATATAAAAATAAAAATAGTAAGGTGAATAAAAAAAGAAAAAAAGAAAAGAAAACATCTTGACACGTCATTATGATACAAAGAAGTTCCAGTGATGCCACTGAGCTCCCGTTCTGTTGGAGATGTACTGCCTGAGCATGCAGTACCCTTAAGAGTACTTAGTTTGTTTCCCCAGTAAGACTTACTTGGAGGAAACGAAATGTTCATGTGAAAGTGGTTATCAATTTGAGATTGCTTCTGGGTTAGGGATGGGGCCCATGTCCACTTCTTTCAATTCTAGGACCCCCAGCTGTATCAGACCTGTGCAGTCCCTGTGAATGCTGGGAAGACTTTATCTTATGTGGAGATGTGTATAGCACAAAGGGGCCCTATTGGGAACCCTTCCTTACCAACCCCCACCCCACCCCCCTCACCACCATTCTCTATCTCTGTCAATACTTACTCCCTCTTACTTTTTAAAACATGATATAGCCTTTGGGTGCTCAGACAAGAAGTCTTTTCTTAGAGTTTTCTTAGAAACAGTTTTGAGAAGGTTCCAATGGTAGTTTATCAAGTTTATAAGTTTTGGTAGGAAATACACACTAAGATGTTGAAAGTGCCAATAGCCCAGAGAGCAAAGGTGTTTGCTACTGATGACCAGGTGGAAGGAGAGGACCCGACTCCTGCATGCGTCCTCCTCCACCCTCCATACTTGCTCATGAGTATATGCACATACCCAAGATAATGTAATAAAGTTAAAATCGATAAAAATAACACAGCTCTAAAAACTTAACATCTCCAGTGGATTTTCTTTTCCTTAACTGTCTTTCTCAATTTGCAGCTTGTGTAGCTTTTACAAACAAGAAGGTATGATTCGTTGGCTTCGTCAGTCTAATTTTCTTGTTCTCCGTCGTTTTTGTTTCTGCCTTTATCCTGAGACCTTATTTCCTTTTTGGGAGAGGGTGTGGGTACACCAAGCTGGCTGATCCCACCTGTTGACACTCTCCCTTTTCCGTCTATCGTCCCTTGCAGGGAACTATGGGAACCTGATTGATGGAGGCTCTCATCACGGGAGCAAGAAGAAATCGGCTGAGCTGACTGAAGAGGATGTGCTTCCTCTGCTGCATGAAGGAGAAAAAGACATGCCCCACGACTCTGTCATTTCCATGGCCTCCACCACACACCCAGAGAAGCCTCTGGTGACAGAAGGGAACAGGTAGGAGGAACAGGGCAAGGGAGAACGAAGTTTCTGCTGGGTGGGAATTTTACCAATTCCNCTTAACATCTCCAGTGGATTTTCTTTTCCTTAACTGTCTTTCTCAATTTGCAGCTTGTGTAGCTTTTACAAACAAGAAGGTATGATTCGTTGGCTTCGTCAGTCTAATTTTCTTGTTCTCCGTCGTTTTTGTTTCTGCCTTTATCCTGAGACCTTATTTCCTTTTTGGGAGAGGGTGTGGGTACACCAAGCTGGCTGATCCCACCTGTTGACACTCTCCCTTTTCCGTCTATCGTCCCTTGCAGGGAACTATGGGAACCTGATTGATGGAGGCTCTCATCACGGGAGCAAGAAGAAATCGGCTGAGCTGACTGAAGAGGATGTGCTTCCTCTGCTGCATGAAGGAGAAAAAGACATGCCCCACGACTCTGTCATTTCCATGGCCTCCACCACACACCCAGAGAAGCCTCTGGTGACAGAAGGGAACAGGTAGGAGGAACAGGGCAAGGGAGAACGAAGTTTCTGCTGGGTGGGAATTTTACCAATTCCCGGGACTGTTTCATTCAACTTTTCAGAAAAAAATGCAAATTTTATCACAGTGCTGGGAACACATCATGAACAGGGGGAGCAAGAATAACCATCACTCTGTACAACCTCAACCCTCTAACAACACACCCAGGGAATCCACCTAACAGCAGAACAGTCATGATGGCTACCAAACATGAAGCCCCCTTTACTTTTAGCTTAGAAGCATAGCCTTTTAAGATTCAGCCCAAACCCAGCTGATGATTACCATTCTTGTCAGGGCCCTACCAAGTAAACTCGGCTCCGTGGGATTATAGAATATGTAATCTCTGACCTTAAGTTTGCCACGGTAATCGACAAACTAAAGAATGATGATGAGACCCTATAAATGAGCATCTTAGCAGCTGGGTGTCTGTGCTCACCCTCACGGCTCCTCTATTTGTGCAAATTTTCAGCCAATACTAAGTAAAATTATAGAGGTGTTTTAAAGAAAGCACCACCAAGCATGGCTCAGGAGGTTGATGAGAAGAAACAAAAGCGTGTGTGCAAGAATCTTGCTTTGCCCTGTCTTGGGTTATTTGCGTGAGTAATCTCTACTGCCGTGGATTCTCCTGGTAGCCCATTGCTGTGCCCATTCTGCATGGGAGGAGACTGGAATCTAGAGATGTTACACAGACCACGTCATTGCTTTTCAATCCTTCGCTCTTTTCAGCCCAGATGCTTCCCCTAGGAACCGACTTCCCAGTCTGTTCCCTCAGACAGTCCTGTTCTTAAAAGGCCGAGCAGATGCCCCATTCGGGAGGTGTATAATCCACTCCCAGACTTCTTTCTTTTCCTAGGCTCCATCTCTGACAGATCCCTCTACTCAGAGTCTTCCACCTCACAGCTCAGGGGTTCTCAGTTCTTCTTTTTTCCATATCCGAAAGATTTATTTTAAATTACGTGCATATGTGTGTCTTGTGGGGGGGTGTGCCCATGTGAGGGCAGGTGCCTGCTGAGTCCAGAATATGGTGTCAGGTTCTCTGGAGCCACAGGGAAGGTTGTGAGGTTCTCTGCAAGAACATTACACTCCTTGACTGAGCCATCGCTCTAGCCCCAAGTTCTGCTTTTCCTTTCTGTCCAAAGCCAGTTAATGACAAGATCTGGTCAGTATAAATCTTAGGTATTTTTTTGTTTCCTTAATTCTGGCCATGTGTTTGTCATTGCTGTGACAAAAATACATGACAAATGTAACTGGAGGTGAAAGGTTTATTTTGGCTTGTATTTCTGGCAATACAGTCCACCATGATGGACTGGCAGCTGGTCATGTTGTGTTTACTATCAGAAAGCAGAGAGTGGACAGGATGTGTTGCCAGGCAATGCATCCGATGATCACTTCTTCTAATGAGGCTCCACCTCCTAAAAAGTCTCCAACCTTTCAAAACAGCATCAGTATCTGGCGACCACCAGGTGTTCAAGCACACACACATGCACACACACAAAGAGACATACACAGACACACACGCACATGAGAGGGACACACATATACAAACAGACACACACACACAAGAGAGACATACACACATAGACAGACAGACACATATACATGAGAAATATACATACATGAGAGAGACACACAAACATACACAGACAGAGACAGACACACAAACAAACAAACACACACACACCTACCTGGCTTGGGCCGACCATTTCTCTGAATACCCCTTTCATCCAGCTGTTCAACGTTCCTGAAAGAGCCCCAGTTGTATACTGTTCTTTGCTGCTCCTGGGATTTTGAACACACTTCTCGCTTTGCCTAGCAACAAGCCCACACCTTGGCTATTGGCTTCCTTTGTCTTTCAGGATCCTTTTCTCTGTACCAAGTTTAACTGAGCTTTCTGTACTCATTAGGGATTTAGCGAGCCCTAATCACGCTGGGCTACAATGGTTTCATTTGTCTCTCTTGCCTGTAAGACTGAGCACCTGAGGGCAGGGATCTCATCTTCACCCATCTCTGTACCAGACACACTCTATCTGGTTTTCAGAGAGTTGAGGAGCTGCTGTGGACACAGGGTGCTATGGGAGCAGAGAGAATGAGTAGGTGACTAACTCTAGCTGGGAGGATGTAAAGAATTGGGACAGTCATAGAGAAGATGACATCTTACAAGAGAAGAGGGGATTTCAGAGATAGAGAAGAGCACAGGGAAAACTAGGGCAGAATAAAATAATTTTAGTTAGGCAGAGTGGTGGTGGCTCACTCCTTTAATCCCAGCATTTGGGAGGTAAAGGCAGGCAGATCTTCATGAGTTCAAGGCCATCCTGGTTTGCAAGAGCTAGTTCCAGAACAGGCTCCAGAGAAACTCTGTTACAAAAGTACCATTATGTTTTTTTTTAAAGTTATTTACCTTCTTGGCTTTTTGTATTCTCTGAATTTTCTAAACCTTGTCCCTTTTCCATAGGTCACCTTTGGAGGGCTCTTTTTCAGCTCCAAGGCAGCCATACCTGGCTCCCCATCTCCACACACACCAGAAAGAACCCGGAGCTTCCTAGTGCTTTAATTCCAACTTACAGCTTGAGAGTATCAGTGAAGAATCCCTGTGCCTGGGGTCAGCAGCTCAGGAAGACTTTCTGGGTCTACTCAAAGGGTCTCAGCATCCCCAGACCTTCTCCACCTGGATGGGCTGTCCCAGTGAACTGCCAGTGGGACTCCGGGGGGTGTTCTATGGGAAGGATTTAGAGAGCATGGTCTCCAGGTGCCCTTGGACGGATTCTATGATAGTGCTGAGCAACTGGCTGCAGCTGACCAATAAGTTATGATGGGATTTTTGAGGGTTTTGTGTGTGTGTGTGTGTGTGTGTGTGTGTGTGTATAATTGAGCTTTCTTTTTATTTCTGACTCCCTGTATTGAGGCTCTCTGTCCACACAGTAATAAATCAAGGAGGCAGCAGAGGCATTGGAAGATTTTGTATCTACAGTAGTCCTATGTATGTACACACAGAGAGATACAGGCACACATGGGCACACACAAACATGAACGCACAATGCATGTCTATTACTCCTACTAAAATTCCACTGTGTGTGTGTTCTGGGAGTTGCTTTTACAAAGTGTTTGTACACAGTCTATGCTGGATAGAGGTGAGGATTAAATCAGAGTAGGTGATGCCCAGTGGAGGCTCAACATGACTTCCCCAGGATTGCAGGTTTATTCTTGCCCGAAGTCACAAGCTGCTGTTCTGTTGGCCCGTTGCTCATACTGGCAGTCTTCACTTTCCATGGGCAACCAGGCACCCTCTCATCTGCTGCTTTTCCATCTGAACTGTGGTTTACACAATGAGCCTCGACTGCCTGGTCCTTGAAGACACAGCAACAAAACTCTGAGAACCACAGAGACAGAGGCCCAAAGTGCCAATAGCGCATGCTCACTCAAAGCAAAGAAAAACCCAAGAGGAAGTACAACCGCCCGTGTGGCTGCTTGCTGAGATGCAGGGTTCTCGATGAAATGATTTGAGAGATAAAGCAGAGAGTAGTTTGGTTTCTGACTTTTTGTCTTTGCTGTTCTCTTGCTGAAAGGACAACTTCAGTTTCCAGCCAAGAACCTCTTTGACTTACTTTCCTGAGTGGACACCTGCTGGTTTGTTTGTTTATTTATTTATTTATTTTTACAGAGCAGACTAGGGGGCCCTTTGCTAATTCTGTCACACTTCTGGAGAAATTTAGGTTGGAGAGCTAAAAATGAGCATCCAGTCTTTCAGGCTAAAGAGCTTTTGTTGGAAAGGATAACATGCTCCCTCCCCTTTTCTTTCCTCTCCCTCCCTTCCTCCCCTCTCTCCTCCCCATCCCTCTTTCCTTCCTTTCCCCCCTTTCCCTCCCCTCCCCTTCTCACTGCTCCTTTCTCTTCTCCCCACTCTCTCTGTCCCTTTTTTCCAAACCACCATAAATATATTTCTCGAAACAATGTCCACATTCTCAAAAGTCAGCACCAGACCTACCCCAAGCACTTTGCTCCTGCCTTCCATCCATACTTCTCTTTACAGTCTGTATGCTTGTGAGAAAATTATAGGGGGACTGGGGAAAATCTGACCCTTTAAACAACTGTCATTAGCCAGGGAACTTCCCCAGCTGGCTATGCCTCCAGACCCACCTACCCCCTTCTACACAATAGCCCTATCTTTTCTGACTTCCATTTTATTCTGTTAATGAGCTTTTCCTATCAATATTAAAGGATACTCATTCCATGGCTACCATCAGGCATTCCTTGGAGCTCCATATCTTTACTGGTTGGCTATACATCTTATCACTTGCTAGCCAAGCAAGTCACCTATATTATTGACACTGGTGCCCACCAAGTATGGGATGGATAAGTGGATGGATGGATGGATGGATGGATGGATGGATGGATGGATGGATGGACGGACAATGAGATGAAAGAATGATGCTAAGCCACCAAGTACTGGTTTAGATTGGATAGTATGCCTTTTAGGGGCAATCATTATATATGTTATGTTACACGAGTCTTATATGTATTTTAAAAAAAGTAATCTTGTTAAGGAAGATTTGTCCAACATATTCTACACACTGGTGACGATTTCTAAGTTTTACCCTGTGCTGAGAATAATGTCTTCTGCCTGTTTGATTTTGAGAGTTTCGTGTAGCCTGACTGTGCTCAAACTCCCTATGTTGCTGAGAGTGGTTTTGGATGCTTTCTTCTCCAGCGTCCACATCCCAAGTACTGGGATCAGATGTGCACCTCTGCATTGGTTTGGTGGCAGCTCTAAATCCCTTTCATGGCAGCACCTAACTCATAAATTACTGTTCACAGATCTCCAATCATATTTTAAGGATGGCACTAGCAGCTTTGCCCCTGGCCCTTCTGCACCCCTGCAGGACACATAAAATCTAAACAAACATCTGGAATTGCTTGAAAACCTGATTGTAACTGACTTCCACACCTCATGTGCCTTTACAGAAATTACAACTATTTACCTTTTGGTGCCAAGAAGCCCTGTGTCTCCTTCATCAGTTCCTGGGGAGACCATACATTTAGGCTGCACTGGTCCAACATGCTGGGGAAAATGGCTGAGCTCTTGGTAGGTGGCATCATTGGCATATTGGAGAACGGGAATAAAGATATGCTTTTCTATTCAATCAGGGTCTTGACATCAGCTGAAACATCCCTAAATTGGGGCTACTGTATTTCATGGCTTCTATCACCATTACCCAGAGGAATGAGAATGCTTTGCAAACCCCCTGGAATTCAAAACAAACTATCCAAATCAGAATCCCTTCTTTGCCATCTGCTCTTCCAGGACCCAACAAGTGGCTGGTTCCTCATCTCCCAGATGCAGGCGGGGAAGATACCTCACAATGTTCACAGATCCTGGTTTCAGCTAGTCCTTTCCCTGTCGTCCCATTTCCTTCCTGCCCACAGGTCATGGGGAGGGACATCCTCTAATTCTCTGCTCACTGTTCTCAGGCTGACCCTGATGGCTCTCATTTTAACCTCCTAGTGCACTAGAAGCTACACTAAGGAGAGAATGCGTATCTCTCTCCTCTTAGCTGCACAAGCCAACTTCTGTAAAGCGAAGTAACATCCCTGACTGTGGGACTCTAGGAAGCTGGACTCTGAAAATAGCCCGAGAGGCCTGGACTAGACTCACACAATGCGCAGCACATAGACTTTGCAAGGCTGGCCTTGTTAATTCTTCGACAGAATAGATATAGTTTATACCTAAGAGTAATGACAGAACAAACCAGATATTCCTTAGAGGCTGCAATAGCTTTCAGCACTCTCTTCTAATTCCCTGCTCACTATCAACAGTCCTTCATGGCTTCTATGACTAAGTTTATTCCCCCTATGGTGGTGGTACAGATGGTTCCTATTAATTTCCCACTTTATAAATGGGAAACTGTGTATAATGAGATTAGCTTACCAGGTGTCCCAAGCCAGATCCCGAATCCTCAGCCTATTTACTGTGATGCCTGTTCTTTGTTTATTGAAGGTGCAAAGAACGGAGCTTGAGTCCTCAGGCGCCAACCTTTGGCAGGTGGTAGGAGATGTAGCTTTTGTAAAGTCTAGCAGAGCAGGAGGAACACTGGCATTTCCCTACAGACTCCATTTTTTTCTCTGAGATGCTTAACAAAATCCTAGACTTTTGGCCCAAAGAAAAATGTAAAATTATTAGGTCTATCAGCATATAGCCACTATTGCGTCCGACCTACCCTGTTACCTGTCCCCAAGCCTGATAGACTCAGAATCACTTTTTAATGTCAGTGGGGTTACATTACTTTTCAAAGATGACTTAAACATTGAGCTTGAAATTTTTTATAATTATGTATAAAGTTTAAAATTGGGAAATATTTCTCATGATATCAGGTTTTCCACAAGTTGGCTGACACAGAATGCTGCTTGGTTAGGTAGGAATGGATCTGGGACTCAATGGCTCTGAGTAATACAGTAAGGCTCATCTGGACCCACGGAAAGGGGGGCTCAAAGTGGGAATGCCGCAGTGATTCCAGGCTCAGCTCAAAAAAGTGAGGGGGCTCCTCCTGCCTCGTACAACCCACAGCGACCAAGACAGGCAACTGTCGTTTCTGGGATGTGGTGATCAGGGATTTCCACCACAGGTCCCACAGCTCTGTGGTCTGTCTTCAGGAAGAAGGCATAGAAGAAGTGAGGGAACTGGTCAAGGTCTCAGAGGAGGCGCCGGAAGAGAAGATGAAGACCGTGTTCTGTGACTTCATCAATCAAAGCAGGTAGGTGACAACTCCAGGAGGCTCAGGTGGACTCAGCTTTTAGTGACCTTGGGAAATCATCTGCTCTTGAGTGCCTTCGGGTGGGCACTTTACAGCATTGTATCCCTTCCTGATACTCAAACAACAGCAACATGAGCCAAAGGAGAGGGTCCAAAACCAGACAGACCAACTGCTAAGATTCTTTAGGGAACAAAATGTCCTCAGGATCAGCTCCCGGCATGATATTTGACGTTTGGTAGATACTCAGCAACTCTGTGGCAATTAGATAGTTAACGCTGCATCAAGTGCTACTTAATTGATTTCAAAGACCCAATTAAGGACTTATTATTTAGGTGGCAGACAATATAATAAGAGACTTTGAAAGCAGGGTATAGTGACCTATAGCTGAGTAACAATTAACCCTCAATTCTAGGGGCTTGTCACAGTTTTTTTTTTTACAGAAATGCAGGAGTCGTTTTTGAGCACAGGACTCCNTGAGTAGCTAGGACTAAAGTCATCTCTAGGCCCAGGCAGGAGGAGTCCACTTCCCACATCACTCACATGGCTAGCTATGGGATTCGGTGCTTCATGGGCAGTTTAGTTCCTTGCTAGCTTTCTATTTGAGGTCATCCTCAATCCAGTGCTGCACAGGTCTATCTAAGCTGCCCTCACCACGATGCACAGACAAGAAGAGTTGAGAGAATGTCAGTTAGATGGAAATCACAGTGGGTCTCAACCGAAGCCTCATCTAATTGCTCTTGACACGTCCTCTTTGAACCCAGCCGGCATTAGTAGCAGGGGGATTCTGTAGCAGCACAGATGGTAGGAGGGGCTCCCTCAGGGCCTTGAGAGGCAACTTGTCTCATGTGGAAGCAACTTGGACCATCTCTTAAAATGAACTCAGTCAAGACAAGCAAAAATGAAGCATTTGCTAAAGATAGAATTACTAAAAAGCAAATGGAGATGAAATTATATCAAAGGTAAAAACCAGTAGACAGGCAGTAGATACACCAGAAAGTCTGCCGTGTGTGCGCATTTGTGTGTGTATATCTATCCTTATATACTCTACACACATATGTAAACAAAGAAATAAATGTGTTGTTTGTGCTGTCTTTATTTGCTTTCATTTTTCAATACAAAACAATATTAATCACTAGGCCTGCTGTGAGCCAAGTGCCACCTACAATTTCCTTGAAACATCTTTAAAAAGCTTCAGAACCTCACCTCCCATGTTGGAAAGTATTGGTAAGCAAGTAATAGCTCAATAGCTTTCCTACATGGGGGTGGCTTGAGGATGATAATTAGCAGTCCCTCTTTTTCTTCATGTTTCCAGTCAACTGGAAAAAACATGCATGCGTGTCAATAATCAAAGTGGTAGTTGTGTAGCTGATAGGTGCAGGTCTGAGAAAGCAGGAAGAATCTGAGGTCAGATTGGGATTCCTGCTTCCTGCTCCTTTCTTAGTCTTCTGTGGTCTCCTGCACAGCAAGGACGAAGCCACTCACCACGGAGGGGTGACGAGGCTGTGCACAGCCAAAGAGCAGCCTGGGTCTGAACGGTGGAGAAAGATTGAAACACACCTTGTTACTCCCCCAAACTTGGAGGCAGAAGAAATGTATCCCCACTGGCCTCTGTGTGATAGGGGAGATCCTAGAGGGGTAGCATGTCTCCTTGGGCTGTGATCCATCCTGGAGAGTGGGGTGGGGTTCCCTGTTCTTCTAGTAAACACAGGGATGCAACGAGTGTGTTCCCATCTCCAAATATAATGCTCCTATTCTATGTGAAAAGGAATAGGAAACACAGCACTAATAGTATCCCCACAGAGAGTCTGTCAGGGTTCCCAATAGGCACCACACAGAGCAAGGGTGTGGGGTTGCTCATCTTATTGTCCCCTTTATAGGCTTCCCTTGTGCTAGTGTTCACTGCTGAAGGGTCACATACATATTGTATAGCATGTACGTCTATTTCCTATATCCTATAGTTCTGTTGCGGATATGACATTAAAAGATACACTTTCCATTTTCTCTACATTGCTGCTTTCGTGGAAAAGAGATTGATTTATCCTCCTGGACTGTTTTTTCCTGCCTTTGTAGACATACATCTTCACACACACACAATCATAAAACTCTATTTCTTCCTAATGAGAGCAGACATTTGTCCGGCAGGTCGCTGCTGCACTCAGAAATATAGCACAGGCACCTTCACACATAGATAGGTCATAATAATTTCAACTTGCCTTTAACCATAGTTCATTGTTCCATTTATGCTATCACTAAAGTAAATATATTCTTGCAAAATCTTTCCCCTATTTGCAATGAACAAGACTTATAATGTAATTTTTAAATCAAATTATGTGTACATTAGAATGTTTGTAGGTGCTATCAGGTAGTTTGTAAGAAATAACCAGTTACTTCTACAATAGCATACATTTTTCCATACTCTTCCATACCACTGCTAATTTTGCATAACATTAATTTTGTAAATGAAGCAACACTGATTTTAACATCATTTAAATCATCAGTAAAGATAATATGTTACTTCTGCAAATTTTCATACATTTCTTCTTGAATTGGATCCAAAGTCTTTATTATTTTCCTTCTTGACACATTTTAAATTTCATCTCCAAAAATATTATTCTTCAAGAAAATGGGCACATATCACAGTCTTAATTCTAAAATATCTGTTTGATATGTAACATTTTAGAAAAACCGTTATTTGCTCTAAATATGTAAGGCTTGAGGACTGTATTATTTCATGCAAATTTGCTCTGAGATTTGATAGCAGTTACAATGGGTATGTACTGAAAGAAAGTAAAATTCATAAATTCCCTAAACTAACACAGACACAGGGTCTGGGTATTATTTCCGTATTGATTTATTTATCTGTTAGAAATGTTAGCACCTCATTGATAAAACCTAAATTAACAGCCTCGGTTCTGTGGCTCTATCAGCTTTCCATTGTGCCACAGAAAGTAGATCTTTTTGCAAATCTCAGGAATCACTCAAATGGATTTTCACTAAGTAGGCTACAAAATGGGTATTCTCTTTCAGTGCCTTTATCTCTGAAGCAGAAAAGAAACCGAAGATGCTGAACCAAACTGCGTTAGATAAGAAACGCCTCACGCTCTGCTGGCAAGAGCTGGTATGTGAAAAGCTGTTTATATTTTTGAACAGAGTTAAAGCATGTGGTTTAAAAATAAACCTCACGGATGACACATAGGTCGCAGGCCAGACAAGGACAAGGTTTAAATAACACGTTTCTCTGTGAGGTAGAGGCAGCAGTGGGAAAGAGCGTGTGTTGGTAGGAACGGAACTGGCGTCTATCGAGGATTCACAGAGATGAGCTGGAAGCCTGGTAGTTCCACTTCTTATTCAGACGGAATCCCCCTTATTTCTTCTGAAATTTGCATTTTCTTAAAACTGTTAGACCCGGGCTAGAGAAATAGCTGGGTGATTAGAAAAAAACTGCTCTTCCAGAGGACATGGGTTCTATTCTTAGTAACCACCCACGTTGAGGCTCACAACTGTTACTCCAGCTCCAGAAGATCTGTTGCCCCCAGCACACATTGCACATGGTGCACAGACACATACGGCCCCAAAGGCCCATATACTTCTTTTTTAGGGCTATGCTGTTAGACTCTTTTACCTTGATGTCTCCCTCACAAACCAAGTAGCTAAATAAAAGTAACAATTCTCCCTCCTTGGGTTCCCACTAAGAAATGTGTTGAGCATTGCTAGTACTTCTTGAGGACAGGGAGCTACTGCCCACTAGTAGCACCGTGCCTTGTAGATGTTTAATGTCCTTGTGGAATGAGTGACTGCCGAGAAATGCCAGTCCGAGTCAGGTCCTGAAATACCTGACCTTGAACTTTCAATTCCAGCAATAGCTCTAAGGGACAGTTGGGTGGCACTGTGATGTGTGACAGTTCTGCCAAGAAAAATCTCTGTGTTTGACTTGGGTGGCAGGGCGGGGGGGCATTTTAAAGATATGAGCAGGATTCAGGAAGTTTTTTTTTAAGGGATCACAACTAGCTAATGCAGTTCTAGAGGGTGAACACAGGTGCCCAAACCCTTCCTTCACCTTTCTTTACAGATGACTTCTTTTCTGTCCCCCGGGATGTCCATCATCTGTAAGGTCTTTCTGCTCTGGTTCTCTAGTGCCATGCTGTCTGTGCCTTCTCTCCATCCCATATTCTCTGTAGAGTTCTTTCTGCTTGTCCGTCTGTCCTGGATCGAACCCTCAAGGGCAGCCTCTTGGTAGTGCCTTGTATCTGTCACCTTTCTCGCCACAGTGGGCAAACCTACAAGAGGAAGAATTTATTTAGGCTCATGATTTGAAAGGATGGTGCTCAATCACAGCAGGGCAGGTGCAGTAGTGTTTGTGGTTGTGGGAGTGTGCAGCTGGGGCTCTTCGCGTCCCCACGCATCGGGAAGCGGAGAGAGAGGGGGATGGTAGTGTTCAGTGGGCTTCCTCCTGTTTATTTAGTCTAGGCTCCCAGCTCCACAGATGATGCTACCCACACTCAGGGTGGATCTTTTCTCTTTGCTAAACCTCTACAGAGACACCCTCATGTGCACACTTGAAGTTGTTGTATCTCATTAATGCACATGGTATTTAATCTAATCAAGTTCACCGTCATAGACTCATCTCTAGGTCGGTATGTCTTGCCTCCTAATGGAAATCAGATGTCTTGGACCACTTCTCACTCAGTATCTTCTCCTGACCTACACCTCTTCCAGCTTCTCCTCCATCCTCCATTGGCACACCCAGCTGTGCTTATGGATCCAACCAGAAGCCTTTGTGTCAATGCTGACTTTTAACCCCTCATCTAAAACAGTCATTGCTGCCCAGGTCCTCTTGATTCTGTCCTATAAGCCTTCTAGAATTTGCATCACCTCTCTAGCCCCTGAATTGCTACGTGAACTGCTTGCTTAGGACCTCTTGCCTAGACTTTGCAGTAGATTTCCTCCAGCCTCGCTCTCATACCACAACCAAAAGTCCTCCAGAAACAAAATTCAATGAGATCACTTGTCCTTAACGAACCACTGGAGTCCGTGGAGAATTCACAGGTTAGAGTGTAAATTCCCTTTGCATGCTATGCAGAGCTGTGCATGACCTAGCATCCCGGCCTTGCCCTACAGTATGTCCTTACCCCGTATCTGTATTCTAGTTAGCAGAATCCTTGCTGATTGTGTATCTGCACACATGATCATTCCTTCTGTCGGGATTGCCATTTGTTCTCTTATTGACTGGTGAACCCATTCAGTTCCAACTCAGCTCAGATTCAGAGCCTCCAGGAAGCCTGACTTCACCCCTGTCTGATCTCACAATGCTTTGAACACATCTTTGTGCATACTGCATTCACTTTGCAAAAATGCCCAAGGAAGCATTAAGTACCAACTCCAGTCTCAGTCAGTACCTGACAGACAGCAGGCATTCATTTTTGTCTATCAGGACAAAGTGCAAGGAACACAAAACTGAAAGTACTTAGTGTTTGTTTTTGAGGAACCCGTAAGTGGACTGCCTTACTCATTCCAAATATACTTCCTATGCTCTGTGTGGCAAAGACACGCTGTGTGTCACTGTTGTGTGGCAGTATCTATGCGAACATTGATAGTACAAGATAAGGACGAGACAGGAGCTCCCTATTCAACTAGAAGACAGAATGCAGACAGGTAAATAACACAAACATAAAAATAATCATGGGTTATGATTAAGAAGGGAAACCCACCAAAGCCACAGTGACCAGGAGCATAGGACAAGATATAATAAATGGTGATGCTTACATGGAAACCACATGGGTACTAGGAAGAACACTGGAACAAGAAGGTCCTAGTGTTACAGTCTAGGGTAGACCAAACTTGGCAGGCTCTAGGACCTCCTGAAGAGCCATGAGCCTGAGACCCAGTAGGTGGGGAGGGAGAAGGAAGGAGTAAGCACAATTCACAGGGCCTTGGAATTCACTGGTTTTTGTTTTGTTTCGTTTTTCTTTTTAACAAACTCCATAAGTATAGTTAGAATGGGTGAATAAAAATGAGTATTCTCTTCGGGTCTTTCCTTTGCTCTCCTCCTCCTTCCTCTTTCCCACCTACTCTTCTTTTCTTGGCACGGTCTCACATAGCCCAGGCTGAGCTCAGACTTGCTGTGTAGTTCAGGATGACCTTGAACTACTGGTTCTCTGCTTCCATCTCAGTCCCAAGTGCTGGGATGCAGAGGTGTGCTCTCATGCCTGGGTTATACAATAATTGTGCTTGGTATTTAAAACACTCTAGTGACTCTTCCTGCTTCTCAGTGGGTACCTTGGGCTGGAAGCATCCTTTTTCATATTTCTAAGATGAGAAAGTGATACACATTCTGGACTGAGCTGGAGATCAGGACCAGGAGCTAAGTGACTTTTTTTCTCACCTTTCAGTGGAAATATTGGTACCCACTTCCTTAGTCACTAAGAGGAGTGATGAAAAAATAGTGCATGGCACAGAGTAACAACTCAACGCAATTTTAGTTGCCATTACTGCAGTTATTATTAAACACTAGAAAGCTTAGTTCAGATGCTGTCTCATACGCATATGGCCTAGACAAGTTTCTGCATTTTCTAGATCTCAGTGTCTCATCTATCTACCTAAGAAGGTGTCTACCGTCTCCACATTCCTATGTAATTTCTAGTCAGTGGTCAATGTGCACAATGTGAGACTCAGAACAGTCCTTGTATGGAGTTTGCAAACACCTTCAGGATACTCCAGCCATAGAGCAATGTTTGTTCCCCAGACTTCTAGAAAGATCGACACCAACTCTTGTCCTTTCTCTTTTTAGGATGCAATGCTCAAGGAGGCCAAAGGGGTCATTCAACAACAGAAGAAAAAGTTATCTCTTGCGGAGATGATCAGTGAAGCCCAGAGCTTTGTGGAGAAGATCCGATTTCTTGTGGATGAGGTAATCAACCCTTCAGACAAGCTCTTTGGGAAGATGGGGAAGAAATATTCCCGGGGTGGTGGTGGTGAATGAGTTGAACATTTGCTTAGTGATGGGAAGAAAAAAATTTTAAATTAAATCAAACATAGATCAGTATATTGATTTTTCATAGAGCCAGAGTGTCCAGCAGAATAAAAAGCATGTCCCTTAGCTCAAGAACTCCAAACAAGAACACCGAGGCTGGGGACATTGATAGGTTTTCAACCATAAGAGAGTTTAAACTCATGTTCAATATTGAATTTTGTAAGGAATGTTTTCTGGTGTCTCCTAGAATGATCTTTAAAAGGCATCATATACAGAATTGTTTTTGAGGCCTACAGGTGTGGACACCCTTCCTGCCTTGGGTATTGTGGGGATGTTGTTGGGGAGAGGTACTTGAATTTTCTGCTCCATTGGCTCTTGAACATCATGGTTCTCTCTTTGAGCATTTGTTCCCTGGAAGTGCATTAAGTAGTGGGGCATGGAATGTTAAACAGTAGACAAGAGGATTTGATGAAGAACTTGGAAGGTTTGAGTCGGGGTTGGGTCTTCCTGTCTGTCACTAACCAGCCGTGGTCTGAAAGACAATTCTTTTGAAAGGAAAGTTATTGGCTAAGGATCCCCAAGACCAAGTTCTCAGCACCAAGAGCTTTACTTACCCCAGAGGGATGAAGGGGTGGGAATAAGAGACAAAGACAGGAGGCAGAGGAAGGGAGAGAAGGGGAAGGGAACAAGGGAGAGGGGACAGGGATGTTTGTCATAGAGGGGCAAAGGACCACCTCTGGAGACAGACATGGCAAATAAGCAAACAGCAGTTTACCAAAGTAAAAGGAGAAAGCCTTTATTAGGATGAGGCATTTGATTTTATTTGGGCATGTTAATTAGGTGAGTCAAAGGAAGTTTTTGATTGCTGACCTTCAGCACTTTGTTAGCTGGACCTTGGTAGTCATAGGATGAAGAGTGACTACATAAAAGAATAGACATTGGTAGCTAGCTTTAGGAATGTAATCTGATGGATTTTAGCAAGGCTGAGGGAATGAAGGAGAAGGGCAAGGCCTGCCAGAGCCATTTTTGTGAGCTGGCTAGAGTCCCTTACCTTTGTCTTTGGTTCCACATCAGCTAGAAGGGATGGATGCCCCTCTTCAGCATCAAATGTGAGCAAGACAGAGCATTTGCTTCCAAAGCACTATGCCTCCTATTTTGGTAGTTATGCTGGTCAAAAAATGTACATTTCAAACATAAAATCATGAACACTTGAAACAGAAACCTGTATTTTCTTGTTGCATAGCTCAATTTTTCAATTTCTATAAAGTTCAGTGGAGTTTCTCCAAATGGCTGAAATGGAAGTCGGCTGGCTATTTGGCAAGGAGCTCTCTGACACAAACTGGGAAATGGTTCAAAGGCATTAGCTCACTTCTGTTCTTGTCTTTTCATTTGAGAATTCTGGAAATGTTACACGGGTCTGAAGAAATCTAATGCTTTGAAGTTAAGTCAATATCTACATTTAAAAAGTATCAGTGAAAATCTGTAGAAAAGCATTAGTTTAGTATATCAAGAAATGTAGTTTAGTATATCTAAGATGCCCCACACAGGCCCAGCAAGCACAGTGGGAGTCACATGTATTCCTACTGCATGACCAAAATGTTTTCTTCTCAAGGAAGTGGCACTTCACTGCCTAGTTTGTACAGATGTTTAAATACCTACTTTTTTTTCATCTGTCTTCTGTTTGCTGAAGAAGGGCTTTTGTGGGATAGGTAAACTCTAGAAGCACATCCATTAAATACCAACCTATCTGATCATATTCTGCCTCCACACAGCCACAGCATACTATCCCGGATGTCTTTATTTGGATGCTCAGTAACAACAAGAGAGTAGCGTATGCCCGCGTTGCCGCCAAAGACCTGCTCTACTCCCCGATCAGAGAGCAGATGGGCAAGCACTGTGGGAAGATCAAGACCCACTTCCTTAAGGTGAGTTGACTTGAGGCCAAAGGATGACCCATTGCTTTTCTCCTGAGTGGCTTAGAATTTTAGCATGTCTACAACACCTTCCAATGTTTACAGAAGCAGGGGACAGCTGGGAGACCTCAGATTTCTTGATCTAAGCTGCAGTTCAGAGCATTCTTCTAGCTTTCCAATTATCAGCTCTTCAGACACATGTGGATTTCTCTCTCAGTCTAATGCCCAGCCCGCTAGCTTAGATTTTCACTCCTTTGATTGTTAGTGAGACTGGATATTTTCTCTATTTGGTTCTCCTGTCATTTTCTTCTGTATAAATTTTCCAAGGCAGATATCTCTTCACAGGAGTTAGTCTGTATTTTTAAATGAACCTCATTCACACATACAATGAATATATTTGCTTAAATTGAAGCCTGTCCTGATGATGAAGGCCTTCAATCCCAAATACCCAGAATCTGAGGCATTTCAAGACCAGCCTTGGCTACAGAATGAGTTCAAGGCCAGCTTGAACAACTTAGTGAGATACTGTCTTATCTTTCTTAATTAAAAAAATATGAATGGACATGTAGAGGAGATGCAGCTCAATGGAATGAGCTTGCCTAACACATGCAAGGCCTTAGGGTCAACCCCCAGTGCTGAAAAAAAAAAGATAAAAATGAACGAGTGAAAGAAAGGAAAGGAAAAGAGAGAGAGAGCCAGAGATGGAGAGAGAACATTCTTTTTATAGTCATACTAGATTTAGGGGCCATCCTATTCCAGTGCAGTTATTTAATTAATTACATCTGCAGTGACCCCGCTTCCAAATAGGGTAGCAATCTGAGTGCTGAAGATTAACAACTAAAACAGATGAATCTGGGAGGAACATAATTCAACCCATCACAGAATTCTGGGCAAATATTTACTGGACAAGTTTCTTAATATTCTTCATCTGTTTGAAGAATGTTTATTCTACTTTCCGTCCACTACATGGATACGGCTGTGAGGATTAAGTGAGTAAATTCAAGCAAAGAACACACACTTGTGGCTCACGCAGCATAACCGCTCAATAAATGCCGTGTTCAAACAATGGGCCTCCAGCGTCCCAGAGGACATTGTTATCCCCTTCAGAACTAGCGGTGCTTAATCTGATTGGATTTAGAATGGACTATGGGTGTATGTGCGATGCTGGAAGAACCACCCTAAGTGCGGGTGGCGCCATGCCACAGGCTAGGGTCTCAGACTGAATAGAAAAGAGGAAAGGGAGAGAGAGTTGAGCACCAGCATCTCCGGTCTCTGATTTCTGATTAGACCTGAAGTGAACCTGATGGACAGCCGCTTCGCCTCCCACCCCTACAACCTTCCACCCACAGTTGACTACAGCATCCCTTAAGTCACGAGCCAAAGTGAGTCCTTCTTTATTGAAGTTTCCCTTGTTGGAATTTGACGCAGCAGCAAAGGAAGGTTTTGGTTTTTCCTTTCTTCTTAACCCGGTGGCTTTGCTTATCTCTTTCCGTCCTGTGTGTAAAAGAACTTTTAAAATCTGCTCCTATGAACTGTGAAGGAAGAAAGGGCAGCATTTTTTTAAATCCGTCATTCATCCCAAATATAAGGGGCTGTTGTTAACCTTTTCCATTCAAAGACTGCTACAGAAGCAAGAAAGACTTGTCTTAAAAATAGCAAATCACTTCCAAAGGCCCGTGCTAAAAATACTAGAAAATGGTATAAAGTTACCCTCTGCTGAATATTGTGTTTATCCTGGCACCGTATGGAATTAGAGCTAAGAGCATCTGTCACATCAAGCCAGGGCGTCGATACAGTTGAGAAGGCAGAAATGCTTTTGTCAAGTCTTCCAGTCTCTGTGTTATCTTTTTCGGTGTGTTTATGGCTTTCTTATCTGCTTTTTCCTTTGCCGCTGGGATAGTTACGGATGGTAGCTTTCTAAGCCTCCTTGAGCTCAGTTGCTTCTACAGGGGGAGGCATCTTGAAAGGATGACTCAGTAAAACGGTTTTCTGTTTCCAGTTTGACTTTCACCTTCCATTTCCCCTCCCTCTCACCCACCGCTTCTCTTTATTTTTTTCTCCTTCCTGAAATAGTAAGCCTGAAAATAAACAAACAAACAAACAGAGCTGAGGTTTTGTCAGGGAGACCCCATCTCAGGCTGGGCTCCTAGTGGAGAATTCAGAAGCGCTTGTAATGACATGCAGGTGACAGAACATTCTGCAAGAAGAAACATTAGGCCAGGGCCTAGACCAGTGAAAGTTCTCAACAAGTGTCAAGCATTATTATTTTGGGGAATCACAGTATTTATTCAACAAATATTTGCCGCATTCTTCCAGCACCAAGCACTCTTTTTTAAGACTTGGAAACATCACCATGACACACCAGACCAAAAA
>LOEQ01002183.1:352044-364771 GCA_001685075.1 Bramus lutescens | reverse complement strand
TACAAGAGCTAGTTCCAGGACAGGCTCCAAAGCTACAAAGAAACCCTGTCTCAAAAAAAGCCAAAAAAGAAAGAAAGAAGAGGAAGGAGACTTTTAAAGTGAGGAGAGAGTCAAGCAGAGTCTCTCTCCTCACCAGCTGAGCCTAGGTAATTGCTCAGCCTAGGCTTCAGGGTTCTGACCACTGTGGCAACAGTGTCAAATTGTGATAATTAGAGTGTGATTTACATGTGCGAAACAAACTGCTATTATTACTATTAAAATAAAATGAAAACCCTAACCTATCAGCTCTATTACAAACAAAGGCATAGACTGTTAAGTAATTTTTTTTATTTTATATAGTACTCAAGATGCACAAAAATACAAATATTATAAGCTGCCCTGAAAGCTATCTCAGTGTCCCCGCTTCACGCTGGGGTGAGCCCTCTACAAATACTTCTAGACCTTTCAGTCCTTAAGAATTTGCTTCATGGCTTTATGCTTAATTAATTAATTGGTGTGTGCTTGCAAGCACGTGTATACAAGCATGTAAGTAGAGGCCAGAGGGCAACTTTGAGTCTATTCTCTCCTTCCATCCCAGATTAAATAGCAGGCTGTTAAATTTGGCAGCAAGAGCCTTATCTCAATGGCCCCAGCTTAACGATTTTAAACATCCAGTAACTAAGAATTAAGAAAAAATACTTTATGGGGATGGAAAATTTCTTAATAAGACTAGAAAGAGAAAATAAGCTCCGTTTTCTAATACTAGAACACAAATTACTAAAGTGTTTTCTTTGGCATATGGATCTACTATAGTCAGTTCCTTAAAAATAGGTGTCCTAAAGTTTAAAATATTTCATATTTGTACTTTTGTTCTTTTTGGCTTTTTTGAGAGAGGGTCTCATTATGTAGCTCTGGCTGTCCTATAAATCACTATGCAGGCCAGGCTGGCCTCAAACTCAGATCTTCCTGCCTCTGCTTCCCAAGTGCTGGGATTAAAGGCATGCACCACAACCCCTGAATATATACCGGTACTTTAAAAGACTTTAATTTAAACCTTCTTAAATCTCAAATATCTGATATGTTTATAATAAGTTTTTACAAAAGGCTGTGAGAGAAAATGAAGCTTTCTTCTTATTATGAAAAGTTAATTTACTATACATTTAAAATACGTGGGTATTCATTGCATGGGCTTTTAAATAAAGTATACACAGACAGAAACAAAGATTCTGATTCTGAATTATGGGACTCTGCCCCATGCACATTGTCTTCAAGCTTTTAGTTAATGGGTATCAGTTCAATTTCACAGAATGGCAAGAGTCTCTATAAGTGTATCATTTTCTACCTGTCCTAAATTGAAGATCGTTTTAAAGAGCAATCAATTTAAAAAAAATTAAAAATAGACTGCTCAGCCGGGAGGTGGTGGTGCACACCTTTAGTCCCAGCACTGGGGAGGGAGGCAGAGGCAGGCGGATCTCTGTGAGTACGAGGCCAGCCTGGTCTACAAGAGCTAGTTCAGGACAGGCTCCAAAGCTACAGANNNTGTCTTGAAAAACCTAAAAAAAATAGAGACCGCTGCAATGATGCATGCCTTTAATTCCAGCATTTGGGAGCCAGAGGCTAGTCTGGTCTACATAGTGAGTTCTAGGATAGCCAAAGCTAAATAGTAAGACCAAATCTCAGAAAACAAAGCAATCAATTATTAAATGAAACACAGCACAAAAAATATTGGTCAAAATACTGACTGAACTGGACTTAGAATATACTCCAAAGTAAGCTATCATACTAGTTATAAACTGACATTTTTTGTACACTATTAAGAAGGGTCTAGAAGAGCCAGAATAGAAAGACGCCGGCAAAGCAACAGGGCTTCAGGCCATCTCTGACACTAAAGGTCCCCAACACTATGTATCCCATTAATAACTCAATAGTTTGGGGTTAAAGAGATGGCTCACAGACAAAGAGCACTGGCTTTTCTTACAGAGGACCCAAGTCTGATTCTCAGCATCCACATGGCAGCTCACAACTACTTTTAGCTCCAATTCCAGGGTATCTGATGACCTCTTACAGCCATATGGGAACTGCGCGCACACCTGGTTCACATACATACATTCAGGTACACACACGAACAGTCCTTCCCAATCCCTGCTCTATTCAGTAACAGAAGAGGGGGATAATTTTTATCTATTATTTGCCTATCTGAATCCTTTCCGTCACCAATAACAATGTGTCAATCAATGTCTTGGTAGAACTCCTGGCTTTGAAGCAGGGAACTGTATCGACTCTACTTCACGCTGGGATAAAGACCAGCGGTAGGACACTAGTCTAATATGAGTCTCTGGGTTTAAACCCCAGTCCCCAAACCAGCAAACCAGTAAAAGTATCAGTGTTACTCTGATGGTAGACAATATACATGCTTCGGAAACTGAGGCAGGTAGAAAGTCTCAGTGTAAGGAATCAGATGGCTGTAGAAGGGGTCGTACAAGTTGCTAATACAAGCATTTATTTAATCATGAACTACCTATCTCCTCTGATGCAAAAGCAAAGCCAACCAAAATAATCTTTCATCATACTTAAAGGCTATTATGTCTTTACAAATTGGCATGGTAAATAAAATACCTATAGTCCCAGGTACTTGGGAAGCTGAGGCAGACGGATCATGAGTTTTTAAGTTTAAGACCAGCCTCCAGACAGAGCTCATCTTAAAACAGAAAACAGAAAGGAAATCTTAAAAAAAAAGAAAAAGAAAAGAAAAAAGCAATGTCTAGTGCCTCCAACAAATTAACTAAGCAAAAACAAACAAGAAAGGTTTTGACTTTCAGTAAGCTCACTAGATACATCTAGTAACTCCTTTAAATATTACATAGAGGGAAATGCAAAAAATGAAAATTTTATTAAAAACAAAGTGTCACTTTTATTAATCAAAACAATAATGATTACCATTACCAAAAAAATTAATTATAATGCAGCCAAGATAAAGATGAACAGCACGAGCCAGGCAGTGGTGGTGCATGCCTTTTAGTCAACACTCAGAAGACAGAGGCAGGCAGACCTCTGTGAGTTCAAGGCCAGACTGGTCTACAGAGTGAATTCCAGGACAGCGAGGGCTACACAGAGGAAAGCCTGTCTCAAAAAACTGAAAAAAAGATGGACAGTGTGGATCAGAGTTGACGAATATGTGCCATGTAGTGCTTTGATCAGAATGGCCCCCAGAGGCTCATACGTTTGGTCCCCAGTTGGTGGGGACCTATTTGGGAATGGTTTGAGACATGGCCTTGTTGGAGGAGGAGGTGTCACTGGGCCGGGTTGTGAGGTTTCAAGAGCCCCTGCCATTCCAAGTTTGCTTTCTCTCTGCCCGGTGACTGACTCCCAGGGAAGCTCTGCACTACTGCTCCAGCACCATGTCTGCCTGCTGCCATGCTCTCACACATGATGGGGAGCATCTGAAACTGCAAACATGTGCCCAACTACATGCTTTCTCTCAGAAGCTGCCTTGGTCATGGTTTCTCTGCAGCAAAAGAACAGTAACTAGGACGGAATGTGGTAGCGGAAGACTTTGGGGGAGGGAGGAAGGCAGGAACGATTGCAGCTAGTGGGACTTAATGGGCCGCCATAGTAGGACTCTGGAAGACAGAGGAGGTAAAAACCAACGCAGACTATGGACTTTCAGCTCAAGATGTTTCAGGGGGAAAGAATATTAAGCATGTGGCTTAGAGACTATTCTTGAATAGTTTGGTAAAAAATGTGGCTTTTTTTTTTTTTGCCCTCATCTTTAGAATCTGCTGGAGGCTAAAACGAAGCGTTTTGGACTAATGTCATTGACGGAAATTTCAAGAAAAGCTAGTGTTGACTGTGCTATGTGGTTGTCAGTCACCGTTGTGCAGATCTATAATAAAAACAAGCAAACGGGGAAAACAAAAAACACAAAATGCACAACTTGAGGAGAAAAAGAGCATGAGGAAATTTAACGCTAGAGGCAAGACTTATGCTCAGAGATGAGAAGTTTAAAAGCATAATTCAAAATGGCAAGACCCCCACTCAGGTAAGCTTCTGTCTTGTAAAAACAGAAATGCCTAAGCAGTCTTTTGCTTCTAAAGCAAAGAAAGCTAACCAACAAAGGAGAACATCGACAAATTAAAGCTTTTGTAAATGTAGTTCAAGAAGGGGGCCAGGCCCCCTCCAAAACAGAGTAGCAGAACTTGGCAGCCACGGCTCTAGCTTTAGAGGCAAGGATACAGGCACAAGTAAAGGGGTTGTGGACTCTTAGATGCTGAGGCCAACTGTGTGGAGCTGTGAAATGGAGCCTGGATTGCAATGCTGAGCCCACAGTGCTGGAGATGCCGGAGCCCTGGGAACAGAGTGTGGACCCAGTCCCAGAGACAAGTGGGAAGTGTGCTGCAGCCAACAAAACTGGAAGAGCATGGATATGCAGAATTTGGAGTTTGCCCTGCTGAGTTTTGGTAATTGCTTTGGTCCGTATTTTCTCATTAGGTTCCATTTCCCCTTTTTGGAATTGTAATGCAAATTTTGTGTCAATGTATGTTGGAAGTATGTAATTTGCTTTTTGTTGTTGTTGTTGTTTTTGAGTCAGGGTTTCTCTGTGTAACAGCCCTGGCTGTCCTGGTACTCACTTTGTAGACCAGGCTGGCCTTGAACTTACAGAAATCCACCAGACTCTGCCTCCCAAGTGTTGGGATTAAAGTAATCTGCTTTTTAATTTTACAGAGGGTTACAAATAAGAGATTGCCTTGAGTCTCAGAAGAGACTTTGGACTTTAAATAAACAGTCTTGAGACTGAAAGACTAAGCGGACTTTTGAAACTGGACTAAATGCATTTTATATAGTGACATGGCCACAAGCCTAGGGGTCCAGGGAGAGAAATGTAATGGTTTGAACTGAAAATGACCCCCACAGGCTCATATGTTTGAATGCTTGGTCTCCAGTTGGTAGAACTATTTGGGAAGGATTAGGAGGTGTCGCCTTCTTGGAGAAGGCGTGTCACTAGGGGGTGGTTTTTGAGGTTTGAAAAGCCCAAGCAATTCCAGTTAGCTAACTGCCTTGTGGCTGTTGTCTCAACATGTAAGCACTCAGCTACTGCCCTAGCACCATGCCTGCCTGCTGCCATGCTCCCCAACATGGTGGCCATGAACTCACCCTCTGACACTGAAAGTTCCTAATTTACTGCTATCTCTTATTTACAGTTTTGGTCATGGTGTTTTGTCAGACAATAGAAAATTAAGACATATCATGAACTTAGGTTTGTTAACACCATCCCCCAATACTGTTTTCAGTATGCCAATCTCACACATATGGAAAACCCTGCATGGCTGCACTAAACTAAACCAGGACATGTGTTGCCCTGACTGTATCTTATCAGGTCCTCAATGACAGATCAAAACATACAACAACCGAAAACCGTGCTAGTCACTCCACATGACACGCCCCATCAGCTGACGATGTCAATGCAAGTGGGGGGGGGTCTGCTCTAAGTAGAAGACTGAAGAAGGGAACACTGTGTTATCAGTGAAAGTATTAAACAGGAAAACTAACTAAGAACTTACTTGTAATTCTAAGTTTGTTTGTTTTTTTCTTTTTGAGACAGGGTCTCTCTCTATATATATAGCCTTAGCTGGCCTAGAACTTGCTATATAGTCCAGTCTTGTCTAAACTCACAGAGATCCTCCTGCCTCTGCCTCTCCAATGCTGGGAATAAAGGTGTGGGTCACCACACCCAGCTTAAGGTCCTTTTTAAAAGCAGATGTTAGCTTATTAAAGAATTAGTAGTCTCACGATTTGAATGTCTGCCTGAAATGTTCTCTTTTAGCAGTAACAAGATGGATTCAGCACTCCTAGGACGTAGTACAGCTGGAGTCCTCGCCAATGCAGGGATATTTAAATGGAGAAACATGCTGATGAAATCAGATCAAAAAATTAAAATGGTTGACACTCACCTCTGGCACAAACGAAACAAAAGCCTACGTTTACAGCAGAAGAATGGCTACTCCGTTTGGAATGGTTACTACAGATGAGAATGTGGGAGGACACGGAGACGCTTCCAGCAGCGACACACGCATCCCCAACGTGATAGGCGATTGGACATCTCAAGCACTTCATCAACCGTCCTGTGAAGAAGGCCAAGAGGGTCTACAGCATGCAGCTACGACACTCTGGGAAGAGGGCTGCCCTGCCTGTGACACTGGCTACAGTCAGTACCAAATGTCTGTTACTAGGCTGCCTGTCATTCCTGTACTTCCCGGTCCCTGAAGCAAGCCTGATAATCATGGAGGAACCCTCCCAGGAATCAAATACTGTGTCTATACATAAGGAAGACTTCAGTGCAGACTGAACTGCCTCACAAGTCAGCTGCTGTGGCCCAACTCTTAAGCATGGAGATAAACAGAGAGGGTGCCTGATATGTTGGCAAGGACATGCAGCACTGCACGTACACACTTTGTACCATCTTAGCTCTGGTTACCTTTACAGGCTTTGTAGATGTCTCTCTCCATAGAGCAGGAAGAGCAGCCGTGCTGGGGACAGCGGAATCCCTTTGACTCAAAGATGGCAGTGGGGAATTTTCGGACACAGGCTTCATGATAAAACTTCCCACAAACACTGACAGAACAACGCTTCACATCCTTACCAGACACTTTACATGAAAAACATGGGTGCTGCCCTAGAAAATTGATGAAAAAAATAGATTAAATAAGATCTGAGTAAAGCATATTCCATTTTCATTCATTTAACCATTCAAAGGTTTGGGATTAAGCCCAGGGCCTTGGGCATGTAGACAATTACTGTTGACAATGAGTCACATCCCAGCACTTGGGGCTTTTTTATGTACCTCAGACCAGCCTCAAAATTGCCATCCTCTGCTTCAGTCTCCTCAGTGCTCAGATTACAGGTGTGTGTCTCTACATAAGCTAAATATTCCTTAATATAGAAGTAGCTACAGATATCAAAGAACTGCTCTTGAGAGAAATTCTGCTATGACATTTCATACATAGAAACATGGGCCTGGACAGCTGGCTCAGGGGTCACAAGCACTTGCTGCTTTTACAGAGGACCTGGGTTTGATTCTCAGCACCTGCTTGGCAGAGCATAATCATCTATTATTTCAGTTCCAGGGCATCCAACACCCTCTTTTGGCCTCCTTTGGTACCAGGCATGCTCACAAACACACTTGCAGACAAAACACCCACACACATAAAATACATTTTTAATAATGTAAGAGCACAGCTAAATGAAGATTATAAAACTAGACTGCTCAGAACGTCTATGCTGCTATGACAGGTGTCGCAGCACACATAGTGGGAGAAGAAATAACAACAAATACCAAGCTTTAAAAAATTTAATAACCCTGCACTGGGAAGGCAGAGACAGGTGGATTTCTATGAGTTCAATGCTAGTCTGGTCTACATACTAAATTCAAGGTCAGTTAGGTCTACATAGTGAAACCTTGTGTTTAAAACAAATCAATAGCATTATTTTCTACTAAATACATAATCATATTTAGTTTTATTATAACCATATTTATATTTACTCTATTATATTTGAATATTTAGTATAACTATAGTTAGAATTTCAATCAATACTTGCTGAAGCCCACTGAAGGCTTTATTAAGCAGGTACATACATCTTAGACTCCGCTGCACAACAGCCTGATTGACACACTCAACAAACAAAACAATTTAGCTTTTTTTTTTTNNNNGGTTATGGGTACATCGTGAGAGAAAATCTGGATTGCTTTCTTTTTGACCTTGGGAAGCTTAATTCTGTGTGATGTCTTAACTCTCTGAAATACCTGTGGAAGGGGAGGAGAGCTGGCTTAACCAGGAAACAGTAAAAGTCCTGGAGACAACACTGTGCCCAGCCTCCCTCCCCAGCCTCCATGGCACAGCTCACCTGTTTCACACTCCTCGCAGATGAACCTCCCCTCAGGGGCTGCAGACAGCCCCAGGCACTCCACATGAAAGTGTCTGCAGCACTCCCCTTCACAAGAGACCAGGGAGTCGCCAGTGCTTTCACAGACCTGCAGGGGCAAAGCAGCAGTTCTTAAACTGGAGTGTCAGCGTTGGCCAGGAACCTGCTGAAGTGCAGGCCACGGGGTTTTTCTCCCAATATTCTGAGTTAGGTCTAAAATAGGGACCCAAAAATTCAAATTTCTCTTTTATTTTTTGTTTCTTTTTGAGACAGGGTTTCCCTGAGGAGCTCTAGGTTTGGTTCCTAGCACCTACATGGAGCTTACACACCCATCTGTAACTCCAGTTCCCTCTTCTGACCTTTTCAGGTACCATATCCTCACACAGGTAAAACACAAAATTAAATAACTCAAAAAATTTAAAAAGGAATAGGTAGCTGGACCTGGTGGCACCAGTCTGGTCTATACAGCAAATTTCAGATCAGACAAGGTCGGAAAGTGAGACCCTGTCTCAAAAACAAAATAAACAACAAAACCCCATGAAGATTGCCACTTGTATAGGAATGACAAACATTCCAGTGCAGGAGACGAAGAATCACAGACAGCCTTAGGACCTCCATCTTTAAAGCAATAATAAAAGTAGACTAGAATAAGATTATAGGAGATGAAGACACTGCTGGCAGAACTGGATCACATTTACAGGTAGCCACCTGCCTACCTGACACACACTGTCCTTCTTACTCGCGCCAACGCCTCTCCGAGACAAGCTGGAGTCTACCGACTGTGAGTCAGAAGCGTCTGCATCTGCAGCAGCGGAGGGGCTGTCTTCTTTCTCAAAGCCTGCCTATTTGGAAAAGGGCACATGAAGAATTCCTGTAGACACAATGCAAACTAGGGAAACTGGCTCAAATCTATCCCAGCACAGTCTGCTTCCTGCCTGTCTTCCCTTCTCTTCCTTTTAACCCAGGGATGGTATGTGTCTGTCACTTGGGTGAAACTACAGCTAATATTTAAAAAGCAGCAAAACTCGTCTGGTTCTTAAGAAATCTACAAAATAGCTGGGTGGTGGTGGCACACACCTTTAATCCCAGCACTCGAGAGGCAGAGGCGGGCGGATCTCTGTGAGTTCAAGGACAGCCTGGTCTATAAGAGCAAGATCCAGGAAAGGCTGCAAAGCTACAGAGAAACCTTGTCTTGAAAAAAACCAAAAAAAAAATATACAAAATAAGTTACAAATAACCAAATGAATTTTATTTTTCTTTTCTTTCTGTTTTAGCTAAGCCATGCCTTTAAACCCAGGGAGGCTGAGATAGGTAGGTGTCTGTTTTCCAGGCCAGCCTGGTCTACATGGAAAGTTCCAGGCCATCCAGGACTATATGAGGCCCTGTCTCAAAAACATACTTCAACTCCAGAAGTTTTGATTTTTGTTATTATTATCGTTATTAGTCAGGGACTCTCAATGTAGCTCTACTGTCCTAAAACTTGCTCTGTAGACCAGGCTGGCCTGTAACACAAGATCTGTCTTCTGAGCACTGGGATTAAAGGCGTGTGCTATCATGCCTGGGCCTTACTTAACTTTTTTTTTTTTTTTTAAAAAAAAAAACAAGGCTGACCACCACCACATGAAGCACCTCTCATGGATGGGTATAGTTTTTGACGCCCAAGTACTCTACACTGTCCTACAGTGGAAGTTTGTGTGAGGGTTTGAGCACAAGAATGCAGCTGTGCATATATCCTTGGCCAAGACCTTCCCTTGGGGAAGGCCATTCTCTTCCATTTTTGGAGAGTTGCAGGAGGAGCAATGAAGAGGCGTCGCCCTATCCAGACAGGTAAGCTGGCAATCCAGAGTTAGGGACAACAAAGTCAGTTCAGCCCCACATCCTCCCACGAGTGTTTCCGTTTCCCTGATTTCTCCCAGGGAGGAAGGCTGCTGGGGCTGGCAAGACAGGAAGGAGCAGTCTGCCCAGGCCCCTGCACGAACTTACCTGCAGATCACTCAGTCCTCGGGAATCCGAGTCAGATGTGTCTCTGTATGCGGAGTTAGCCGTGTCTACGTCAGTCGAGGCGCGACTCCTTTTCTTTAGAGGCTTACAGGAATCTGAAATCTCGCTGGCACCTTAACATAACACACTGCAATTAATCCGCAAGTCGTATTTAGGGTTACTGCTTTCATTTATCTGTAGGAGAGTGTTTTCTTTCCCCCAGCTTCTCTTAAGTGTGTTGGGGGAAGTTCACAGCTCTCTGTAGCACAGAAGCTGCCAGAGGACACTTCAGGAGCTTCCAGCCTTCATGGCACAGGACGCTCATTGACAGCTGCTCTAGAAGACATAAGTTCAGCTCTGCTCTATGGCTACTTTCACCAGCGGAGCCCACGTTCCAATCTAGACAGCAACTTTAGCAAAACTGAAGGACAGCCAATCGGGAGCAGTTCAGAGAACCATTCGATTTCGTAAGGGGAAGACAGGAAACCCAACACAGTGCAGTTTACAGATACGGTTGCAGAGACATCTCCATCTTGTTTTTATTAGGGATGTGACAAATCTTTGATTTGTATTCGATTCGTACACGGATAGTGCCATTCAACCCCCCAATTTTGCAATTCAGTTGATTATTATCCCCCAAATAAATTTTGGATGTTCATAATTGCTCTTTCTTGGTAAAGCGGTATTTATTGTGACCATACAAAGTGTTGCAGCACATCTACACATGTCATGCCGTGTGGGAGGCACACTACTGAGGGTTGTAATGGACAATCAGTGGCCAAGTGTAGCAAATCACGAAGAACTAGATGAGAGGCCTCTGGACTTTGTGAGGGAAGGAATAAATATATATTTGGAAAAAAAAAAGGCAGAGAATAGTGTGGAATTTTTTTTAAACTGCGTGTAATACAAATCCAGCCAAAACAATAGTGCAAAAAGTTACAAAGCAACAATCTCTTGGGCTGTGCAGTAGGCTGTGCCTAGACAGCCGTGGCGAAGTGCGCAGGTCAGGCACAGTGAATACCAAGGAGCCAAGGAGACGGTTAATATTTGCACCCACAGTTTGTGTTTTAGATCCCCCAACCTTTCCAGACCACACACATCTAGAGCAGCCCAGCAAGCTATGGGAGAAGTGCAGTCCAGAAGAGACTATGGAGAAAGGAGTCTCCTGAGGCCGTGAAGATCCGCATCAGGCTGGGCGGGAGCAGCGCTTGGTGTGCAGCCATATTCTGTGGTGGAAGATGTGGGCCTCGGGAGACTGCTCGGGTTATCACATCCCATCCTACAAGTTTGCACTGAAAGCTTTCTGACAGCTACCAAGGAGGGGGCCTGCCCATATGAACGCTGATTAAAAAACACAAGTACACAAATCTATCTCTGTCATTGCTGGTGTGTGGAACCAGAACACCACCACAAAGTACTTCCTTGGCCTAAAAGGTCACTGAATTAATAAGGAGTTTTAACAGAGGAACGGGTGCGCTGTACTGAGAGGCTTTCGAAGGGAAACACAGGTACCGCCAATTCCGATGAGTTTCTGAAAACGCTAGAAAAATGACAGACCGTTGAAGACAGCTGTCAAGCTGTTCTCCATGATAATGGCACTAATATTAAAAAAAATAATAAGAGCTTTTAATGATTGCAATGTATACATTTTGGGCCGTTTGGCAAAACCCTGCAGATGTGTATTAATGATGCTTTATTTAAAAACAAAAACAAAACACTCCATGTTGGAATTGATCAGGGTAAGTTAATGGTGGTTTTTAGGCTGGACCCATGATTTAAGCTGTACCCATCCAGCTCAGACAAAAAAAAAAAATAAAAATAAAAAGAGAGAGAAATCATCTGAATGTTAAAGCAATTGTTCAGAGTCTTGAGGAAGAAACCAGGCCAGAGAATGCCAATAATGATGATTGGCAAAATCAAAATCAAAACAAAAGAAACTTTATCGAGCCGCCGACAAAGAAATCTTGCACGGAGACTACAAGTCTGGAGTTTCTGGGATGAAATTGTACAGGAATCTCAGTCCACAGTTTCCTCATTCGCTGCGGAGACGGAGCTGTCACTGAATCTGACAGAGCCCTGCACTCCTCGGTCCGCCGACCCTGTGGAATGGTGGAAACACAACGCAATCAGGCCTCCTAATCTCGCAGCGATCGCGATGCCTTTTCTTGGAGCTCCGCCAAGCAGTGTTCCCTCCGAGAGGCGTTCAGTTCTGCTGAGGATCTCCACGGAGACCATCGCTGCAGACTTCTCCCCGAGAATGCAGAGAGGCTGGTGTTTTATTTTATTTATTTTAAAATAATGCAATTTGCCCAGAGTAAACTACAGGTATTAAATACAGTTAGTTTGAGCTCACCAAAATCGCATGAGTCATGCTATGGAGTTTGTACTATACTCAAATTGCACACAGAAAACACATAGAAAGTTTAAGGCTCCTTAAACTTTGTGCAGATCTCAACTAGAGTCATATATGGTCATCAAATAGTGGTCATAGCTATTCTATGGGTAGCTTACAAAAGGATTGTACGCACTGTGAAAAGGAAGTGTGGCAACACTTTTCGCAGTAAAGCTGTCCTGTCTGATTTGCCATAGTCCATTTTTGACAAACATTAATAGCTACTATTCGGTATTCAGTCGAATACCAAAAAAGTGGATTCGTCACATCCCTAGTTTATAAACCAGTGAAATCCCAAAATCTTACGGAGAAACAATATCAAGTCTACATGGTGTTCTCCAATTTACCAAAATAAGAAAGAGTTTTTATGTGGGAGGACACAGTAGGATCAGCTCTAAAAGTCAATCACTCTCTCTCTCCTCTCTCTCTCTCTCTCTCTCTCTCTCTCTCTCTCTCTCT
>LOEQ01002183.1:338791-352000 GCA_001685075.1 Bramus lutescens | reverse complement strand
CACACACACACACACACATACACACATACACTTGCACGCACACCACAAGGGGGATGAAATTTCACACCAAAGAGCAACAATGATTTACAGAGACAGACAAAGATACATGAAGTACAGATAAGTTCTTCTCAACAATTGGTTAAACCGAGGAAGTGCCAAGCAGCGCTAACTCACCTTTCTGTAATCCAGTCTTCAGGGAAGCCTGAGGTGCTGTGTCAACCTGTTAGGACAGAAAAACACAGCATTAATAGGAAGGTTTCCACTTTTAAAAAAATAGAGGGAAGAATAACATTTTCATCAATCTAAGTAGTGATGAGTGACCAATGTTACCAAAAATCTGAATTTGACCCATCTTCGGGGTCAAGTGCTCTGTCTCAAAGTCAGGGAGGGTTAAATCCTAGCTGCCTATGCAGAGTACCAAGTGACAACACACAGCCACATGCTCCTTCGCAGACTTCCCACCACTCCCTTGGTACATGACGAGAACAAGACTTTTTTCCTCAGTGTCTGGGAGGCAGGAGCGGGGCTGTTTCTTCGACCAGCCCCAACATTGCTAGGAACCCCTCCCGCCCCAAAGACATTAGGATAAATTTTTACTTACTATGAAACTCAGGTTAATGTAACTCACGCCACTTTAAGACCCTTCCGCGCCTGCACTCACAGCTAAGTTGCTGAGAATCGGGACCCTCTCTGTAGAGAGTGCTACATGGCTCCATACAGCTGGAAGCTCAATACTTGTGCTGCTAGAACAAACTTAGTAAGTCTGTGATATTGCAATAGCACTTTCTTGAGTGTCTTATGAACAGGGTCTTGATCCTACATCAGGAGAGCGAGATCAGAAGTTATTCTGCCAATGTATATGTAAAACACGTGGTACTGGGAGACTGAACCATTGGAATCGGGAAAAGATGCTGTCTGGAGTCCTGTTTAGGCTATGATTGAATTTTATGTTTCTTTAAGGTGTGAAATATGCATGTTGAAACACATTTTGTAAATATTTAAGGATTGTTCTAAGCTTTTTAAAAATTTTTTTATTTTTTTTTACAACAGGTAAAAAAACATACAACAGGAATGCTTTTGTACGATACAATTAGTTGTACAAATATAAAGTCTTCTAAACAATCACTGTCATTATTCTACTACTAACTATATATAACACAGTGGCAGTAACAATTTGTCCCATGATTTTACTCATTCTGCTTATAAATGCTAAACTGAATGGTCACAGACTGAATTTGGGAACCAGGTGGCAAAGTCACAACTTCATTTTGGTAACAAATACTATAGGATTTGTCAGACTTGGAAATTTTTGGAATTTCCTAGATATGTAAACTATATGATAAATGACGAATATTAGCTAAATTTTAGCTAAATATTCTCAAAAATGTTTTATATGATTGTGATAGCATAGAGCACCCACAAAGTTAGCTTTTAAATTTGGAGATTTAAAATTGTGAAGATGTTAAAAAAAAAAAGTACATACTCTTCCATGGTAAATGGCTTTAAAATATTACACTTACTGGAACTAATTCTGGATTGAATACAAGGTGGTTGGGCTATAAAAAAATAAATATTCTAAAGCTGGTTGAGGTGTCTCTTTAATCCCAGCACCGGTGAGGCTGAGATAGGAGGATCTCTGTGCATGCCTGGCCAATCTGATCTAGACATTGAGTTTGAGGCCAGTCAGGGTTATATAGTGAGACCATCTCAAAAAAAATGAAGAAAAGAAAGAGAAGAAAAGAAAAGAATATTCTGGGGACACAGCTCCGTGGCAAAGTGCTTATCATTCACTTTAAAAAAAAATTCTGTGAGTTCATAATTTATAGAAGAATCATTTCTAAGAGTTATTTGAAAGGTAATTTAACATGTATATTACTACATTGATTACACCAGTTGTACACATCCGATCAAAATGTACTTCCCTCCCCACACACTTTTTCCTTGAATATTATTTATCTAACAGTCTGATTTCAGATGAGTGCCATTCCACTGAAAAAAATAACATTTCAAAAGATCTGTGATACCAACAGAAAGACCAGATCATATATAATTACCTGCTTCTTAAATATAAGAATATAAATTAATTTGATTTGTTTAAAAAATAAAAACAATATATACCAGCAGCTTAAACTAAAAATCAAAGTTTTAAAAAGGGAACTTCATGATGGTTCCAAGTAAAACTCATGAAAACATGAACTCATTGTGCTTATAACAGAAATTTCAAAATGAATGCCAGGGTCTTGCACCGCTGGCTTCCCATCTCCAGACCTGTTCTCTGTGACCATGCCTGAAGCAGCATCACAGCACAGCTGTCTGAGAAGTCGCCACCGCGACCACCACAACAGATGGAAAGAAGTTCAGGAATGAGGCCAGGTGGGGAGGATCTTTCTTTGGTGACAGGAGAGAAGCCACCACATTACAGATACACTCTAACTCTCTACATGTAGGAAGCCAACCTGCTCCTTTTTGATCTTCTTCTTTGGCACAACCTCAGTGGATTTCTCTGATTCAGATCGAGTCCTGATTGATCTTCTTTGCTGTTTCTTTTCTACTGGGCCTATGACATGATTTAAACACACAAATAAAGAAAAACATGTTAAGGACTGTTTGACTCATTTGGTTTAGAGTTGACCAGATTCTTGACTTTTTTTTATCTATTACTGACAGAATTTTAATGAAGTCATTAAAAAGCTTTTAAACACTTGGGAACACATAATTAGCTAGCAGCTCAAATAACTGAGAATGGGTTCTGTACAAGATCCTGTTACACAAATAAGTGAGGTTGTTTTAGTTTAAAGTCAGGTCAAAATGGCAGAGGCACAGTTTACTCCTGAAGGCCAGTAAACACACTTAAGGAAGTGTGACTCAGGGGTGAAGGACTGAATGGGTCAGCACAAAGCGCTCTGCTAGTCCATACGCACAAAGGGACTGAGTTCAGATCCCCAGCAACCACTTTAGAACAAACACAGAAAAGGGCAGAGCAGCGCACGCCTGTTATCTACTGCTGGGGAGCAAAAAAGGGTATCCAGGGCTTGCTGCCAGTATCCTTCTTTTCTCATATATATGCATGGGGTACACCCGTGTGCATGCACATTCACATGCATGGGTATATATGTAAACGGGTGTGTGCGCAAGTTTGTGCACATGCAGGTAAAGGCTCTATCAGGAATCAGTCAAACTCACTAATATGGACAGTCTCCGCAGTCACTTTCCAAGGCTGGAATTGTAGGCGGGCTACCATGCTCATCTGGCACTTATGTGGGTTTGAGGAATCCAAGTTCCTGTCCTCTCGCTTGCTAGCAAGTGCTTTAGTTGCAGGGCTAGCTCCACAGTGCAGCAACAGTATATTTCAGAGGTATAATTAATCTGCTTCTAGCACCGAAGTCACAATCTAGTCAATGAAGGTTCTGGAACTATTCTTTACTCTCAACTTTTCTCCTTAAAATGATAAAAATGTTTACTAATGGGTGGTGGTGGCATATGCCTTAATCCCAGCACTTGGGAGGCAGAGGCAGGTGGATCTCTGTGAGTTCGAGGCCAACCTGGTCTACGAGAGCTAGTTCCAGGACAGGCTCCAAAAGCTTTAAAAAAAAATGTTTACTAAAACAAGAGCACCTGCCCTCGTAGACCAGTTGAGGATTTCAGAGATCCCATACTTTAGCGCAACCATCAATACTCAAGTACCACCTAGGAAGACAAAAATGAAAACAGCTTGGGCGCAACAGCGAGCGAGCGAGCAAAGCCCAACTTGTTTCTAGGGTGGTGTGGGGGTTAGCAAGCACTCCTAACTTCTTGTCATCCTAGGATGTGCTGACCAGATCAAGCTTTTTGGTTTTTCGGAGACAGGCTCTCATGGAGACCGAACTATCCTTGAACACACCAGATAGTCAAGCATGATAGTGAATTTCCGATCTCCCTGCTTCCATCTCAAGTGCTAGGATGATAAGCATGCACTCACATGCCAGTTTATGTGGGACTGGGGTTTAAACCCAGGGCTTTAAGCATGCTAGGCAAGCTCTCTACCAACTAAACTACAACCCCAACCCTGATCTATTGTCTTACAAAAGGTAAAGCGACATGATTTCTTAAGATTATTCTGAAAGCAACCTAAAGAACAAACACATTTAAAACCACTAACAATTTTTATACTTATTTTCTAAGGGGGAGGCAGGAACTTGGAAAATAATTTAGTGGCCTTGTATGAATGAATAAATATCACTCTTCAAACCACAGAGATATGTCAGGGGCACACAGTTTATGTATTTAAGTTAGAAAAAGAAAAGAAAAAGCTCAAGTACTCAGCTTGCAGCTGAGATGATACAATGGATTCTAAGGGGAAACAAGCCTCTTTTCTGACCTTTGGACTACTAAAAGTTATTTTTTATAAAATAGTGAGATGATTATTTAAAAAGACAAAAGTATGTTTATCAACAATCACTGGCAACTAAACTAAAACCAAAATCAAAGCTGTAGTACCATCCCTGAAGGGAGGGTCTAGTCAAAACTCAGAGCCTGACCTCAAGTTGTCTAAGGAAGAAATCTGGATGCCTTTTTCTATGTACAAACAATGAGATCATTCTGTTTAACAAGAAAACAAAGGTGAAAGCTCACAGCAGAACTTGAATTTCATAATGAAGGGATGGATTACACAAAGACATACTCAGTAGCTGAGGAAAAGGGAAGAAAATCACGACTCTTTAATAAAAGTCGTGACACTTAAGAACTGTCCAGTAAAGCCAGGCAGTGGTGGCACACGCCTTTAATCCCTGCACTCAGGAGACAGGGGCAGGCAGATCTCTGTTCAAGGACAGCCTGGTCTACAGAGCAAGTTCAGGCAGAGATACACAGAGAAACCTTGTCTCAAAAATTAAAAACAAAAATAATAANACAAAAATAATAATAAGAAATGTCTAGTATGAAATTCAGATTTTCTATTTTTTTTCCTTCTGGGGAGACTATAGGTGTGTAAATAAAGATCTAGACACCTCATTTAAAGCAGGACAAATGAACAAAGCTGCTATAAAAACTGATATGCCTACTAGAACATCCCAGGCCAAAGGGCTTTGTTTGATGAATAGACAAAAGAAAATAAATATTACATCGTGGCCTAAGTCACTTGCTCATCTTCAACCACTTTATTATAGATGGTGGCTGACATGATGCAGGTAGCAGACCTCCCTCGGTTCTTCAGTTCAGCTTCCTTCCCTACCTCAGTATTGGATAAAGATACTCAGCTTATTGTGCCTCATTCAATAGTGTCCAATACCTTTGAGAATGATCTTGTCCTGTCTTACATTCCTCCCATCTGTTTCTAGAAAGCTAGCCCAAGTGTGGGTTTTGTTTGTTTGTTTGTTTTTTGAGCCAGGATTTCTCTGTGAAGCCCTGGCTGTCCTAGAACTCAACTCTGTAGACCAGGCTGGCCTGCGACTCACAGAGATCCCCCTGCCTCTGCCTTCCGAGTGCTGGGATTAAAGGTGTGCACCTCCAAGTCTTTTCCTGTATGGTGCTTGTACAGCTTTTGTAATAATTCAGATTTTACTTAGACTCAAACTCACAAAAATAACCCTCTGTACCCTCCATTACAGATTTGCCTGGACTACTACTGATTCAAGATCTCTATTTCTACTTCCCAGAAGCTGACTCTTCCAGAAGACAATTTGATCAGTATATTACCATAATACACTAAGAAGTATACCGGGTCAGTGAGACAGTGGGTAAAGGCCCTTGGCAACATGGCTGAGCTCAACCCTGGGACCCACACTGTGGCAGGAAAGAAACCATTTCTGCAGCTGTTCCCTGACCTCGCTATACATTCACAGTGGCATATACATGCACCACACACACAAATAAATAAATGCCATCTTTTTAAGAAGGAGAAGTATATATCTGATCTCTGCCCTTTATTCCTAAGACCTTTCTAATTCTTTGAGTGGTATGAATGCATATTTGTCCTGTTTGGTCTTTGGTTCCTGGCACAGAGCTTCCAAGTGGATCTGTCTTTTACTGTAGTGAGACAACTGCTGATGGGCTGCTAGGCAGAAGTTAGTCACTAGAAGGACAAAACTATACTAAGTTTTTAGTTCCAAGCCCAAATTCCTGCCTGAGAAAGCAAGACAGGCTGGAGCCTACATTAACAACAGGCCGTACCTATGAGATGAAACTTCCTTGACATCCTCTGAACTACGACACCAGAACGTTCAGATGGGAGAACGTAGACACTACACACACAGCCTTTTGCACCTGTTGTCAGGGAGTCTATTCATCTGCCTTCACATCTGTACCTTCTGTGGCATCTTTAATACAAACTGGTAAGCGTCAATGAAGTACCTTACCTGAGTTCTGTGAGCCACTCTAGCAAATGACTCTATCAGAGGGAACAGTAGCAACCCAACATGCAGGCTACCAACCAGAAACTCTGGAGATAGGGTCAGGCCTGGTGGGTGAGGCCAAAGATCTGGAATGCAAAACCAGCCTGGGCTACAAGGGCTATAAGGAGAATCCTGTCTTTACAAAACCCAGGTCCTGGAGACTTCTGGAATCTATACTAACCTAAGGGTGTGGGAGCTGATGTGGGTCAGGATAGCTAGCCACTGGGAGGTGAGAGCAAGAGGTAATGAGAAGAGAATCCAAAGAGGAGGTGCGCTTTAACCCCATACTAAGGAGGCAGAAGCAAGAGGCAACTCAGTTCGGGGCCAGCCTAGTCGACAAAGTGAGTTCCAGAACAGTCAGAGCCACACAATAAGACCTTGTCTCACAAACAAAATGGCTGCTTAGCAAGTGTCGAAGAAATGGTCAGTATGGGGAAAAATAATCCACTCACCCAGGTTACAGGAGTATGCAAAATGGCCAAAGTGAGGCAGAAAAGAAACAGGTTTTTTCCCCTATATTACGAAATCGTTTCTTAGAATTCAAAATCTTTTTAAAAACAAAATAAAATAAGTTCTTATTTCTAAGATAAGATTCTAGATGCCCAAGCTAATTAAAATTTCTTTTTCAGTTAAGTACTGAACTTAGTCCAATTGCACACCAGGCAAGCATTCTACCACTGACTTTTATAAAAGCCTGTAGGTGTGGGGAAGAGTTGGTTAAACAGGTTCTTAGTCTGTAGCTCAGGCTGTCCTAGAACTTACTACATAGCCCAAGTTAACTTTGACCCACAGTAATCCTCCTGCCTCAGCCTCTTGAACCACCACCTGGCTCCCACCCCACTGTAGTTTTTGACACAAGGTCTCACTTAAGTTACTCATGCTGGCTTTGGAGTTGTGATGCCCATGGCAGCCTCTTCAACTGAGATTAAGGTTCTGTGTTTACTGGTTACACAAAGCACTACTACAGAAACAATATTCATTTATTAGTCCCATAGTTCTGTTGTTGTGACACAAATCTACCAGACAACCAGTTTAAACTAAGATACACTGTGAGTCCTCTTGAAAATTAGCTTTAAACAGATAAGATGGCTCAGTGAATCCAGACTCATGCTGCCAAGTCTGAGTTTGATCCCCAGGACCCAAACTAAGAGACTGACTCTCACAGGTCGTCCTCTGAGATCCACATGTGTGTCGTGCCATGTGCACACATGCACACACACAAACAAGTAAATAAGTGGAATTAAAATTTTAAACCAAAACATAGCCTTAAATCTTCCAAAGGCACAACCTAAATACAGGAGCTTTTCTTTCTCTGTGTTTTGTTGTTATTTTCTTTCATTTGTTTGTATGGTCCTGGCACACCTGGGACTGGCCTCAAACTCACAGGGCTCTGCCTGCCTCTACTGCCCACTCCCCGCTTCAGGTGTTTCTCTTTCAAGGAAGAGTGACAGCGCTCAGTTTTCAGTTCAGGGGTCTGTCACATCAGAGTAGCTAGGTCCTGGGCCCAGAGCTCCAGACACTGCACACAGAGGATGAAGGGGCAAATGGTGAGGGTGTCTGTGATGCTGGACGAGCAAGCTGCTGCTCTATGCAAAGAGAAAGGACTCAGACAAGCTTACAGTACATAGCCACGCTCTCCCCTCCTTTAGGTGTGCATGTATGTATTTTATTTAGAGCTGGGTGTTGCTGCTTTCACTGGATGGGATTACATGCATACTACATACTCAGCATAGAATTTACAGCCATACTCTTAATTATGGAACTACCCTAGTATCTAAATTCCCGTAGGAAAAAGAACTATGAATAAAGTGCTCTAGTTATGACTCGTTTTTTTAACCAAAATAATTGCTTTTAAAATCAAAATCCTTAAATTGAATTTTATGTGGATGAGTAATATGTCTACATGTATGTCTGTCTGTGCACCATGTGTGTGCCAGGTGCCTGTGAAGGCCAGGAGAAGGAGTTAGATCCTCTGGGACTGGGGTTACAGAATTAGCATACAAAGTAATGATTCTCACTATGAAATACTTATGCATATGTGCCATTGTGAACTGTTTTCGTCCATCATAGTTTACTTTCAATAAAGACAGTTGCTTAGGAACCTCTCAGGATGGATCCAGGTACCTCTCACTCATACCCACCTGCAGAACCAGATGTTGCCTCAGGAGATGACACGTTCTGGGTTGACTTCTCATTTCTCTGACTTGGTGAAGAGATTATAAGCCTGTCTTGGCCCCTGACACTTATTTCTGTTTTGTTACCAATTCCCTTTAAAATGAGGCAGAATAAAAAAAACAAGTGATTAGCAGGCACATAGTATCGTGAGCTTATAAAGATGGATTAATTAACATAATCATAATTTTCTCAAACTTGCATTGTCAATTATGATTAGTTGTTATCAGAAAAATTAGTCATCAGATGTATTTTAAAATATGCAGTGAGATCACTTGAGAGAAAAATTAAAACTGTTTGCTTTAAGTGCAAGTGATAAATACTCTTAATAAATGAACCTGTAGCACCCCATTTTCTGTCAAAAACAAAGCAATCCCTCGTCTGAACAGTTCCCTAGCCTGAACAGTTTCTTTCATTACACCACTGTCATTTGAGTCTGTTACAAAGGTACAAAGGCCAATGTGTTTTAAGATGAGAATATCTTTAAATAAATATGCCATTTATTTTTATAAAATGTAATCAAATAGATCACACGGAGTAGACAGCAGGTGCAGTCAACTCATATTAGAAAAGAATTTAGTTTTTTTTAATGTATTGAAATAAGAGCCATTTTAAGTGTTATGATTTGTTTTTAAAGATTTATTTATTTTCATTTTATGTATATGAGTGTTGTGCCCGCATGTATATGCACCACATGCATGCCTGCAGAGAGCAAAATGTGGCCTTGGGTCCTCTGGAACTGGAATTATGGATGGTTGTGAGTCACCATGTGGGTTCTAGGAACTGAACCCAGATCTACAAGAGCAGCGAATGTTCTTAAGGGTTGAGTCATCTCTCTAGCCCCAAAAGATCAATTTTATCTTGAATTTCCTTTAATAGTTTTAGGGTATGTATGGGGGGGGATATTTTTTCATTCAGAAACAAAACTAGCTCTAAGAATAAAGGCAATTCGCATTCAAACAATATGCAAATGTTGCTATCAAAAGAATCACACTGGGGCTGGGGAGAGGGCGGAGAGGGCTCAGAGGTTAAAACCACTTGCTGCTCCCCTATGGGACTGAGTTCTGTCCAGGACCCAACACCAATGTTTTGGAGCTCAGAGATCTGACACTCTCTTCTGGGAAGGAAAGGAAATGAGAAAGGGGAAAGAGAGGATGGAAGGGAAAGGAGAAAGTAAAGGAAAAAGAAAATGGAGAAGTCAAGTGGAAACTAGGCTTTAAGCTTTTCTGGAGAATTGAGCCCTACTGAAACCAATTAAACCCACAGGCAGAAACAGATGTGGAGAGGGCCCTTAGCATTTCTAAGAATGTTTCTGAGGATGAAGCATTGTTATAATTTCAATGAACTACTTATATGCGCGTATGTTGATGGAAAAAGAAACAGGATTTCTTAATATGCACATGCATGAGATGCACCTAAATCAAAATCACAAACCCCAAATTATGGAGTGGGTTGTGAGGTACATACCTATTCCAATGTTACAAAAAAAAATTTGACACCTTCAAGTCAAAGACTAGCCTTAAGTGGAAACCCAGGGTAGGTCGACAGGTTTTTAGAAGCTGGTCTATACCATTTAATTACCCTTTCCTCACCACATGTCATTACAGGACCAACATAGTAGTAGAATGTCTAAATATAAATGACAAGTCCTAAGCTAACAGGAATCTAACAAAACGGCTGGCTCAGCAAGGCCAAGCTGAATGTGGTCTTTACTCAAACAGCTTCAAGCTAGATTTAGAGAAGCCCTGAGAAAGGTATAGATACCACTGTTAGGAGGAGTCCTGGCCAGGAGGCATAACCAGCCCAGATTTTTATTTTCTGAGATAAGGTTTTGCTATGTAGCTCAAGCTGGCCATATGCCTCTGCCTTCTGAGTGCTAGAATGATAGGAACATACTACCAAGCCCAGTCTATCAGGGGAGCACATTCTTTAACAGGAACTCACAATGTGCAGATTTAATCAAGAAATCCTCACTAAATTTCCATAATCCAACACAGTAGCCACATGTGGCTCACCTGACATGTGGTTAGACTCCATCAAGATGAAAAAACACGGCTGGTAGACACTGCTCGGTTGGTACAAAGCTTGTCTAATGTGTATGACTCCTACACCAGCTGCATGTGGCATGTCTACACTTAGGAGGTAGGGACAAGAGAATCAGAGCTGCAGGGTTGTATTCAACCACATAGTTTAAGGCTAACCTGGGCTACGTAAGACACTAGAGAGGTGGGTGGAAGAGGCTATATGTTGAATTCCAAAGACTTAGATGAGAGAAAAAAGCAGGAAACAGCTCTCCAACCACTATGTACTGACTACATATTGAAATAATGCTTAGGTACATTGAGTTAAATGAACTGTGTAGTTAAAATTAAGACAAAACAAAAAAGCTACTACCAGTACAACTAAACAGATCAGCAAGTACAATTATTCCAGTAGTTTTTTTTAACAATTCAGATAAAAGAAAAGTTTTAATAAAAATCATACTTTTACAACAAAGAAAAACTAACTCTACAAATGAGAAACAGGCAAACTGCCGGTTTTTCCATGACTTTCAGGAGCTAAACTCAATCCTGGCTGCATTGTTCAAGATTAATTGACTACAGATGTATTGCAAGAGGGAAGCGGGAAGAACACAGCTTTTTGCCCAGAGTAAACGAGACTGTATGCTTCAAATGCAGTGGATCCAAAGGGTATTTAAATTACATTCTTAAGTGGTTTCTTTAGTCCCATTCCCCAAACCCCTATAGAACAAGAGGTACCTTTGTTGAATAAACAAACTGATCAATAAACTTCCCATCTCCTGTCGCATTCTGAAGAGCAAACACTTGTTCAATTTTCACAACTGGAGACATATTACACTTCTGCAAGTCTAGGCTCCCTTTGTGCACTGTGATGGAAGCAGGTAAGGACTTCCTGGCAGCGGCAGTTTTCCAGGGTATTTTAGCAGGAGGGGGCTCTTCCTCTTCCATGCTGGCATGCCGCCTCTGGCTCTGCCTCCGAAGGTCAGTACTTGATTGTGGGGAGGCTACCTCCCCAGCATTGGTCTGTTCTGGCTGACTATTCAGCACAGATCTTGGTCTTCGGGGTTTCTTAACTTCGGTCTTGGAGGTAACATTCTTCTTTGCTTGGGATGAAGCCTCTTCCGGCTGCTTGTCAACATAGATGAAAGTATACTGCTCTACTCTTTCTTCTCGAGTCATTTTCAATGCTTTCTCTGCATGAGCAATGCCAATATCCCACTGGGCACGTTCTCTCTGAGGCCGGGGTTTCCGAATCTTTATAAAAAAAAGATACAGGCATTATGTGAAATGTTATATATCTTCTTTAGTCCAATAGGCACATGAAAACTAACGTGTATTTTCTAGGCAGCCTGCAATTTTTTTTAGTACACATAAAGATTTTCAGATTCTCAAGACAAATAAATGGAAGTGCTGATCCCGTGCTATTAATAAGCTAGTATTACTCTATTAAATGGCATGAAGGTCTGCTTTTATTTACATTTTTTTTGTTGACTACTCTGCTGAAGAACACCCCAAAGAGGAGCTGTCCTTCCACATCATATTACTCAACAGTAATAACGAAGACAGACTACAGAAATGACTTGTTTTCAGGGCTGATAAACACGGACACTAACCATACCACTGCAAAGCAGCTATTTCCTCCTAAGTAGGCAAGCAAGTCAAGTACTGTGGGGACCTCGGCAAAGCTTGCTGCCAGCCCACACCTGGAGATGTGTGGCCAGTCTATGCCAATACACAAACACTGACAGAATAAAAAGAAAGAAGATCCAAGGAAACAACAAAAAAAGAAAAGCATGCCTGCTGAGGGGATGGGGTTGTGATAACAAATCCTAAATCCCTTTCCATAGCAGCTGAGCACAAGAGTCTGGGTGGGCAAGAGGTCAGAAAGCTCTGAATGAAAGTGTGTGAGATGACCAGAGAAGCTAATTGAAAGTGATGAGCAAAGCAACTGAGAACTGTTTGTTTTAGATAGAGGGCCAGTGAGATGGATGGCTCAGCAGGTAAAGGCACTGGCCTTAGTATTCATCCCTGGGACCAACATGGCAAGAGGAAGAAACAAAAACAACTTCCCCAGGCTGGAGAAGATGGCTCAGAGGTTAAGAGCGCTAGCTGCTCTTCCAGAGGTCCTGAGTTCAATTCCCAGCAACCACATGGTGGCTCACAACTATCTGTACAGGCGCCCTCCTCTGGCGTGCAGCATACATCGAGGCAGAATATTGTATACATAATAAGTAAATAAATCTTAAAAAAAAAAACTTCCCCAAGTTGTCCTCTGACTCGACATACACATTGTGGCATGTGGTTGATACACACACACACACAAAATAAATATAACAATAGGGCCAAGCATGGTGGCACACACCTTTAATCTCAGGACTCAGGAAGCACAGAAAGGCAGATCTATGGGAGTTTAAGGTCAGTCTGGTGTATAATACAAATTCTAGGTCAAATTGAGTTAATTAGTGAAACCCTATCTCAAAAAATTACAACAACAAAAAGACAAATTTTTTTAATATTTATTTATTATGTATACAATAGTCTATCTGTTTGTGTATGCCTGAAGGCCAGAAGAGGGCACCAGATCTCATTACAGATGGTTGTGAGCCACCATGTGGTTGCCAGGAATTGAACTCAGGACCTTTGGAAGA